>OZ043916.1:17462541-18062541 GCA_964056405.1 Acronicta alni
GACTGACGATACTGATCAGACCAGCGCAACCCAATTTCTAGAATAGTTGTCAAGTTTTTTAGGCTTCTGACTACCACTAACGATTGCTTTTGATTTTTTAAAGTTCTTTATTGTCACATACAGACAATTAGATATTATTCTAAAAGCATTTGAACTGAAAACGATGTTTTGTACAGACTATTTCGCCTTTATAAAACATTGAAACATGCATGGATGTGTAATATATTACTAATTTAGGTCATACATAGCAGGTATAGTAGACAAAATAATCTTCCTTACAGTTATTGCGAAGCTAGCATACGACGCTATATAATTCATTACACACCATCACCACTAACGATTGCTGTAGATGTTAGTATGGCAAATGGGAGTGACGGGTTTACGTGATCTCCAAGGCACGGAGGGGTCTCGATGTGTTCAGAATGTTCACCCACCCACAGATGGGCCGCGGCTAGTGCAGCTTAACCTACATATCGGTTGATCAGCGTAATTATAATTTCCTGTAACTGCAATATTTTAAGTGTCCATGGAGTTTCTTGACTGATTCTTCTCCATAGGATTATTGGACAACTTATTGGAACCGTTCATAAAAGCTTGTAAAACTTTGGAAATAAAAACATTTTGATTTCAACTCTAGGTGGTATATTGTATAATTGTTTATGTATGTTATTCATATAATTAACGGCATAGAATATTGTCTGCATATTTAATTTAATTTGTCTAACAATTTGCATATTAATGCAAAAGCTCTAAAACCATATACCTACCAACTTATTCATAGACGCAAAAAACAAGTAATGAATAATAATGTATTCTTAACAAAGCGAGTTTTATATACTGTCACATTTATTCTAAATAATCAAGTATATAAATTTTAATGTTTACAAATCGCATTTTAAGTAAAATTGATCTTCTTAGCAGACGAGTATCATCAACTCATTTACTGTCTCACCGCAAGGAAGGAGGTCGTCTCTCAAAATGAGAGGGATTAGTATAAAGTCTACCATACTGGCCTAATGTGCGATACCAGATATCACACGGCTCTAAGTTAATTTCTCATGCATAAACAGCAGAGGTACAGAGGCCTGCACATCAAGCTACCCCAATCTGTCAAATTTCTTTGATAGATTTTCAACTTTAATACAAAACAATAAGGTTCATATTCAATTGGGACGATTTGACAGTTTTGGTTAGCTTGACCTGCTGGCGTCTGTACATGATTTCGTAAAATCAAATGTTTAATTTCTCTAAGTTTTGTAGTCATCAAAATTGGTTCATCCGTTTCCGATGTCGTTCACAGACAGACAGACGCGTGTTACGTAAGGTGATCGTTTGTATCGTCAAAATACATTAACATAAAACATAAGTTTCGCTGTAGGTATTCAGAAGATTTAGTTTTTTAGAAAGGTTTGCAAACATAAATAATAAATAGAGCCTACAATATAAAACGAGATTTTTTAAGCTCAGAAACGTAGGTAAAGTATAGGATATTAGCATTTAGCGTACACGTATTTAAATATTACGTATATATTTATAATATAATAACGCTACATTTATTTCGATAAATGAAGCTTAAGCCTAAACTAGATCTTCAAATATTTTTGAAACCTACACAACAAAGTGTGATAGAATCATATTTTTTTTAAAAAGAACATAATTTAAATAAGTAATTAAGACAATCATAAAAAGATGACATCAGACTACATATCCGTGACACAATTATTTATAATCAAACCCGTATTGAGTTCTTCTGAACAAATAACATGTATTGGCCAAATTTCCATACGCGGCCATTTTGATTGCGATGTCACAGCAATTGTACGAATATTATATTTATTTTATGCTAATTTCAACATTTCAAACGTTGAGTTCATTATAAATTATACGTGTACGGCGCGGGCGCATATTTAGTATTATTTCTCCAAAAACTGTTTATCTTTAACGGTCTCGCGATACATCTTGGTTTATGGTCTATGTGCTCTATTTGATATCTTGTTACATGGTCAAATTTAAATATTTTAATAGAAAAAGAATTTTGATTTTATGCATTTAGCGCCAACTGTCGATGTGGGTGTGAATTGTCGTTAATAATTATATATCTATACAGATTGTCATTCACCTTTGACATTTTATCATGTCTTTGGTATTACCATCAAATATGAATCAAGTGAAATTTCTATCATGTGACAAGCACAATCATAAGTTGTTTAATAAATTTTCTAAATTTAATAAAAGCTTAAATATCTGCTACTTAAAAATAAATCCCTTTGCGCTAAAGCGGTTTATCACATTCAAATAAACGTAGGTGTTATTCTTTATTCAAAATTCTGACCGAAGACATACAGCCTCATCTGTCAAATCCGTTCAATGTTTTTAAAAGGTTTTTAAGATCGACCCGGGCCGACTTGTTATTGTTATTTATATTAAGTTAAGAATTGCCGAGCCCTTCGCACTTGTTTGAAAAAATTATAACAATATCACATGGTGCATTTATTTTGACACTTACCGTAACCAGAATAAAGGTTATTTCTCTTTGTTTCTAAGGGCCACGGGTCAGTAATGGCGAAGGGTATGGAATGCAACGGATTGCGCTCGGCATTAGGTACTTATTTTTTGTTGGTGTGTGAGAGGGATGGAAGTATTTTGGGATCTTTCGCGAAGTGCACTAATGGGGATTATATGGGATTGCTTGCACCATCACGTCATTCCTTACGCTACATTAGATTCGACGCTTTCATTTTATTTTTTGTTTCGGCCATATTTATCACGGACCTTGTGGAATAGTTAAGGCATTGTGTAGCGAAGGTGTGTGAAAGTTAACAATTAGCTTTACGACGCAATTTCGCAAAATTACCAGAATTGATTGTAGGTCAATTTGTGGTCATTTGTTTGTTTGATAATTTCCAATTGTAACGGATTTAAAATGGTAGTATTTAAATATTATGCTCTCACTTTTTGTTTACAAATATTTTTTGAAATACTTAATGCTTTAAATTGAATTGGCATTAATTAATTACCTGTCTATAAATGCTTTTCGAAATAATTCCCTTAAATTATACTATAATATTGCAAAAATTCTAAATTCGAATTTGGGGCCACAAAAAGCCAACCAACCCAATGTACGATGAAGCCAGCGCACACGATATTGGGTCACATTGGGTACCGGGCGTCCTTCGCGGCACCCGACCTGTATTATTTATGTTGAGATGCCGTTTGCCGCCGCCAAGCTAACCCACTGTTGCAAATTTTTCGGGATTCGAAATTAGAAATATGATCGTTAGTTTTTTTTTTTGTCAAGGCAATGCAATGGAATTTTGTTGAACTTAGTTTCTTTTTAGGTTAGGTTTTTAGAAAATTATTATCATTATATTTTTTTATAAACATTTGGGAGATTTTACAAATCACCAGTCCTAAACTATGCTGAGCTTGCAATGTTAATACTAGACAATGGATAATAATAAAATATTTGTATAGTTTTTTTTTGTAATTTATACTTGTAATACATAAAAAATACCCACTAATGACTACAAGAACATAATTTTTCACGTAAATATTTGTATCATATTATGGGAATCGACCTCTAGATCAGCAGCACTCCGACAATTGAAACACTAGCTAGACCATGGACGTCGTCATTGTATTTCTGTAAATATAATAAATAAAATAGACTCTTTAAAAAATATTGACTTATAGTAGAAGCCTCTATAAGTCAATGTTTTAGACTTATGGTACTAGATGGTGCCGACGCGGTTTGTCTGGTTGTTTCTTATGTATTTTATCAAAAAGTATATACCAATGTATTATGGATATAATACATAGGTATATACTTTTTTTGCACTAGATGGTGCTGTGTAAAAATTACCCAAAATATTTATTGATTTCTTTGTTTCAACCCTTAAACTACCGGCATCATGCAGTAATACCCTAGATACAATATTTTAGAATATCAAATCTTTACGCATAAAAACTGTTTTTATGGTCTTTATCGCCCCTTGCACCTCGGTTCTTTTAGAAGGCTGTAAACATTTAATAGGGTTGCTTTACGATGGTCGGAGTAGGAGGGGCGCGGGGCGCTGCCGGAGGGGGGAGGACACAAATTGTTTTAGGCGGACGATTTATTTGGTGTTTGTGGCCTTGTAGTGAAGATTTAGAAGTTTTCTTTTTTTAATTTGAATTTAAGTTGTAGTTTATGTGAAAACTTTAAATGTAAGGATTCCATAATAAACTTATCTACTATCGAAGTCTATGCTAGAAGTCCTAGGTCCGATGCCCAGGTTGAGAACTTTGATTTGTGCCCGATGAGTGGCAATAGGCTCGACCCTCTTATTACATGGAACAAATATACTGGCGAACTTTGGATTTGTATGGAATATACGGTTGTTCATTTACGGTTTTTATATAATAATATATAGGGTTCGATTATTTATTAGTAGAGTATTAATAACCTACAACGGTGGTACAAGAACAAATCAACAAGAATGATGCATGTGTAACCTATGAACAATTTAAATAATAATTATAGCATACAGCGATCAAACAAGCAAAAACTATATAATTTACTAAATTGTTAAACAAACGCTTTAAAATGTTTAAAACCATTGATAATGCAGTAATTCGTGAGTATAACATTGTAAGTATTAATTACATATATATAAGAAATAGGTATACAGGCAGCGAAGCAGAAAACATCCGCGTTTTGACATAGATTGCATTATAATTTATTGTATACTGCCTCGTTAGTCTTGTGGTTCTAAGCGTGGTTACTATGGTGGAGGTCCTGGGTACGAAACCTGGGTCGATCCGCGATATTGGCTTTTTCTATTAAACTTTCAGTAGCGTTTCGGAGTTTGGTATTTGTGCCCTGTTAATGGCATGGGACCTGGTACATGATGGAGAATGGGACCTAAACTGGTGAAAGTTGGGTGTACATTAGTACACCACTGCTATGTACGTAAATATAATTTTATTAATTGTCCGCTAAAAAGTAGGATGCGAAAAGCCGAGGACAAGGTGAAATGGCGCACATTAGGGGAGGTAGGCCTCCCCTAATGTGCGTCCAGCAGTGGACTAATGTAGGCTGATGATGATGATGAAAAAGTAGTAGTACTTATATCCAATTAACAACACCTGCGTTTTGACAAATGTTGCGTGATACATTATTACATAAACAACTTACCATCACGCCTGTATTCCCCGAAGGGTTAGGTTAGGTTTGACACTATCTTTGTCAAAACACAGATATTGTTAGGTGCCTGTACACCTAACTCTTTTGTCGACTGTACATAAATATAACACTTTTGGCACAAAAACGCGGCGTGGTACCAGTAACCGTCAATTATGACCGACCTCTAAAGTTACAGTTGAAATAATCGCTTGAAATACGTAAGATTTATATTAGGTATAACGTTTACCAATTATGTAGAAAATTCGTTAAATACTTTTCTTTATTTTGCCTATACTGGGGTAACTTTGCCCTTTGCCTATACTACTCTCTCCGAATTCTACAACTATATTAGTATTATTATTATGTAAAAACATGATATGATATTCCATCGCCTATGTTCCGTGAAGGGATGGGCAAAGGTGTACTGATGTAAACCTACACAGTTCGCCGGTATGTTAAAGTCCCATGTAATAGAGGGCGAGCCATTAACATATTACCTATGCAAAAAAAAATGAAATTAATTCAAGATACGAATATATTTCCACATTGTAATACACCCAGATAGTTATTTAGAATAATGTCAATGTATTTAAAAGAACCACAATCTAATTCTAATTGACATCACCTAAGACAAGCAGATGTCAAAATAATTATTCTTAAATTCTAATTTTTATGTAGCTACAGTGGGCAAAAAATTATTTATACAATTAGGCGCCAACACCTGCCGTGCTGTCTGTACTTATGGCATGTGCGAACTTAATTTGGGCAATTAAGTTCTTTTTAAGTACCAATAAATTGCGTGACCAGGGCATGTATGTTATTACAATCCAGGTGATAATATATCAGTTTGAATGATAATTTTTGAATTCGTATTCTGTATTTTGGCTATATTTTTGGTAAAAAAATTTGGTAAACAGTTTTGTGATAGTGTAAAGTGGCGCCATCTGTTATGTTAGGCATAAACTACAATAATAATATACTTATTAATATGTAAAGTTTTGCTGCACAACATGATCTTCCAAAATCGTTATTATTTCGATTATGATCGATGCAATCATTAAACTATTCTTAAGATTTAAATGGAAAATAATTTCTTATTAGATTTTGTTTTTACCTAATATGGATTAGCAGTGTTAATTAAATAACTCAAATAAATACAAAATAGGTTTCTTATTTGGGAATAAGCGGTAATTTTTTTTTAAAGAAAGGGTGGCAAGCGAGCAAGCTGGTTACCTGATGGTAAGTGGTCACCGCCGCCCATTGACACCCACTACACCAGAGAGGTTGCAAGTGCGTTGCCGGCCTTTGAGATAAGAATAGGCTTTAACTAACTGTGTATCTACTACTATCTATAACTTTATAGATACTCCAGGTATCCTCTGAAATATAGACTATGGTCGCAGTGCTATACTGCCGCAAAATAGAATACTGTGTGTGTAGGTACTCCAATGATTTTAGAGTACCTCATCCGGAGGGTGTCCGAGTATTTTCCCAACTATGTTGCTGCTGGCTTCCAGTCTAACCAAATACGCCTTAAAATATCAATATTTTACACTTTACCTCCGCAACCCAATTTCTGAGTATTACCGTTATCCTGAGGATAGACTGATTGTCAGGCTTTTTGTTTGGGTTTCTGACCGAATGTCATAGATGTTCGTGTGATGACGGCTTTACATGTTTTCCGAAGCACGGAGGGTGTTAAGAATGGTCACCCATCCACAGACAGGCCGCGGCTAGCGCAGTTTAACCTTATAGATCGTTTGATCAGCGTAATTATTACTTAGCCACGAGCCCTTCTTTTCTCCCCATTTTAGCTAATACTTAATAATTTAGCTTATTTCTAGGAAATAAGCGTAATATGAGTACCTACTTACTTTATTTTTCAATCTATATACATACATATAGGCACTATTTTCTGACCTTTAGTCCTACACCGTATACTTATTTATTCCTGAAATATTATCTAACTTTAAAACAAAATCTTTTTAAAACTAATTACTGCAACAAACGGGAATTTAAATTACACTGTCGTTGGTTTTCACTAGTTTTAGCGTTGAGTGAAAGGGCGGAAGCGCGCTTCGAAAACTGGGTCAGCAGAGCTGTCAGTGCTGCTCTCATCCCCATCCCCCCGCACTTGTCACTCCAGCTACCCCATTTACGGGTTAATAGTGAAAAATTAAGTGCAGCGGCGGAGGGGGGTTGAAACTTCCGTTTTCATCGATTCGATTGTTTTGAATTTTCAGTTGTTTTTTTATTTATTTATACTTGAAATTGTTTCCTTTTCGTGTTCTTTTGTCTGTGGAGTTATGTTATTAATTCCTTGTCTGGAAAAATTTTGTTAGTCAAATATAGTATGCGTCATTGGGGTACCAATAGATACCTGAGTCATTTACATAATTGTAGAATATTATTACTAGAATATTATTATAAATATCGCAAAAAAACCCGCAAATCCTTGCACAACGTAATAGCCGTTTTATGTCCGTGAGTCATTATCGTATTCACACTCGAGCAATTGATTTGCATACATTGCTCATTATCCGCTATCATGAAGTTACCGCGTGAAATAGTTTTGTGTCATTAAGATTGTGGTGACGCCCACGCTTGTTTCTTCTAAACGATATCGAACGCATGTATTAGTATTGGAGACATTAGAAACGTTCTAACTAGAACGTGGGAAATATTTGCTAGGCCATCATCATAATATGGTAATATAAAGAGAATGAAAAGCATTTATGAGATAAGCATAAAACAAAAAAATAAAGATGCTTTTAACCTTCATCTTCTGCCTATTCGGTGCAATAGTGGCACGCGCAGCTGGTGAACGTGACGGGTATGATTCCCAGGTTGTGCAGGATTTTTATTGGATTTTTCTACGGAAGTCTCAGTGGTAGGCGTACAGCTTGAGGCCTGTGGGCGACTGACTTGGGGAGAACGCCTTCCGAGCAGACAATGGGCCTGGTACGGCACACGTGTTTTTTAAGGGATCCAGCGAGCACTGGAGCACAGCCTGTCACGGTCGTCGCGAATGTCCTGAATCCCATGTCCGTGACATATATGGCTTGAGAATGCAAGTGCGGTTTTTAGTCGGTAGGAGTCTGATATACCCTGCCATCTCTCCAAGTGGTGCTCAATCCTTGAGGATTTTCCGTACGTTAAAAAAAGAGGTGGCTGGTCGGAGTTTGGGTTTGTGCCCATGTGGCTCGTTTTTTCAATCCGCTATTTATTTTTCCTGATACTGTACACAACTCCCCTCTTTTTCCACTGATCTCTATCTATCGTCAATTGTTTGAGATCCAATCTCTTCGCAGTCATCCAGGTCGTCTCACCAGTTTTGTGTGATTTCCTGTAATTTACTTCTTATTTACCTTAATTACTTTCCTCCTCACAGTGTTTACCTTGAGACCATACATTTGAAAATTCCAGGCATTATGTTTTTAGCGGTAACTACATTAATTCGGCAAGACTCGCGTACGTTCGGGCGGCGTCGCGTCCACTTCAGCACCTGTCGCTCCGAGCTGCGTTTGCCTGACTTTGACTTTAGCGAGTGCTTAGTGATGGGATGTTAGGATAATCGATTTGCTATCGATATTTAAGAACAAAAGAGTATTTTGGATATGAGATTTTCTCACGAAAGGCAATGACAACCTACTGATTGTACAGCTTACTGCGTGTTCTGTTTCGAAATTATTGACCGGATTTTAACAATTTATAATTTATTTATTTATAATTGAAAATATGACGATGATCCGATTCATTAGAAGATGGCTTTCTAAGTAAAAACTACGTAATTCACAACACGACGGACAAAAGTAATTTTGTTACGAAAAATATTTCACACATAATAAAAATAAATCAATTTTAAGCAATGATAACAAAATCGTACCTAAATATACCTATTAAAACAGTGATAGCGGATAGACTATATAGGAGATAGGTTATCAACATTGGCTATAATTTTTTTATCAATTGAAAATGATCCCAGGAAGTCTTTGCACCTAATGATTGTTTGCGTGCAAATGGTCATAAGCCAGTGCTCTGCTTATTGAAACAAATTGAAATAGATGAAAAGTTGAATCTGGGGCCGAAATTGTCTGCCTAAATGAGTTCAATTTGAAAGTTCAATGACGTTCGTTATTTTTGTAATTACGAACTGATTCACTGATCTATAAGGTTAAGTTACGTTTGCCGTGGTTTATGGATGGGTGAAGATTCTTGTAATATCGTAACTCTTTGTGTTAGGCAGAGCACCAGGCCACTGTTGGTTTTCTATTGAAATACATTTGTGAGAATTGTGACATTGGTGATAATCAGAAGACTGAACACTCTAAGAAAAGTTATGACTCAAGTAATGGAAAGTAATTTTCTTTATATTGAATACTCTTTCACTTGCCTACTGTATCACCTTATTATCATCATCAACCAATTTACTGTCCCAATGCTAGGCACGGGGCTTCATTCAGAGTGAGAAGGATAAGACTATAAGTCCACCACGGTAGCCTAATGCGGGTTGACTTCACATGCAGTCGAGAAAATTTCTAAGGCATGCAGGTTTCCTCACGATGATTTCCTTCAACGGTTTAAGCGAATGATAATTAATTATTATTAATACGCACATAATTGCGAAAAGTAAGAGGTGCCAGCCTAGTATTCGAACTTTAGCCTAGTATTAGACCTTTGACTTGGCAGTCCAATAGATCATACTTTCATATATTCCGTTTCAAATTCTAGTTTTTATAGAATATATAGCTAAAAACTAGAATTAATTTAATATAAATTATCTTACCCATATGAATGCATAAGATAATGAAGTTTGATAAAAGCCTTTTTAATTGGTAGCCGTTGTTTTTACTAGACGATCACGCACAACTTAGTCTTAATTGATATCGTGTGCTAGATATATGACATCTGAATAAATTATGAATCTTGCTACATTTAGAGACTTTTATGGTTTCTATGGATAATGAAGTGAAGATGAATTATTAAATGCGTATCAGTTGGGTGAAACTTTAGAAATTTAGATCATCGGTGTCAAAATTATGCCTAATGAACGATACTGTATTTTGGAATTTTAATATAGTTCCTAGATATTCAACTTCATTAGCTCAAAATCAATTTTGCAACTTTCTTTTCTAGAAGGATGTTGATCGCGCTAGAAATATCTTCTGTAAGAATCTTGGTCTTAATTCAATATCTCGATATTCATACCATCCCTATTCCCCTATAATGGTCATTTCGGTAATAGCGCATCGGTCGGAGCCCGCGGGACCGCCAGGAGGGGGCTGCGGACTGCCCTTGCGCAGCCGTGCCCTTGCGCAGGTCACCTTGCGCAGGTACGCGCGTGCGCCTATTGCGCGCAACCTGACCGAGGCATAATCTGCTAAATGACAAGATAAACTAATTTCAACCTTACTGTAAATTGTTATAGTTGGTTTTCAAATACTCCTAGTCTGTTAAGGCTGCTTACACAGTTCCGGTATTGTACGGTTATTGATTTCGGAGATTAAAATCTAAGTATTAGATTTCTATTTCGGAATTCGATTTTGTATTGATTTATAGGTTGAAATTTAATTTTTGTTTATAAACGATTTTTTAAGTCTAGTCAGTGTTCAGAATCCTTGGAGTCATTTATTACATAGAAGAAATAAGAAAGCGCAATCATACCTAACAACTTATAGGTTTTTAGCTACGGTTTGGTACTAGGAACAACCTAACCTATTACTTATTACGAATAGTTAGGTTCTCATCTCTGCCTAACAAATTTGTAACTAGACTACAAAGGAGATCTTATAAGCATATTTTAATGTACCTACCTAATTATAACTGCTTTAAGTCTCTTTGATCTCTCCTTCTCTTCTTAGTCTTCCCAATAATTCAGTGCAGGTTTTTTAGATCCAAATTACTGCATTGCATTTTTACCGAATTTGCAACGCTCCAAACTACATTATCCTGGACGCCAGGTGTGAAGGGGCCTTATTCTAACGAGTTTCGATTTCGGTTTTTTAAGCCAATTGCATTTTATAGGCGAGCGTGACAGGATAATTTAGGAAAGAGTGGGTTTAGCTTTTTTGTTCATTGCTCGGTTGCGTTGCGCATGCGATTCCCAAGTGTCTGACTTTGTTTTTGCACATTTTTTGCCGACTATTGTACTACGATACGTTTAATAGGCATTGGTGTAATAAATATTAACGTTTAAAATTCGTTTCTGGTATAATTACGGCTAGTTTTTATCAAAGCTAGGATTTTAAGATCGACGTGCAATGATTTGTTTATAGTCTATGTGTCCGTTTTTTTTAACATAAGGAGGTTTTATCCTTAACCTTGTAATCATATTTTGTTATATGTATACCTACATACTTGTAATTGGCACACGTGTGTGAAGTAAAAAATACAGCGATCGATAATAAACGTTGCAATTTGATTATTCTAATTAAATTTAACAATCAATTTTGTTGGGAAATAAAAGTCATTACGTTTTATTTAGTACCTACGCATAGTCTTGATCTGTTCCAGATTTAAAAATCTTTTTACCTTTTATTTGTATTTTTTTTTAATTCGAACAATGCATTCGTGGGTTTCGTGACTAATAAGTTGAAAAATTCAGAGGAGACATTTTAAACTTATTTATGAACTTATTGTAGATCAGGGAATAAAAAGGCTTTTAGTACCGGGAATCGAATGATGACGCGTCGGTATGGACTTTTCCTCCTATCTGTAATTTCTGTAGCTTTCTTCTTAGAAATAACATGAGCAAAAGTATGAGTCATACGTAAAGTACAGGTTCTTATATTATATTGCAATTACGATATCAATATTCTGTAATAAAATTTACAATAATGACGTCAGTTTGTTTCGCATACCTACCTATAAAATAATTCTACGTGAGTAATCTATCAAGGTATTTCTAATAATTATTGTGGGTAAAAAAAGAAAGGCTGTGACTACTTCAATTTAAGTAGGCAAGATTCCTACGTTCCTCGGGGAGCACGTAAAAACAGTAAAATATATTTTCTTGTAAATATGAATATAACCAACACAAAAGTCTAGTTTAAATACCGTAAATATTAGGGCCGATAATCCAGGAATCAGGTTACACCTCCTGATTACAAATGCCAAAAATATTGTTAGATAAGATAGGTACAGACGAAATGGAAATAATTTTGACAGATTGGTAGGTTGATGTGCTGGCCTCTACACTTTGTCGCATTTTATGTAGTTCGAACATTTTGTTCAACTTATTATGTAGTTCGAAATGGCTAACTAGAAATACTCATAAATCAATACTAATTTATTATAAATGCAAAAGTAACTTTTTCTGTCTGTTACGCTTTCACGCCTAAACCGCTTAACCGATTTTGATGAAATTTGGCACATTGTATAGATTAGATCTTGGAGAATGACTACTTACGAGTAGGCTATTTTGTCTCAAAAAACCCTCTGAAATACGGGTGAAACCGCGGTCAACAACCAGTTTTAAATTAGGTATCTCAAACATTATGTTCGTAGCGATGTTCAAGATCTATGATCTAGAGATGTAGAATCATAGACTGGTTAGAATATGTTGGTATTCTTATAGGAAAAGAATACACATTAGAATGTCTATAAGTGTGATATAAGAACTGCCATCTTTATTCGATAGGCATAAACAAAGAATCACTCGATAAAATTTGTGCTAAGCTTTTTTTAAATGTATCAACATTAACAACTGACGAAGACAACTGCCAGATTTCAAAACATTAAATGACAATATCGTATTTATGATAAATGTATGTCGTTGATAGACACAGAGTCATTGTTATAATATAATGTTTAAATGTAAGTGATCGCAATAAGTTCCTAGTTTTAAAAAAAAGTACTCTATTATAATTATTTCGTGAAATGAAAATGACAGAAAATATTTGTATTCTTTTCTAATTTTTACCTTGTGACTTTCTGGAAATTGTTTTATTTGACATTATTTACGTTTTTATTTTTTCTACAAAAATTGGGCAATTAAAGCAGGATATTTATTGTTTCTTTCACAGGAATCATCGCCAACATTGACACTTTTTTCGTCAAAGGTAAGTATTTCAAAAATCGAACATTGGCATTCATCCATTGTCATTGCTTGACCAGAAACAAATAATATCCTGCGTTTTTTCTTTTGTTTTATTTTACGTATTTTCTGTGTATTTTTATGTTTGTGTATTATTTTGGGGTGGGTTGCGTTGCATGGTCGTAGATGCGATTCATAATCATCATCGCTGTGTATGCTAATTTGGTGTATTTAATGTATGAGTGTTAGATTTAATTGGATTTTGTATTTGTATTTAATGTATTTTGGTATTAGAAACGTAAATTTAGTTGATTTTAGTGTAAGTAGTGTAAGTGTAAGTACTTATAGTGTGACTACTCGCGACCGAAGAAAGTTTTAGTGGAAGTAAATAAATACCTAATATATTATAAACTTTTAGATGACACAGTGTAGAAACAGTAGCAGCGCCATTAGCATTTTAATTTTATTATTATACCTTTTAAAATTTACAGATTATTTTTGGTGATTTCGTATAATTTTTAGCAACATTCAAAAGGTTTTAGTCTGGCCCAAAATGAAATTATCTACCAATTAACGAAAAAAAACATAATTAAAAATAAATCTTTATTGGACTATAGATAAAAAAGTAATAAAAAAACTTGTAATACTCTCTGATCTAAAAATAACGCTTTTAACATAATCGCGTAAATCACATATTTTATTTGTTTCATAAATTCATTAGGAAGTGTGTGTACCGTTTGCACGCAGTTCTGGACCAGTAAAAATGTTAATAAACATGAAATTTATGAGCCCATTACCTGTTGGATAGAATGTTGTCTACTTTATTGTCGTAGGGCCTAGTCTACCGCTATCACAAAAGTGTGTCTGTCTCTAGCATTCTGCGATATACATTTTTAAGTAAATCTGTGGCAAGAATCAATAATGTGCCATTACGCCTGAATTCCACGAAGTTTTAGGAAGAAACGTCTTATATACCCACAGTTCGCCGGTATGTTCAGGTCCCTTATAATAGTGGTTGTGTTGTTTCTATTGGCATTAAGAACGCAGATGTAAACTCCGAGTTATTACTGAATTTCCTAATCGAAAAACTCAATAGGTACCTATCAATACCAAACACTGCGTGGCCTGGCGAACGAGTGAAAAAATAATAGTTAGATTATCAAGCTAAAGAGTTAGTAGGTGGGGTCCAGTTCGTAGAACTAGGCTTCTAGGGCACAAACTTTTAGCCCCAGAGACATATTATATGACGTTTTCCAACAAGATGGACAGATGATCTGGTAAATGTTGCTGACATGGAGCTCGCTGGATGCAGGCAACTCGGAATTTCGAATGATGCCCGTTTAGTGACAATAGGCTCGCCTCCTATGGTGAACTGTGGGTATCTACATTAGTACACCTCTGCCTAACCCTTCGTGGAATACAGATGAGTGTATCTTATGTTGTTTGACAAGAAGTTTTTGATGTGTGGGGCATAAGCTGTTTTATATGTTCCTTTTGTTGTTAATGTTGTTGGTTTAAAAAGAAATAAATAAAAAAGAATTGGTGCTTATCCAGTCGTTGTGAAAATGGAGGAAGCCTTTGTTCAGCAGTGGACGTCTGTTCGCTGACATGATGACGTTGAGAAATGTTACAAAAATCAGTTTTTAGTACTTTAAATGTTAAAGGTTACTTCAATTAGTAACTAATTTAGTTTCGCAATTTCTATGTATATATGTAAAATAACATTTATAGTAACTGTGGCAACTATTTACATTAATTCATGAGAGTAGTTAACTACCGTTTATCTAAATTATTTACCAATTTAAACGGAAAAACAAGGATGATAGATACTTTTATAGGTAAATTATGTGTTTGAATATTTTAGATAAGAGGCTTCTGAATGTGTTACATAATTTTAAATTATAGTTATTTCTGTAAATAGATATTTCCAAAATACTGTTACAAGTCAATGTTTTAGATTTTTGTTATTTAAATAGCGCCGAAGCGACGTTCCTCAAATGACGACGCGACAGTGCATTTTAAATTCCAGACAAAATAGTATAAAAAATGTGACACATTTTGGTGAAATGGCTTTTTGAAGAAAAAAATGTAATATTTTTTCCACCGAAAAAGCTCTACATTTTTATTAATTAATACAACATTTCAACTAATTGTATTGGCTGTATAATATGCCAAAAAATACAATGTCCTTGACTATGAAATAGCCCATGGATGCGCATCATCGGGATTTAATGATATCAGTTATATGCCGCGACAAAGTCCATAAAATGTAAATATTTATAATATTCCCCTTAAAATTTATTTTAAATACCCAATTAAAATCCGTAAATGCATAAAAAATGACCACTATTAGTTGTAAAATTTGAGTGAATTATTTGACCAGGTCAAGTTGCACTACTAACTGTTATCGTACTGTTATATTTGGCTAGTTTGATTAATTGTGATAAAGTGTAGAAACAGCAAGACAAGTCCTTACTATTCTCGAAATATTTATGTAGAAACAAAATTCAATTAAGTGTCAGGTGACGTTAGGGTTCAATTTTTTTTATTAACTGCATCTTACTTTTTTAATAACTTTATTATTATTACGTAATAATATTTAATAAATATATACAGTATATTTAAAGTAGAAAACCCTAAACCTTTATTTCCAGTACTTAAGTGTTAGTAAATGTAACTTTAGTCCACTAGAGTTAGTACTAGGTTCCCTAAAAATAGACATGAAATATATTGATCTATCAAGATCAAGTCTATCTTGTCTTTGCTACGCAGAGCCAATTGCATTAAAAGCCATTTAACAGAACAATGTAAGAAAATTGACCTACTGATTCTTCTTGACAGTGTGCCGGGTCTCGGCATGCAGATTGGTCGGACGAGCGCAGTCTATAATATATTTTAAATATAACCACTCCAGTATAATCTCAATCACGCCTGGCGACAACCAGCGATTATTAACTAAACCAATACGTCATTATTTTACTACTCATTATCATAATCGAATTTACTGTCCCACTGCAGGCCACATATTCTTAGAACGAGATGGGTTGGGCTATAGTTTACTACTGTAGACTTCACATGCCATCAAGAAAATCTGTCAGGCTTATACGCCCGAGCAGGCAATGGCCTCAATGGGCGGCAAGCTTGTGGCGAACACGCATGCCTCCAATCAGTATGCGAGGAAAGGCCGCGAATTTTGCGGATCCCATGACCATGACTATAGGGCAAGTCCAGGCAAGTGCGGTTTTTAGTTGGTATGAGTCCGACATACCCTGCCACCTCCCCGGGTGGCGGAGGATCCATGACGATTTTCCGTACTATAAAAAACGTAAATATTCTTTTCCATCTTGATAATATCCGCGGGTGATAATTAATTATTAATACACAGAATATGATTTCGAAAAATCACTACGCTATATCACTGCTTGTATCGTAGTTTTAATACTAATTAGTGAAATTATTAGAACCAGGCCACATTCCCATACGTCGATGGTCAAACAAGGTAATAAAATGATATGTCACCCGAAGTATGTGATTTGCCGGCCATTTCGTGAACAGCATTAATATGACCTACTAGGCCGTTATGGTCTCTTAGAAAGTATTTTTCTACGAAAAATTATACCTACTCAAATATTTGAATATCGAATTTTGGACAATCAGTTATACAGTCATAAAAAATCGAATGCATTATGAATTTAATTCCGTCTGATACGTATTAAATATCATTTAAAATTCAATCTTGTTTTAACACAATGTTTAGGGTTATTTATTAACGATTTAATATGTTCGATTCAATAATATTAGCCTTTTTTGGTTGAATAAATTAATAAACTTAATTTTTAACTTTAATAATGACATGCGATTGAAAAAGTACGTAGGTAGGTATATATCGTAACAAGGTACTGATTTAAGTAAACAATGAAATAACATAATATGATTAAATTGTAATTATAAAATAATTTAAAATCAGTACCTACTTTAATTCCAATTCAAATAGGTTTCCGTAATCTTAAATCGTAAAACTGATACAATTATTTAATATAGGTATCAATGATAATATTTATTATTACAGAATACCACTTTAATAGTTGCTAGGTTTGTTGTCTTTGAAAGTAACTTTATAAAATTCTAAGATAACAAGAACGGTAACATTAAATACCGATCTTAGACATCTGATAAACCAGGTACATTGCTTCACCACATTAATAACGTTCACATTTTTTACTACCGTAGTTATTCTGTATTCTGCCCATAAACATGTCGGGCTTAAATTATTTTCAATAATCACCTATGAAACCTGTATTAAAATATTACATTAATTAGTTTTTTTCTTCGTAAATTATCGGGACGATAAAATGTAGTTTCTAGTAATTATAAAATTATACTCAATTATTTTTGTGAGTTTAACGATAATGTTAATTAAGTTATTTATGTGAATACCTACTTATTATTACGCAAGTTCACTTTAAATAAACCGAATTAAATAATAAGAAGTGAATACCAAACAGCAACTAAACAATATTATATATTTAAAGACGCAATTTTCTAATGTCACAAAACTCACAAAATGTTTTCACTTCGGTATTCTATAATGAAACGAATTAATAAATTAAAAGTATGATTTTATTAAATCATTATAAATAAAATTGAAAGTAATTGTTTTAGACCTTTTCTTTGGCATTGCAAATGGCGTAAATAATTTTCCATTAAGTGAGATTGAAGAAGACAATTATTATACCTACCACTAAAAGGGAAAACAAGCATATATACACGCGGCTAGTCTGATGGTAAGCAATGGGAATGAACAATACTGGCGGGTATCATCTATCCAGTAATCTAAAAGCTTCAAAATGGAACGCAATAATGTTAATATATTACTGCTTAGTTGCAGAATAAATTGACAATGCGACAGTCACCCAGGCGAACTATTGCTGGAAAATACTTTTTTTATACCACTAAGGTGGCAAACAAGCTTACGGCCCACCTGTTGCTAAGCGATTACCGTAACCTATAGACGCTTGCAACACCAGGGGTGTCAATTGCGCGATGCCGACCCTGTAAAACGAAAGAGGAAATAGCTGGGTTGACACAGTCAAAGTCCTCTCACTGATAGTCCCAACACAAATATCCTCGCGAGCACTGGCAACCTTGCTCACCATTCATTGAATTACTTCTAAAGCCTAGAAATACGTTCCTATTTCTCTATTTCGTTTTAATATCCGTATCCCATAAATTAACGACCCATTTTTTTCTGTAAATTTTTACAACTTTCTTACGTAAAAATGTATATAAACAGCTCGTAAACTTCATGTTTTTCTTATTCCTGGACATTTAATGTTATAAAAATAAATTAAAATTAATGCAATAATAATAAAAATGCTAAACGTGTAAACTGATTCTAATTTTTAAATGTTTGTAAAACATGATATTCAAAATTTCAAATTCAAATTTAGAAATATACCTATTAACTGCGAGTCTGACTTATTGATGTCTTAATGGCTAGACTTTTTAGTTTTTTTTTTCTTTGTAACTGTACCTAAACATTATTTTTTTTTTGCCTTTTCTTATAAAAATAAAAGAGATCCTACTTATTGTTTTTTTAAGGAACACACATCTTAAAGTACCAACATTAAAAATGTCTTATAATGCTCCAAGCACCATACGCTAATTCTCGTAAAACCCAAATATAAAACTTAAAAGCTCGTCTAACACTCATTGTGAAGTAATTTCCTGTATTTAAAAGTAACTGTGATTAATTCGCTTACTAAGACATAAGCACAGTCATCCCGAGCTTAGGTACGTGTGAAATTATTATAACATATGAATAACTGGTGAATATCTCGATTTTAAATACATACATATTGATATTTGAGACTGCGGCGAAATATCTCGAGGTTTTTGCTAACTTGACGAATATTTGAAAAAAGAATAACAAGTATGATCTATTGCGGGCTAGTGAAACGGACCCTGGAGTCCTTGGACATATTTGTTAGGATGATGTTGCTATTGTATCTGTGGTCTTTGGGTACCCTTTGGGATAACAAGTCCAGCTGTACAGTTGCACTACAAAAATATCCTCTAATGCAACGGAATACGGGTGGTCTAAAGCACAAATATTTTTTTCGGAGCAAGTCGGCCTGTCTATGTCATACAGATTCAGGCGTTTTCTGGAAGCAATGCTAGCCTAGGCCTTGAGTTCAAGCCAAGGAACGCTATTCTTTTCGAAATCATGTGCCTACGTATTAAATAATATTTAAATAGTTTGCAACCTGCATACCTACATGCAGCTTGAATTTGTGTAACCTAACCCCTCTCATTCACGTATGCCACCCATGCCCAGCGTTGGGACCGTTAATGAGTGACGTAGAATTTCCTATAAATTGCTGCAGACTGTTACAGAGGCTTAAAAACCCATTAGCTAGGTATTCAAGATGGATACCACAAGAATTATCAAGGAAATAGATAAAGATCACATCTAAACTTAAAATATTTGTTATCCAAAAAGTCATAATGTCAAAAAGTTCCCAAACATTGACCTTTGATGTAATCGCAATTATATCTTGAACAATTAGTCATCTAGCGAGGTTTCACTTGCGCAATGTTACATTGCATCCGGATGATATTACTCATCGTAATTGGCGTGTTTAAGATATGAGTAATCTATAAGAAGTTGTAAAATTGGAGTGCTAACACGAACTTTTCGACACCCATATTCAAACTACGTCAACTCAGCTACAAATATTTTTTCTTGAAACTGTTAATATTACGTGAAATGATTAAGAAGTTATCAACTTTTTTTTCTTTAGAAGCTTCTACTGTAAACCTACCATTTCCGAGGTGGCGCACAGTGGGCTGAAACGGGCCGGTAAAGGACTTAGCATTTAAAAAAAAAAAGTTTCTTTTTCTGAAATTTTAAATATTGTGTTGGATTTTTCTATCGATTATAAGTAATTATTTCTATGAGGGTCGTTCAGATAACTTAGTATTTCCAGAGTTATAAATATCCAAAGTAATTTTTGTATGAAGCAAAAGAAAAAAATGTGAAAATCTCGAAATTCTCAAATTTTCTCAAAGAATTGACTCTACGTATGCATAGTACGTATATTTGTCCTATTTTAGCGCCTATTCTCGGGTTGCGATTTTCTGCGATTTGGTCGCAATTTCAAATTTTGTTCTCTATTCCACACCACCATAGAGGTTAAGAACTAGGCGCGTTTTTTTATGTAGTGGTCTCCCCTTTAGGCCTAATCCACTAAGGACTAATAAAATAAATAAATAAGTAAGAATCACAATCACTACTGGCCACTGCACTGTTTTAATCTAATCACTGTCAAGGGTATCCACATTAACGAATGCAAAATTTTCGTATTCGTCATCATCAAATGTTTCCGCTTGTTCAATTATTAATAAACTTTGTGCTTCTACTGACAAAGTTTTATGTTTTCTGCGAAGTTTGTGACGTTTCGCTGAGATGAGTGGATCAGAGCTGGTCAATAAATTATTTAAAATGTCTTCATTTGTAGTTTTTCTACTGCATTTCCTGGAATGGTGTTGGCGGTATCTACGAAAGTCTTTATTTCTAGCTTCAGCAGCTTCTTCAGATAGCTTTCCAATTGGTATTAGACCAAAACTTTCAATAATAGCTGCACCATGCATAAGAACTTTATGAACACTTGAAGGCATATAATACCAGCTATATAATTCCAAATACAGTTGCATGGTCACTTGAGCATATTCGTGAAATTTCGCTGTGTCAATGTGGTAACCTGATGAAATTGCCTCTAAAATGATTGCAAATCGCCTTATTAATTCTTCACTAACACCAGTTATCTCAGCAGTCATGTTTGGATATGCAAAAAATCTTCTAGCAGTATTTCCGTCATTCGTGGAGCCGTGCCCTTGTTTAACAACATCAATCAGAAGTCCCATTCTATTTTTAAAAGCGTCTTGTATGTCTTTCTTTCTTCTTTCCATGATGCACTTGTTGTCTCCCTTTACTGTCCATGTCTGTATCGTTAATCTGTAGGCTATATGCAGAATGCATTCCATCATTCGTATCCAGGTATGCAATGATGACAATCCGTATTTACAGAGATCTGGATCAGTCGGTTTTGATGCAGTTAAGGGCAAATTATTCATCTCTGTTGGAGTGGCTTTACAAATGTCGCATCTCTGAGATGAAGTATCACATAAAATTGATGTTGCTTTTCCGTCTATCATAGTCATTAATAAAGAGTGTGAAATTTTTATTTCTCCAACTTCTGTTTTCACTAAATTTACAATCTCTTCCTCAATAGCACTTTTTTCCCGCAATATCGTTATTCTATTTTCTTTCACAAATTCGAAAAAGATTGGACGACACCAGTAAGATGAATTTGGTGAATCGTTTTGCCAGATAACTTGTTCGCCGCACACTAATTTTATTGGCACTAAACTACCCATAAATATGCTTGAATCGTCAAGTTGACTTTCTTGTTCATCGTCTGTTTGCATTTTTTGTTTGTAATTGGCTTGATTAGAAGCACCGTCAAATCCCCACTTACTGATTAGTGTAAATTCTTTACAACCACTATCTATGACGAGTGACGTCATTATTCTTGTTGTCGTTATATCCAATAGAGCTTGTAACTTTATTTTAGCTGAGGTTTCTGTCACTGTAATAGCATCTTTTGGTGGATAGCATTTCTGTTTCGCATGTTGCACTTGATAATAAGATGGAAATATATTACTGTCTTTTTCGTTAACACTTTT
Organism: Acronicta alni; assembly: GCA_964056405.1. Taxonomy (NCBI): domain Eukaryota; kingdom Metazoa; phylum Arthropoda; class Insecta; order Lepidoptera; family Noctuidae; genus Acronicta; species Acronicta alni. Next base: position 17,484,489 of record OZ043916.1, read on the forward strand.
TCTTAAAGTATTGTATTGCCACTTGGTCAGCTTAAGTGATAAAAATAACCCTAAAGCCTCATCCGGAGAAAACACAGGTTTTGTTTCTTTAACAGATATGCACTTTTTAACTTTTTTTACATCTAGGGGATTCTTTAGTAAATGTTCTAGTATTTTAGCAACCTCCTCATTCCCATCCGCTTTCAACTGCTCAAAATATGCATATTTTATTTCGTCCGAAGATAAATGAAAGTTTTCTGCACGTCTTTTTTTCTGTTTAGGCGCTAATTCACAAAAAGGTTTTCTTGGGGTTTGTTCGGTGGAGACACCGACAGAAACTTTTGATGGTGATACATACTGAGTTGATGTACTCGGTACTGGTTGATCTTGATTACTGCCTATTAAACACTTAATAATGTCTGGCCATATTATGTTTTCTTGTAACCATTCACTATTTTTAGTTCTGAATATATTTTCTTTACGATAAGCGTTTTCCCATCTTCTATTTAAATTATAACAAAATTTTGCACAAAACAACTTTAAGGTCTTTTCGTGATCATCACTTAATTCGACTAAAAATTTAGATCTTATCTCACTACACAAACTGTCATTATTTTTAATACTGCCACTGTTTTTTAAAATAACGAAAAGATCAAGGTTTGTCACTAAATTTTCAAACATTTTCACAAATACAAAATAACAAATAAGTAAGTAATGAATGTGTGGGGGTAGTGCGTCTATTATGGTGGGTAATAGAACACTGAAGTACTTTTGAATGCAACCGAACATTCCGTAGGTACCCTATCATTGTACCAATCACGTTACGACACGTCATAACTTGTTGTTGCGCTCGCGCACTCTTATCCCTTGATTCCCGGAAATAAGTCTCAAAACAAATTACGTCATACCTGCCTATGGTGGTGGAAAATGTCGAACATTGTTTTTTTTTTAAGAACTAAGTAGGTATTGAGGTTTTCATGCCGTTTAGTATACATTATTTTAAATTTCAATTTAATTGGAATAAATTGCTTAACTAAAATAACATGACTCTTCATACAAATTTGATATGGCTATATCTCCGAAAGTACTCGTTAAATTAAAAAAAGTCAAAGAATAAAAACGTTTTAAATTTATGCCTAGATACCAAAAAAATACATCTGATCTCTTAAGACCCAACCTTGTAATCCCAGCCCACTGTGTGGCGTAGTGTAGATTAGTGTAAATTAGACGATTTGTTTTAGGCACTCCAGAGTAAAAATTATCATCGATGTACAGAAAATATTTATAATATGTATATCTATCTAGCTATTCAGCCGGTAACACCCACTGCTGAGTGAAGGCCTCTTCTCTACCCCGCCACTGTTGCCGATCTTGAGCAAGTCGCAACCACTGATTCCCCACTGCCCTCACAAAAACATCCAACCATCGGGCCGGTGGTCGGCCCTGCGATTGTTTTATATCCCTTGGCCACCATTCGGTTACTGCTTTGGTTCACCTAAGACCCTCCCGTCTTGCTAAGTGCTATATGTATATACTAGTGACAAAACCTAGTGCAGCACGCATCGCATTTAATTAATTACTATTTCCCACAACTTCGAAATCAGTTTAATTTTAATTTTTGTTATTGAAATGTTATATTATATCTTACGAATACCTTCATCGGATTTTTTTATTATTACGCGATTAAACAGATTATCCTTACTTATAAAACATCAAGTAATTTTTTGAAACCATTAATTATTATTATACCATTCTCATTGTCATAGGCTTATGCAGCGCTTAATCTTAGCTGGCTGTATATTAGCACTCCATTTTTCAATACTCCATGGCAATCTTACTTTATGTGTCATTGTTTCATCTTATTGTCAATTTATGATCGTCAATATAGGCGCGAAGGTGAAATTACCCGTCATATTTGCCTTTAGGTGTTTCATCAGAGTGTTAAGTCGCCACTAAATCAACTGGTAAGCAGGTTGGATTACCTTTTTTTGCACTTGCCTTCTCCCTTTAATCATGGCCACGTTTCCCACGTGACATTCACCACGACCAGGGCGGTTGCATTACCTGAGGTTGATTTACTCGTAATTCTTGATAGTGTAGTCTACTGACCCGCATAAGGCCAGAGGGATCAGCAAGATGCTGATAGACTTCGGCCTGATCCCAGAAAATGGGGCTTGTGTCCAGTATAGCTTCAAATAAAATAGCTTAACTCCTTATACTTACATACTACTTACATCGCTGCCATTAAAAAATATTCCAAAAAATATGCTTAGCAAATAAAGTTTCAACAGATGTGATTAAACAGACTGAATCTAGCTAACAATTTGTATCAACATGAATCTAAAAGCGATCGCGAACATGAGTCAGTTCAGTTAGGTGCGCGTGCGACGTTGTTTTCTTACGACGCGCGCCGCTCCGGATGCGAGCATGCCGACATATCTTTATAAACATTTAGACTAGGCAAACATATTTTTTATGTTCATTTTTCGTAATACTCAATAAATCTAGGCTAATTTACTATTCAAACCTCCTCCATGGGGCATTTGCATATTGGACTTTTGGGACTTATCTTTGATAAAATTTTCTGTTTTAGCTCCTTTCTCTAACCGTTTCTTATTTTCTTAATGAAATTTGCATGTAGTATAATGCCTAAACTTTTATTAAAATTATAACTTTTATTTATGGAATTTAAAACTTGCATTTGAGCTAACATCATTTTATTAAAATTTACATTGTATACCAACTGAAAAGAAAGAAGCCGAAATAAAAGATGTATAATTTATTTTTACCCTCTACAATTTTTATAACTCTATGTCCAAGAAAAGTCACATCCAGATATTCAGTAAAGTACAAGTGAAGTGTCTCTGCTACTAGAAATAGCTGCTACTACGGAGGGGGGAGGACGATGTACTTACGGGGCGAAGGAGGGGGAATATATGTATACCTACGTTTCCGTCGCTGGAAGCACGTGGCGATCGCGGGGCTTTTTTTTTTTATTTATACTGAGAATGGTTGATATAAGTTTTTTGATGTACATATATGATATGGCCTTTTTTAAGAATAAAATGAAGGAAACCATTGAACATGTGTGAACATGAATGAGTAGCGGTAGTATGGCGGATTTAAAATTTTTTTAGTAGTAAGAAAAATTCTCATGGATCATCCGCCACCCGGGGAGGTGGCAGGATATGTTGGACTCATACCGACTAAAACTTGCCCTATAGTCATGGCTATGGGATCTGTGAAATTCGCCTCGACCACTCAAGAGATCCATCGTGTGTATATCATTGCCAGAATGCGTAAGGGTACTGATTAAGATTCCGCGCTCCTCTTATGGTTTACATCAGGCAAAACTAGGGTCAAACAAGAGTTCAAGAGTAGTAAAAAAAAATCTTTCGTCTATCTCTATCTCTTTATCATACCCCAAATATATAATCTCCAAGATAAATACTTACATCTACTCTATCGATATTCCTAAGTACTGGTACTCTGCATACGAAATCCCCTCGATTTATGATCAACATTACGAAGGTAACAGATACCAGTAAATCCAATAGGCACATACGACAATAACGTAATCTTTATAAATTTTAACTGTCCGGCAAGTACAGTAACAAACTCGGACCATAGAAACGAGGGCGATGTGTTATCAGTTATCACTGACTGCATTGTTAACTAAGTAGGTACCGGTTTAATTATTTATGTGTTATTGGCATGAATGTCTAATAAAAATGATCTTGGTTATAAAATAATGGTCCTGTGTTTCACGATATTGGTCCTGAGCTACGAAATAATAGTCCTTAAACCTTGAGTAAATGTTGATAATTTTTTATTGCAATTTGGCTTCAAGTCTAGAATACAAGGTGAGTTAGGAACAGAATTTTCCGATATTCCTATGTCGATGACAGCACAGGCTCAACTGCCGTATTCGCTACCTACGAATATTTTCTTCTAAGATCATGGATACAAACATATCGGAACTGCCCAACAAGTAGACCACGGGTACCTACATATTTCACTGCGGTGTGGCAACGCAGCGTCGCCAACGAAAATAATACAGAAATGTGTGGGTGGGATGCACTCGCGCGCACGTAGATGTGTGAATATATCTATGAATTATATAGATAGGATAGTTTAAAATACAGGACCAAAAATGTTTCAAATATTTTTCAGTAGATCTGTATTTACTGACCACCTCATTAGCCTGGTCCTGTGTTCGCTTCCCAGGTAAAGTAAAACGCGGTTACTGGCAGTAGCCCTCCCCCCCCCCCCAAATTACATAGTATAGAAACACCCGTGAACTGCATATAGCTAAGCCTTGAATTAATTATTAAATTAAAAAATAACTAAAAGATCACTTTTTACGGATTTTATCGCGTATATTGATACTATTATTAATCCCGACGTTTCGGACCCTTTACAGCGTCCATGGTCACGGGTAGACTGAGGTAGTGGGCGTCTTGATGATATAATTACTGACAGCTACCCTATATTTTTATTATTTATTATTATATCATTATTCGCGTAAATGTCAGAAATCAACTAAAAGATCGTTTGCCATAAAGCTAAACTGTAAATATTTCTCTCATTGGCGTCGAGGTGAACAAGGAAATAAGAAAGAAATACACGAATTCGGTATCTATGCAGAAACCTTTTTTTATAGACCTAAAATTGTCCAAAAGACGAAATCCCAATTTTTCAAATGCCGCATCTACCTAAGCCCTACGGCGACCATCATCAAAGTATTTTTATAATGTCTCTGTAAGTTTAATCTGGTCGCTAGCATTATTCACCGGCCGCTGAGCGATATACACTTGGCCAGCGATGGGACAACACTACGCGCCTTTGATTTAGACGTGGCGCCTCTTTTTGTAAATAAAAATGAATTTTATTGAGAATTATTAATGGACGTGATGTGATAGGGATGTGCTGATGATATAATTGTTTTATTAATTTTTCTTGAAGTAAAGTTATTTTTAAGTTTTTATTATTTTGGCTTTAATTTAGTAGTAAGCATTATTTTAAGCTAAAATAACCATTATTAAGCTGCGTGATCGGCGCTGGAGTAGGCAGATTACGAAGTATGTACAAAAATAGCCCGCCCAAGCAGTACCTACGTCTGTAATTGTAAAAATAAATGTTTGACGCGAAGTGCTGTCTTAGCTGCCATGACGGATTTCTTATGGTGGTGATTTCATGTGTTGTGATGATATTAACAACAGACCATTATTATTGGCAGAATTTATAAGAATAGTAAGAATATTTTGATGGGGGTACTACACACTCTTGACTCAAACGATGTGAAAACAGTGTGGAAACTGCAGTGTTAATATAATATGTTTATTACAATATTAACTGTTAATATTACAATATTAACTGATAAATATAATGTTTATCAATTATATAGGACCTTAAACCAGGAACGTTATTCGGTATTTTGAGGCTTTCTCTAGCGAGGACAAGGATTCTGTAAAGATAGTTTAAGATAGGTTTTTTAACTGGTTAAATAATTAATTAATCAGATACGTAACTCAAAGTATCTTTAATATAGGTAGATTATTATGACTTACGCACGTGAATATTCTTTTACAACTTCTTTATTTACATAAATATAACATTTTTCAATCACTAACACTAACATAATATATTTTTATTCGCCATCCTGTAAAATTATCTCAAATCTCGATGAAATTATGCTCAAATAATACCAATAACACTTGCGAAAGCAATAATATTCGTTTTCGCGCTCAATCATAACCAAGTTTAATGATATGGCGGAAGCCATGTGCGCGCGCGCTGCTCTTTAATACCAAAATATTGAAAAATATCAGAAGTCTCACTTGTTTTCTCGCAAAAATAAAAAACCTAATCTAAATCTTATAAGTATAAATATTATTTTTTTAGAAAAAAGAAGCTTGTTTTATAAAAAATCAAAGGTGTATCATTAACAGAAAATGTGTAGCAGCTTTTCTTTTTACAACATAAAATATATTTTTATTAGTACTTAGATATTATGATTATGCTAGATAATGTAATTAGAATTCTTTTTTGGGGTGTACTACATAATCTACCGTTATTATAGATCACGATAAAGCTGATAAACGGCGTTTATGACGATCGTGGCAATCAGCGTATTAGACAAATCCCGAATGTGACAAACTGAGCTACCTAGATCAGGTCGTAGATGACTAACTGCGAATGTGACGAATAGCGTATCATACATTATTAATCACGTTAGCTAAACCTTCTACACACCATCTTTATAGTGTAACATACTGCGTAAGTAAATAAAAAATGTGACAAATCTTTGAATTACAAGAAATGTGCGCAAACGCCGTATTTATAGATCGGTACACACGGTTTTTATAACTCTTGCTGTAAAATTACTGTAAATTATGTGCAGTGACTTGAGTGTCTCATTACTGGGAACAGCTTTATTTTGTAACTGAAAATAAACTTTATTTCATGGTAAAAAAATACTATAGTGCTACTAAAATCGTGTCGTATATATTACATAAAACACTTCGCAGAGGCAATATTAACATTCAACTTTCAGCATAAGTATCGAAGTTTTTTAGTACTTCTTTAAGTACTTCTAGACATAACTGTACGCTCAGCTTGCGGTATAAAAAGCTTGCGTCAAGTTTTAGAGAAATATTCCTAAGTTTTAGTAACAAATTATGAAATTAAATTTCAAAAACGACTGGGTCAAGTTTTCCTTTAACAATAAGTAAAACAGGCAAATAGATTTATTAAAAAACACTTAGAAAGTAAAAAAAATATACATAAAACATTCAAATAAAAATAATTGTTCCTGCAATTATAGCCTTTTAGGTGTCCATTAAATACTTTCAATAACAATTATATATTATAGTACCTACATAAATTGGCAAGCAGTATATACGGCGAGAATCACTGTATCTGCGAGGTACAGTCATCAACAACCTATTAAAATCGCAATGTTCTATCAATCAAGATTTTTTGTTTTATGGTATCAATTAACGTGCTAACGGTACTCGTACTAAAACTTACTTTAAATGTACAATGTTGTTGTTTTTGCAGAAGATAGATTTCGCAACTGGCTTTGCTTGTTTTTAAAGTGGCGAGAGACGAAGAAATTGCAATTGGGCTTTATTAAAAAATGTATTTAGGAATAGTATGTATGTAGATGTCAACAAGAATATCAGATTATATATGGTCTCTGCAGATTTTGAACCAATTGGAAAATGGAATTGTCCTATAGGACCAGTCGGAAATCACGATTTGGGTAAAGAAGTCCGTCTCTATCTTCCATAATTAAGCGTGACGATTTGTTCATAATTGGTCCTTTGGGTCGGAGCTGTTCCTATAACAAATAAAAGCTACTAGGTTTTTTTAACCGATTTTGTTATACTTATTATTATACAAACTCTTTTTCTAGAGTAAGCAGAAACTTCTGGGTTACGATCCTGACATACCTACGGTTTTCTAACAAGACTGATACATACAGGCACATCAGTTGATTACTAGCTATCTCTTATCACTTGAACATTTCAAGGAACAGAATAGAAAAGCAATTGTTATGAACCTCTGGAGGGCCACACCGTTCTTTACCGTATTCATAGACAAACAGACAAAAAATCCATTCCCCGTATACATACAAAAGTCGTATTTAGCAAAATTTATACGATTTGACTCGGTGTTTTCGCGAAGTTCTTACAATCACGAAGTAATGATATCAATCAGCATTGTAGTTATGACCCGCTCACAAAATATTCATAAAAATACGTTTGCCATAGAGTCCGTTAGAAAAGCTGTTTTTTTTTTCCACTTGATATTGTCAGTTATAGTTTTGTACGTTGAGTTTAATACCCAAGGATTTTTTTAAAGAATGGTGTAGTTCGTTTCAATGTATCGTTAATTCTTAACTGCTAGTTTTAACGCCATAATAACCGTTATTTTTTCTGTTTATCTAATATTTTTTTGATCTTGTTCTTGTGTTGGGTGATATATCGGTGTGTGACCTATTTATTATCTCTAATCAATCCTTATTGTATCATATCTAGTTTTCACTTATTGTCAAATAAAAAGAAATTCTGTAACTTAAAATAATCATGCTTTCTTAATCTTTGTTTATAGTTTGAAAAAATATTTCTTATAAGAATACACATTCACTTATTGATACGAATTCTGTACCTACCTAGATACTAAAATAAGAAGGTTAATAAGTACAAAACATACCTATTGATTTCTGACATTTACGCGAATATAAATAAAACGACTTTTAACGATAACGCGATAAAATCCATAAAAAGTAGTTTTATTTCAACTACAAAACATGTAAACAAGACAGAATCTATCTATCTGAATTACTTATGGCTGCTTTCAATAACCAATCCATATCTGTGTTTTCCTACTAGAGATAGAAATTTGACATAAGCTCTATACAAAATGTGTCAATATTCCATTTGTAACCGGGAAAACAAGATTTGGACAATTTTACACAGCACCATCGAGCCACAAACTAAGCGGAACTTGTACTATGGGAACTGGACAATTGATTATATATTTTTTTTGTAAATACATACTTATAGGTAATACATAAGAAGATGTCGATCGCTTATTGAAAAGGGCGGTAATTCAACATAAAATTCGGTTTTTTGATAATAAATAATAAATTTAGGACCTTTAAAGTTTGGCTCTTTAGTATGTTTAATAAAGGCAAACAATTTCTAACTAAATAACTTTATTTTAATCATATAATTTTAATTCAGTAAATCACATGGTCTTAGAACAATGGTTTTTATGGTATGTAATTTTATTATTTGACTGGTTGTTAAGAAGTTTATCCTTGACACGACTTTCTGATCTTCGAAATTTTGAATTTCAGTTCAAGATAGTAATAGCAATTAACTATTTCTGAAGCCAATATTCATAAGAATCACTTATCGAAACTGCAAGTGAATAGTGTCGAAGTCGCTATAAACATTAATGAAAATTCCACAGAGGTGTACTTGACACGTGTGGCGGCGATGTCGCGGCCTCGCGTGCGCACCTAATTGCCTAAGTTTGTACACAACTTGCCTACGCACCGTGTTGCGTTTACAAATAGATTTTGGTAAAGTAGCTTTAGCTACTGGAAAGGTGAAAGATTATAAAATATATAAAGGTGAAGGATTAGAAAAGGACACATTACTATTATTATACTTATCATAGAGTAGTGTTTTTCAAAATATATTGTCCCACTGCTTAGCACGGAGAGGGATCAGGTTTTAGTCTATCACGATGGCCTGGTACGGATTGGAAGACTTCTCACGCCTTCGAAAATATATCAGGCATGTAGGTTTCCTCACAATGATTTTCCTTCACCGTTTAAGTGAGTAAAAATCAATTATTGATACGCACATAATTTCGAAAAGTTAGAGGTGCATGCCTTGGATTGGAAATCAAGAACTTTGACTTGGCGGTTCAATGTTTAGCAGTAGACTATCACTGCTTATTAGAGCCCATTGCCAAATCCAAACTCCGAGCTGTTACTGAGCAATTCATAGAAAAACCGAATAACACTACTCAACAGGCACATAATATATCTTGTAATACCAAAGAGGATAGTTGTCGTCACTATAATTCTAAATATTGCTCTTTAAAAAAAAGATAAAGTCACTACACGACTCAAAGGAACAGATAAAACAAATAGAATGTATCCGCCCATACCCTGTTCTAATTATACGTCGCTTGTTTTTCCATACAATTATTAAGTAGCTCTAATCTTACAGTTGATCATCCCACTTGAGCTGTTGGCAGCTCCACCCAATTCTTTAGTAAACAAATGAACGATTCCAAGTGTTCTAAAAATTTAGGGCGAAGGAAAATTCTTTCATAAGTTTGCAACATAAAATGGATAGGGCTTTCTCTGAGAATGAGACATTCTTTATGCGTTAGAGATTGATATGTTATTGGGATTTTGTTTAAATTATCAAATAAGCTCGAAGTTTAGATTAGTTTCTGGTCAATGACAGTATATGTGACCCCCTAGCTCCTATTACATGGGACCTAACATGAACAGGTGAACTGTGGGCAGCTCTTAACCCTTCGGGAAATACAACCGTGATGGATCAAAAAAAAGTATATTATAACTGCCGCAATCTGATTGGTTGAAATCTCTCACCAGCCTTACCATGATCCCACTCTGGTTTAAAAACATTACCGATATCTAGAAATATAATTATTTTCTTAGGATGACATATAAACACTTATGACAATCGTTAGTGGTAGTCAGAAACCCAAAAAGCTAACAGAAACGTCAACCAGTCAGAAATTTTAATTAGGTTACGGAGGTCTGATAGGCGCTTTGGGGAAATTCTAATTTTCAGCCGCAGCTGGTGATGAAGCTGGTGAAGCCCGGATGGTTGGGAAAAGGCTAGGAGGATGCTCTTCCTGTCATTACCCAAACATATTTTTCAGGTCTAGGAGTAGGCTGTGTATGTTCAACAAAATAATTATACATCATGAGATAATAACCTCAAATAACTAACCTGCTTCCCCAAACAGAATTAATTTTCTGCTGAAAAAATGAGTCATTATCATAAAAATATTACCCCCCCTTCGGCAATTGGATTTTACGTGTTAAAACTATCGTTCCAGTAACTTTTTCCAAACTTTTCCAGTAACTAGCGCGTATCAAACGGGTCTACTGCAAGTGCGTGCGACCGAAACTTATACTTACGAATTATTTGAAACAAACTGTGGATTGTGTGAAATAGAGACAGCTATCACCTGCTTTAACTGAAGGTTCTAGTACGGTCGACAAAAGAGTTAAGTATACAGGCAGCTAATTAAACATCTGTGTTTTCTTAAAGATTCTGTAATAATGATCATGTCAAAACGCAGGTATTGTAAGCTGCTACACATCAAACCCTTTGACGGGTAATTATTTCAATCAGAATCTGTGTAAAGAGGCAGATTTCGTTCGCTACCTGTATACCAATCTCTTTTGTTGACTGTACTAATGAGTGTCATTATTGTTAACTTTAACCACTTTAGACCCCTGTTCAGTTTTAACGGCAAATAACGGCACTATTTGGTTTGGTTGACACTAGCTGGTTAAGGGTACACAATTCAATCTGGATTTAGGTAAATAATAACATATGATTAAGCTATAAATAAGGTAGCATCAATAATGTCAATTTTCTAGTGGTTACAAGCGTTGCTTCTGAACGCGAATATCCTGGATTCGATTTTCAAGCAAATTTTCATTTGCTATAAAATTTCTCGTAGCTATTCGAGTTTCGGATTTGTAACTGGTTAATTGCTATTAGGCTTGCTATTACGCGGAACCTTGAAAGTCATACTGGTGAACTATGGGTATACTCTAGAAGGTACACCACTACCTAAACCTTCAGGTATCGATATTGCTCGTTCATTGGATTGCAGATGTAAGATAGGAGATAGTGCATGTAAAATACTAACGTTTCTGCCGTGTTGCACACATATTTTCCCTGTCATACTTATTACTCGGAGATATTACTTAGTCTAACAATATAAGATGGAGATAGGTGCTCAAGAGATTCTCTCTATACTTTTTACGATTCCTTCATTGATAAAGTTCGTGGGCGTATTTCTCTTCGACCCTTACATATTTCGGATCCGCCACTAACCAAAAAACCCCTCCAGGACTGTAAGGACCCCTAACAATCAAACAGAAATAGAAACATTACGCACCACGTAACGAAAACAGTTGGAAAACTCTTGATGACTGGCAATTATTTAGCGGAAATAAGTTCTGCGCCGAGGTGCGGTCGCGCCGCGCCGTTTGCGTGCACGCCGCCTTCCACGCGATCCAAACGACAGCTACTGAAAACCACAACATTGCTCCGTTCCTTTTACGGCGAACCATCGCGCCATTAACCGAAGTGGTAATGTATGTTGCAGCAGCGATACGTACGGGCAATAAAGAATAGATTTGACAGGCAGACAGGTGTTAAATTTATAAGTCAGCGTGTTTATATCTTGACGATTGTATCGCCCTAAGTATCGTGGAAGCGCCTCCGTCCGCTGTTTAGTGGTGGTTCGGCATTTTATTGCGTTCATAAATGTTAATTTTATGTAAAATTCTTTGGATTCTCTCCACTTTTTGTTTAGTGTAGGCTCGGGGTGCGGCTCGCGACTGTCGAGCACGATATCTGTTTAAACGGCATTTGTATCCGTTTTATCGGGTACTAACATTGACACTTAATTTTTAACGCTGTTATACGGATCTTAAGGAATCATGTAGGTTTATGCTTTTATTTTCCGCCGCTTTATTCAAAATAAGTATCGTAATTTGGAATATGGCATCTTCAGCTCAAATTTTTAGGTATCTTAGCCTCTTCGTACTAAAATACTCATGTAATTGTTTACTCACCGTAACTTCATTTGCTGAGCTGTGCAACCCCTGCTATCTTTATCCTAGAATAGATTGACACATACAAATAAATAGAGCATAAGACCCACACGCACGACATATAATCCATTTTCCAGTCGGGGACAGTTCTAAAACAAAAACAACATAAACACATACACTTTAAAGTAAACAAAAATAAAATTGAAATCTTCCATTCGTATGAAAGAAAATCTGAAACACGGAAACGCGTCGTTCCTGTTTCCAAAAACGCATGCATTTACTCCACTTGAGGTGAACGCACTCTCATTAAAGGGCCACTGATTTAAAACGCAAAACGACATCCATTGACACTTTTGTTGAGAGCCCTTAGTGTAAAAGCGAAGTGAGCCGTCGATGGACACAAAACAGAGTGTCGCATTACGCCGCCAACGCCGGCCCTTCTTATTTTTATTTTGTCAAATTGTAACTGAAATAAACTGGAGTGAGTAATAAAAATACCATCGGTACTGTTATTGCAGCGATCTCGAAATAGAGGTGTCATGGCGGCGTCCCCTCGCCAGCCACTTGTCGTGAGGAAATGTTAATAGATAGGATGTAACCAGCGGATAAGAACACTTTCTTGTTTTGTTTTTCAGTGCCGCGTTTAGATTTCATGTACTTACGTTTTTTTAGGATAGAGATTCAAGATGATCGCTATAGGCAGCGATCGGCTTAGTTTTCCCTTCTATTTTAACTTTTCTTTCCGCAGGTTTCAGAGTAACAGTTGATACTGTTACGCTTTTTAAGAGAAGCAGCATTCTTACATTTCTAGGAATCGAAGCGTACTAACTGAATGTTTCTTTTGAATGTGAATGTAGTGTTTAGATTTCAGTTTTCTCACCTTATAAACATAATATTACCACCGCTACAGGACAAGCCTTTAACTTCGTAAAATGTGGGTCGTTATTCTCCGGTAATACGGTTGTTTTTCGCTAATTTCCTTCCTTAAATTTTTGTTTCTAGTGTCTGACAGGTTTTGTTGTTTTTGTTTTCTTTAACCCCCAATCTAGACACGACGTCCACTTGTGTTGGGCAAGCAGCCTAAGCTCCTAAGTTTGATTACCATTTCAATATTTATGAGTTGCTATCTCGCATGTACCTTTGAACAGTGAATTTTAGAATAGAATAAAATATAATTTTGTTTATTCTCTAACCACTTTGGTCATAGCCAAGTTACCTATAACTATCATAAAACACATAAAAAACTGTAACCTTCTACCAAAAAGAATAATAGGTATATCATGTGGTATTACAACAATTACCAACATGACAACAAAACGGAATATTTTCACGCACAATAAAAAAAAATTGCGCCCACGCACCACCCAGGGCACTTGCCCTGCGCGTGCGCACTTATTCGCAGTGTTTTGTCTCATACCTTATTACGATTATCATAATTGTGTATTTTGTAATTTTCATCGCTGACAATCATGATTTGTACTATAATCTAAGTGTTAGTACTTCTAATTTTTCACTATTTTCCTCATACCTCGAGCACTAGCCCTTTTCCGCAGAGTCACCCGCGTTAGTTACAATTTTCCGTGCGATTTTCCATACAGCCTAGCAGTTAGATAGACATAGGTTTGTATAGACAGTTTGTGAGTACTGTTTATACCTACTACTAAGATCACAAACAAGCAAATTACCCGCCTGATGGTAGATAAACGCAAACAACTTTAAGAGAGTTAGGGCATAGTGGGAGTAATTTTAAACAAGTACCGCCTTGCAGAAAATCGAAGCAAAATAACACTGCTTTGACCTTTCATGTCAGGGCATCCTTACGGTGATCAAGGTTGCCAGTGCTCCGCGAGGAAACTTTGTGTTCGGCGACTTTGACCCTTATACACTTATTCCCTCGGTTTACAGGGTCGGCAACGCGCAAGTGATATCACTGGTGTTACAAGCGTCTGTAGGCTACGGTAACCGTTTATCATCAGGTGGGCCGTATGCCTGTGTGTGTTTGCCACCTTAGTGATATATAGAAAAAACGCGGATTCAATCCGCTATCGATGGCCTATTGAAGATTGTCGCCCCACAATGACGTGTCATAGAGACGAATTACAGAGGGAGCTATCATTAAAATAACACCAACTTGATCGCCCAAGACCGACTACTCCGTAAAATCAAATAACCTTATTGGACTGCTTCGCTAGGGGTCCCAAGCCGACCAAAATGATGTTAGAGATTTCTATGAAATTCTCATTATCAGCTCGGAGTTTGGATTCATGACCGATTAAATGGCAGTAGGGTCGCCTCCTTTTACATTGAACTTAAACATACCGGCGAAATTAACCGTACATTACCGTTATTGTACATGGATGATGTGTAAGTACATAGTAAGTAAGCAGCAAAACCTTTGTCGAAACCCTTTCCCTCCATAAGAAAACACTCAAAGACAATATTGAACCCATTCACAAGTGCGGCGGAGCAAAGACAACTCGTTCCTTTTGCCGTATATAATTATTAAGTCTGAAATAGACGCGAGTCGTTCACCCGCCGACATATTTGGTTAACTCGCAGTTTATATATAACCTATTTTGATTTGATATAAGTGCCTAGTGGTCGCTGTTTTTTTATAAAGAAGGAAAATATCAAACACAACTGTATAAGAATAATATTTTTTTGTAATTAATTAAGATTTTATTATAGTAGTTAGTGCCCTCGAAATTTGCAACGCCTGAAAAAGGTGCTAAGCTGTACACTATGTTAACCTTATTAACCTTAGTATGCAAGTAAATAGCTTGATATGGTTACACAACATGATAACTGGGAGATTATGTATAACTTTTAAAGCTTGTGGGCTTCAGACATACAGCTGAGTACGAATAAGTGGCAAAGGTTATATATGTATAAAGTATATAAGTACTAGCTGACCCCGCAAACGTTGTTTTGCCATAAAAAAAAAATTTGGGGTATGAAAAATAGATGTTGGCCTATTCTCAGACCTCCCCGATAAGCACAAAAAATTTCATCAAAATCGGTCAAGCCGTTTCGGAGGAGTATGGCAACGAAAACTGTGACACGAGAATTTTATATATTAGATAAAATAATTCATATAGGTAAACCTACTAGTTTATACTTTTCTTATACTGTATGAATGTGGACGAAGGAAATATGCAAGTATATAATAAGTAAGTATATAATAAGTAAGTATATAATAAGTAAGTATATGTAAGTAGTATAAGTATGCAAGAATCGTAGCAAGTGGCATTATTTAATTTCTGCCTACCCCTATCGATATATATTAGTATAGCATTTGCCTTACACTAGTATCAACAACCCTTTTAGATTCCCACTGTTAGACACGGGTCTCCTCTCAGAGAGTTATAATTCTTATCATCATCAACCATAAACTGTCCTCTTGCTGGGCTCTTCCTCTCATAGAATGAGAGGCCAGTTGTGGTGGACTATAGCCTATATAGTCCACCACACTGGCCTAATGCGGGTTGGCAGAATTCATACGCCGCCGAGAAAATCTCTAAGGCGTGCAGGTTCGGTGATTTCCTTCACCGTTTAAGCGAGTGCTAATTAGTTATTAATACACACATGATTTAGAAAAGTCAGAGGTCCTTCGACTTGGAAGTCACTGCTTCTCTATAACTCGTATACATATATTTATTTAGATGGACTGGACTGGACTGAGAATTTACAGAGGAAAAAATATATAATAAAATAGGTGTGTGGTTTTTAATTGGTCAATCATACATGATGAATTCCGAAGCGTTGGGCATGATGGAGAATTCTCCACATGAAGATAGATATGTAACAGAAAAAAAAATCACACAAATAAGTGTATAGCATTGTAAATGAAACTAGGTATCTCGCTAAGGTTTTTTAACATATACCATCACAGCTGTATTCTCCGAAGGGCAGGCAGAGGTATGTACTAAATGTACACCCACAGTTCGCCGGTACGTTTAGGTCCCATGTAATAGGGGGTGATGGCTATCATTAACTGGACACAAATTCCAACTCCCGAACTGCTGCTGAGAATTTCATAGAAAAACCCAATAAAACTTTGCTCAATCTGGGAATCAAATCCAAAATCTCTAGCGTAACAGTCGCGCTTAAAACCACTAGGCTAATGCAGCAGTTTTTAAAGTAGAAATCAAACGTTAGGTCACCTAACGTTTGATTTCTACTCAAACCTAACTTGACTTAGGTGGAAACGTAAGACATAATATATGTATTTCATATTTTGTTTTGTTTTCCGTGATATTTAGAACGACAGACATCAATCATCCAGTCGTAACACGTTACCACCGGCGCCAAAAGACTGCTATTGTTACAAAAATCAGACAATAAATGCAAAACAATCCATAAAAATTTAAATAAACACCCATAGCGTAAACAACATAAAATATTGCAGGAAAATACTACTAAAAAATATTCATAAAAATGGGTCATTGAAAATAATGTCCGGGAATTCAATCAGCATTGCAATTCAGACGCCATCATACGTGGTTTGGGCGAAACGCCAATAAATGGAATGTATAAAAAACTATTTTGTTTTCTTCATGACAAGCGCGTATTATTTAATTTCATGTTGCTATTGCGCAAATGTTACTACCACTTCGCCTACTATATTCTGAGTGAATACTTTATAATAATTTGGCACGCCTCCAGTAGAAGCAACTACTTAATATTTTCAGTCCATTCATTAACGACTGAATTTTATTGATGGATTGTAAATTATGTTTGTAAACATATCCGCGATTTCATTTCTGTTTGATGCTTGTATTCTCTGCTCATTTAATGTCAAATTTATTATTCAAATGAATAATGTTAGATTATATTATAACGGCAACGATTAATTTGCTGTAAATCATAATAATATTCTGTGCAACTTTTCCTTTTCGTTTTGCTACCACCAACGCCATCTACACGCTTTTCTTGAAATTAGAAACTACCTGATTAAAAACAGCGCCATCTAGTGTAAGAATTGCCAAGCTTGCGCAGAGCTTTCTTCAACACGAGCCTTCGTAGGAACTTACGTAGCATTTTCCTCGTACCAATAGTTCCCGAAAGCTTTTATAGAGGGCGCTTTTGGTTTCGAGAGGTAGTTTTATCATACAAGAATATATTTTATGTTTCCAGTCTGTTAGAATGAGCCTCGTGTCAATTTACTAACCACTAAATGACTTTTCCTTATGTCATATGCAAATTTTCATGCAATTTTCCCGTTTGTTATTTTTGTACGTATTGATCGTTATTAATAGCAATTTCGTTCGATGTCGATATATCATAAAACAAATGAATAATAGTTTAGTTTATTCCTACAATTTGGATATTTTTAATGCTAAGCTGGAAAAGGTAAGACGGGTACGACTTAATCTAGAATTTTTTGCAAAGCACGACAGCATGTCTTATATTTAATTTTAATGACAACTATATTCACAAGAATACTTCTTAAGTAAACAATTTCTTATTAGAAACTTAAGTCTTCACCTTATTGGCTTACTGATACCTAGAATAATTTATTATGTTTACGCTAATTATTACAATATTATGCTGTTGGTCTTCCTTTGATAAATAAATAAATAAACTGGAAAAAGCATCATAACACAAAATTGCTGAGCAAAAAGCAAAAAGGAAAAAAGCGGTTGATATCGCGGGGGGCAGCTAGTTGATAATTATAATTACTTGTCCTGACTGATTCATCAACACAGACCCTAAACCGCTGCACACTATGGCTACAAACTTGAAATTTTAGCAGTTGATGCCTTTTATGTTGTAAGCATCCACTAACTTTTAAGAGAGGTAGGGCATAATGGGAGTAATTCCACTCAAATTGGAGCTGCCCGACTGGGGGCAGTACCTCCGCCTTGCAGCTCTCCCGCGGCAGGCCGCTGGTTATTAATAATATAATAGGTCGAAAACTAGTCATCTGCCAACAATATTCTCTGTACTTGATATTCGGTGACAAATGTATTAAAATTACCTTTAATTAAATAACAATACAATAGAATCTGTTGCCAGCTGTTCTTGACAGATCAATGTCGAATGAAGCGGAACCACTGGCTTCTCAAATCTCTACTATAATTTACTACGACCAATTTTCAAAGGAATTTAAACTCTATGTAATGTTGTTAAGGTTGTCGATGAGTGGAACATTGAAGTTGCTATGACGGATTCTAGTAATATGAAAATAGTTTTGGATCTATGAAGATATTGTAATGTTTTGTTTCCATTGTGTGTTGTGTTCGAACATAACATCATTATACCATCACGCCCGTATTCCCCGAAGGTTTCAGCAGAATTGAAGTATTTATTGGAATATAATAAACCGCGCATCAAAAATACTGATTGAGCGACAAAATTACTGATTGAGCAGCAAAATACAGATATCGGTTCGGTTAGGTTAGAACTGTGACCACACATCGCCATCGCCATCGCCACAACGCCAGAACCAAATCAGAATGATACCGAATCTGAAAACCAAGAAAGTGTATATCATAACAATACTTTGAGGTGACTATTTTGCTGTGCAATAAGTATTTTTGTTGTGCAATAAGTATTTTTGCTTATTATTGGGAATTATTTTGTATACGAAAAAACATTTTTTGATTTGCAGTTAAATATTAGCCTTATTTATTTATTCGCCGGTCCCATGTAATAAGGGTCAAGCCTTTCACAAATCCAAACTCCGAGCTGCTGCTAATAACTTTATAGAAAAGCTCAATAATACTTTGCTCGGCTTGGGAATCGAACGATTATTGATATAGTATTCAAACATGACAATACTACATTATTGTACATAGGACCCATAACTATTGATATTTAATTTGTGAGTAGGTAGCAGTAGCATGTAGCAGTAGGTGGCATGCGTGTGCTGTACACCCGTGCTTTCAATACGCGAGGGTAAGCATCACAATTGACGGGGTCCACCGACTGCTGGACCACAACCTGTCATGGTACTGGCGAATTTCACGGAGGCCATGGCCATTACTATAAAGACTATAAAGGAAGTGGAAACAAGTGCGGTTTTAGTCGGTACGAGTCCGACACACCCTGCCACCTCCCCGGGTGGCGGAGGATCCATGATTATTTTACGTTCTTTAAAAAAAAATATTTATTGATTTCTGACATTTACGCGAATATTATACATTGAAATAAAACTACTTTTTACGGATTTTATCGCGAAACGTCGGGATTAATAATATCAATATACGCGATAAAATCCGTAAAAAGTAGTTTTATTTCAAAATAATATTTAATTTGTGAAATAAGATCAAACATATGTAGGGTTACTTTGTGTTAAACTGTGATTATTATTACTAGTTACAATAATAAACACGCAGTTGTAAACCCGGCTCAAACAAATAAAAATATATAAAAAAGGTCGCATGGAATTAAAAACCTCTTCCAGTACTCAAGAGTTCAACGGAACTAATGTTTCTTTCAACAGTCCCAAATATTAATGTAAATGTGGGTACATTGGTATTTGTATATTTTGTTAAAGTTCGGCGCAGCATTTACGTGAGGTCTAGCGTAGGACAGTAACTGAGCTAGCAGAGATGGTTTTAGTTGATAGATATACATATTTGACGGTAGAAAAACAATCAATGTACATCTCGCACATCAAATATACGCGCTCGCTCATCCCGCGTCTCGTACGCGCTTTTATTTTTAGCGCGCAGCCGCCGCGCAGTCCTGCGCCTACGACCATCACAATATTATGCACGCTTAGTTTAGTGATAGTGATAAGTGTATAACAGTGAAATGTGCGTTTTATGACGAAGGCTTCACCACCATGGATCACTTTAGGCGGCGACCCCGATATAAACTGCGAAGGGTAAGAAATGTCAAAAAATTTCGCCAAAATTTTGAGGTTATGTTACGTTTTCATCCCTTATCGATTTTCCTTTCATGATACCGGGTTTACTACCAAATAATACATGATTTTGATAGTTTCTAAGTATCTAATTAAAGAGTTTTTGTCATAAATAGTCTGTATACGTGTACACTGAGTGTTGCCTGTCATTAGTAGTGTTGCCAATTTCGTAAACGATAATCACTGTGTAGTACTAGCGATGTAAGTATTATTGTCATACAGTAAAATATATATAGCTGTAGGTAGGGTAGCTAAGGACTTAATGATGTCTTTTGGAAAAAGACTAGTAGGCACAACCTGCTTAGGAGGAATGATTTTCGATATTTTGTTAAATAATATTAACCTACGGCTGGAATTAATCTCTCGATTGTCGTCGAAGCTTAACATAAGCTCCATAGAAGGAATGTTATATTGGTTTTTATATTATACATAATTTGTAAATAACGTATTTGAGGAAAACAATCCAGAGCTGTTTTTGTCGAAAGGCAATGATCATTTTACTCTAGGTGACTGCTGTCGCTTTAAGTGACAAGCTTTGGATTGTCGCTCATTAAAAATTACCTACTGTATGTAACCATAACAATGATATTAATTTGAGAACTTGATGTTATTACATCTGATGATAACCTTGACTGCATTAGATGCATCTGGGGTTGAGGTCGAGTTCGAGGTTAAGATACAAAAGGTCAAATAACGGATCAAGGTCACGGTTAGAGTAATTAACTAAAACTGAAGCTCATTTGTTCAGTTTCCTCGCTTATTATTTAACACTTCTTACAAGTCAATGTTTTAGCTTTTTGTACTAGATGGCGCCAGCGTTTCTCAACTAACGACTTCTGTAAAAAATAATCATACCATCACGCCGTATTCGCCGAAGGGCTGGGTAGAGGTGTACTTATGTACACCCACAGTTCGACAATATGTTTAGGTCCCATGTAATACGGGGCGAGCCTAATCCTAACTGAGCTGTCACTGATAATTTCACAGAAAAACCCAATAACACATTGCTCGACCTGGGAATCAAACCCAGGACTTCTAGCATAGCAGTTGCGCTTAGGACCACTAGTTCAATGAAGCAGGAGAAGAATCTTGGTATTCTTTTAAGCTATCGTGCGGCCTTATAGAATTCACACACCGTAATTTTCATATTTAAATTTTAAAACGTTGATGGCTAGAAATATATTTGGAGCTGTTTACTTAATCATATTTTAGTGTTATTAACAGAGACCATTGCGTGTCGTGGAGGGGACGAGGAACATTCCGGATTTCATGAATGGCGCGTGCGTCATGCACGTAGCGTGTACGTTATTGAACATAAACGTTCCATTCAATGAAATATTTGTTATGAACCAGCACCAACTGAAGGTTTTCTTTTTAATGGATTTTGTAGCGATTTCTTTATACGTCAATGGTAACTTGCCTCATTAGCCTAGTACACTACAGCTCCTGGATTCGAACCCCAGGTCGATTATTGAGTTTTTTTAATGAAATTCTCAGCTCGGAGAACCCGCGAACTGTCGGTGTCCTTTGATAAATGATATTCATTTTTGTAAATATATCTTTTATAAACACTTTCACATACATACCATCACGCCTGTATTCCTCATGGTCAGAATCATGTAGAATCATGGTCACTTTTAAAGTCCAGACAGTAACAGTATTCAACAACCTACACCTCTACCTAAGCCTTCGGGGAATCTTTAGCTATCCCTATATGAGTCAGTTTCCAAACTAATCAGAATCGGCTGTATATCGGTACAATTGGTTCCAGTCAAGACATTGGCATTACCCATTGTATTAAAGATGAGTAAATCCAATCTTATAAGCTTGAAAGTTATTTTTATAAGAGAGGTAGGGCATAGTGGGAGTAATTCCATTCCAATTGGAGCTGCCCGACTGGGGAAATACCTCCGCCTTGCAGAAAATTAAAGTGAAATAACACCGCCTTGAGCTGTCGCTGACTTTTCCCTTCAGGACACAATAATGATATCAAAAAAAGCATAACTTGTTCATACTCTTATAAAATTTGACCTTCACCGTCATCATCATCCACACAGCTTGTGTTATTCCTATGTTAGGTATTATCCTGCTTTCTTGTATACCAAATTTGACATCTCATAATCTCTCTTCTGTCAATGTTTTTCAATAAAATATAATAATTATATAGATACGTGCAACTAGTTTTGACTTTCAAAAAGTGTTGTTTTAATGGTCCTATAGAAATAAAATATTTTACTGACTTTATATCTCCACATTCCTTCAGCTCTATTAGACGTTGTATATCTTCAAGAACCCTCAGATGTTCCGTATCGTTCGCTATGGTCGAGGCAGACCCTCAAACAAGAAGAGACTCTCAGTAAAACCTTGGAGTCAGCGATTTTGTGGTGGTGGGGTCCCAATGACTATGAGTCTGTTGTCTCTTGGAGTGTAATTTGTTTCATTTGGACAATCGAAAGCATTTTTTCTTAAAATTCCAAGTGAAGAATATATTTATAAGTATGTGAAACTCCGTTGAAATATATTTTTATTTAAGTAAACACTCATGCTTCCGATGTATTTGGCAAATGCTTCGTTTCCCAAAAACTGTGAATCATAGTTATTAAAAGTTCGTAATTTTGAAATATAACTACTTTTTACGGATTTTATCGCATTATATTGATATTATTAATCCTCGTTCGAGTCTACCCGTGACCATGGACGCTGTAAAGGGTCCGAAACGTCGGGATTAATAATATCAATATAACGCGATAAAATCCGTAAAAAGTAGTTTTATTTAAATGTATAATATTCGCGTAAATGTCAGAAATCAGTTCGTAATTTATTTTTTCTTAGCTTTCATAAAATTGATACAGCATTCGAGGTATGCTTAACAATACCGGCAATCCGACTTCTCGTCAGTTTTGAGGAGTAGCATCTATTATTATTAGATCTTATTATTATTCATCATCATTTATCACTTATTTACTGCAATTCCTACTGCCGTACTTAATTTTATAAATGTGAAAGTATCTCTGTCTGTTACGCTTTCATACCTAAACCGTTGAATCATTCTTAATGAAATTTTGTTCAGAGATAGATTAGACCTTGGAAAAGGACATAAGCTAGTTTTTTTCTGAGAAAACCCCTTTGTTATGCGGCTGCAACCGCAAGCAACAGATAGTACAATTAATGGTGTCGGTTGCCAAATAGGGACTAATTGTAGGCTCTCCAGCATTCCTTAAATCCTACATATCTAGTGATACCTCTACCCTATGCGTGCTCATCGCAAAGCGCATATACACAA
Organism: Acronicta alni; assembly: GCA_964056405.1. NCBI lineage: Eukaryota > Metazoa > Arthropoda > Insecta > Lepidoptera > Noctuidae > Acronicta > Acronicta alni. Next base: position 17,507,985 of record OZ043916.1, read on the forward strand.
CATCACTCGCTCCGCTTATGCAGTAATTCGCTACAAGTGGAGACCCACAGATACACAGTCCCCTCTAGTAACTATACCCTCTTGATCGTGCTATGCTACTACGCTATATTCTTTGGTGCCCTATATTTTAAATGGTCTTGTTTATTCACTTTTTGGTCATTTAAAAAAAGTATTTATAATGAAAAGGTCGTGTGTTAGTTTGGAGATATCACTATTTTAAGTAAAAATGCTTAAACTTTTGACCGCAACGTCAATAAAGAATATCTGTGTTCTCTACGCCAAGCACTATAAAAAAGTGATATTTTTGTCGTGCCTTGCCGTCGTTTGGCGTCGTGAGCAAGTTTTAATTTGACGTCTATAGACGTGTGTGGCGGTCAAAGGGTTAAAGAAGTATAGGCGACTTCAGTAGATATGTAACTAATAAATCTGAAAATTAAATGTATAAAACATGATTATTAGACATTTCCCTGTTATCGTGTGCAAGATACAAAAAAAAAGATACGAAAATACGTCACATTTCAAAGCCATATCGCGTATTGAAAGCAAAACTCATTTTATTCCTTCTGCCTCATACCAATCAGAAATAATCCATCGGGTTGTTACAATAAAGTTCAAATTCTATCCTACAACGTAAGGAGAATTATTACTCCCTGTTGTAAGAAATAGGAATGTATGAGAGTCATCCCATACATTAACATGCCATACACAGAGATAATAAAAAGCAAGCAAGCCATGACGTGAATATTTTACTTGATAACTTCCATTTTATAACAACTGTCTCATTGGTTTAGTGGTTGCAAATGCGGCTACAGAAAGAGAGGCCTTCATTTCTATTAATGATTGGTATTTTTATAAAATTCACATAGCAGCTCGGTTGGAGGTTCATTTGTGCTCGGTTAATCGTAATAGGGTCGCCCTCCCTACAAGGGAGCCTTTTTATAGTACAGAAATTTTTCATGGATCCAATTCTCATCTTATACCACCTCGGGAGGTGACAAGGTATGTCGAAATCGTACCGCACTTGCCTTCACTGGCCCTAGTCATGGGATCCGTGAACTACGACCTGTTTACAAGGGGGCGAATGCTATTTTTAGTCGGACGAGTCCGATATAGCCTGCGGAGAAACCATGAGGAACTTCCGTACTTTAAAAAGGTGCAACTAGTTTTGACCTTTGAAAAGTACCTACTTATTTTTTTTTTTTTGATAAACATCTGTACAAATAATTACAATTATGAAATCTGCCAAACTGCAAAGCAGTTTGTCGGCAGCAGTTCTCGCTTTACAGTTAGAAATACTTTTAATCTATATAAATATTTTTCTTACTTACACAATAACAATAACTTTATGCCATACATATTATGCAGTGTATAAAAACTGTTCTGGTAGCCCGCAGCCTCAATAAAATAAAAAACAATAAAAATAACATCAAACTTGTAAAACATTAAAGCGAAAAATAAAAAGTTAATAAAAACCTATGGGCACAATGAAAGATAATGTTTTTTTAGAATTTTTTCAAGTTGGTTTTTTGATGTTATATGTCCTATCAACTGCGGCGGTAATTCATTCATAAATGTTGGTACTAGGTATCTTCTTGTGCATTTACCAAAATAGTTTGTCACTCTTGGGATAGTTTGTAGATAGTTTCTTCTTTTTAGATAGGCGGGTTGGGTAGATTGACTTGAATGAAATAAACATTTGACTTTTCTTTTCTAAAATAAAAACAAGCGACCCGGTATAGTATCTAATAGTGTTCAAGTAGCGAGTCTACGTACAAAACATATAGAGCATAGATTTGATGCTGTCATATAACACGTCACTGAAACACTACTTATAAAGACTGCCGTCTGTAGAAAAACTTCCCGTTACTATACAGAACAAACCATAACACCTCAACCAAAAATAGACGTCGCTTTTATAAATCGTGGGTGTCGCAAGGAAACGTCAACCAAAAGGCTGAAAGGCATGAATAAACGAGACCACTACACACATCGAATAACAATGCGATGCAGCAGTTACATAGCTGGTTGAACGTGAATGTGGCGGTTGTCGACCTGGAGTCGCCGCGTAATGGATCGCGCGCGTGCTTGTATTGTTGCGGAAGTTGTGTGTGCGCGCGGTTACGGTGCGCGCTTTGAATTATTGACTTGTATATTTATTTATACTTCTATGTACAATATTAGCACATATGGTGGACTTGTATCATGGTCTTTAAAATGTCCTGGGACTTAGTTTTAATTCATTGTGGTAAAATTGACAGCCAATGACTTCAAAATTGATGATCTATAAAGACGACGGCTGTCGTCTAGTAGTTCGACTTGAGTGTCGGACTCACGAGGTCGTGAGTTCATTTCCCACAGGACAATACATAATTGTTTATTCTGTAATTAAAATATTTATGCTAATCTCCAATATAGTTGAGGTGGGTGTTGATGGTGACATGCCATTTTAGAATGCAAATACATTTTCTCACAGGGCTAGCATTGCTGTTGAATAAATCATTTATGATAATTGCGAAAAAAATCTTGACTACTTATATACTGACTATTTATAAAAAAAAATTGACACCTCACTATTTTCTCCTGTATCGTGGCACATCTTTACGCAAACACCCAGAGCCGAAACAACTACCTTTAGGTCTTACAAATATTTGTTCCGCGTGGATGTCGAACCCACAGCCCGTGGCACGAATGCTCATCGCTTAGCCACTACGTCAAACATGCCGTCTATTTTTCATAATCACATATCATGATCTCCGTGAGTAATCCACCTAGTCGATTATAATGCATAAGTATCTACGTAAGTTTAGTTACTGGACCTTACTGGACCTGATATTTTTACAGAATAATTGAAGTCGAAATGTTGCTTTTTAACTCAGCTACTTCATTCGATAGCCAATAAATTTCTTTGGAAAATGTCTAGTCAAATATTATCAAAGCCAGAAAAATGTTGTTGACCCCTCCCTGTCTCGCCAATCTGCCAGTACTAAGTATATTCGTTAGTATAGTTTATCTGTGTACATACTACAATGTATGTGGAGTACCACTTATGTTTGTTCAGACTTGTAAAGTTGCACCGTAGTTTAACGCGCGAGCCATCGAGTGCGATCGTCTGCCGCAAGTAGGTCAGCGACGTCGCCGGCGCGGCGGAGAACATCGATCCGCGTGCCGCGCATGCGTCAAAAGCCACCACCAACATCAACCTTATTAGTTTCCAGACAAGGCTTATTTTACCCTACCAAACGCGTAGAATGTTTTACCGCATGCCAACTTCGAACTTAAACCGCAAAATTATCATAACCCCTTCTTACGATTAAGGACTTAGAGTTCATTTTCCTTTAACGGTTTCGAGGATAAACGTGGCCATGCAAGTCCTGCAACAGTAGTCCCTATCACAAGAAAATAAGGTTGAAAAAGGACGATACTGGTGGAGATTCTGTTATGGAATTATTAAATGGCCAGCCGATGTAGTTTGTGTAGATAATTGTGGAAAAAGTAAAAGTACTGGCCTGATATTGCGAAAACATATTTTGTCGACGTTGATGGTAAAGTTTCGTTCATAATTTAATTTAGAGAAAACTTTTTACTGGTGGCCCTGACGAATCGATCGCTTACTACCGTCAGTCTATGGATGGGTGACCATGTTAGCACATCGTACCATTTTAAATTACATAAACCGCGTCCATCAATGAAAGGCTGAAACTGATGAATAGATTTAAACACTAGGGGATATTGTTTGATATCTTTGCCGGTTTTGTATTTTTAGCGAGTTTTTTATATACCACTAAGGTAGCAAACCAACATACGGCCCACCTGATGGTAAGCGGTTACCGTAGTCTATAGACGCTGCAACACCAGGGGTATCAACGCGTTGCCGACCCTGTAAAATCTAAAAAAAGATAATTAGAAAATTAAATAATTGATAGATTGATGTGACTTGCAACCATAGATAAAATAAATAGAACACATTATTTTTCATCCCGGAGGGATATGAAACTGTTTTTCTTTATTACAGGCCATAGCCTATCTAATAGGACAGTGCCTCAATCAGCTAGTGTAGTGTATTTAAGTTTTTGCTTAATTGTTAAGTAGATTTAAAAGATAATTTTGATATTGTACTACAGCACCTCTAATGAAATAAAGCTTTATTATTATTATAAAGAAAGAGTTTTAGAGTGACTTTTATTATCATTTTTAAACCATTTTGCTCGCGATATACTTTAAATTTATTTTTTATTTAAAACACTTAGTTGTAGGTACAAAACAAAAGCTAGATGCAATAAAAGATTTACATTATAAATAAAGTTCTACTGTTATTCTATTTTGATAGGTAGTTCAGAATAATTTGACAAGTTTGTTTCTGTGGGCAAATTATGCCTTCAGGCGATGCCCACGTAAACGCGGGTCTACGCCACTGCGCCAGTGCTACGACCTCTACGCAAGTGCTACGAGCGCGTAGCAGAACCGTAGGCTGTAGTTTGTGGGCGTGGAAGATTTAGCGTAGGATTCATAGATGTTCTTTTATTTTTATTAGATAAGCTATGCAGAATAATTGTTCCAGAACAATTACGTTTTAATACTTTTGTTGGATTTCAACGTTTTACGTTCCTGGAAATAAAAATTAGTAATTCAAGTTAAATTTCATATTTTTTTAATGTGAAAAAATGTCAAACATGCCTTCGAGCCGCCTGATATTATAAGCATCAATAACACCACTTTCTAAAGTGGTGTAAAGAAATACTGGCATATAATCTGAGCAACTGGGGTCTACCTCAGTTGTAGTGTGTGACGTCATACCTCTCCCCTATATATAAACACTTAGTTCGTAAGTTGATACATTATATTATAATCATTGAACCTAACAAGTGGTATCATTTATTCGTGACCAAGGGCCCCACATTACATGGCGACCCTGCCAGTGCTGCCTTTTGGGCAGTGCTGAGCAAATATAATTATGTATCAAAGTTTGTGTGTTTTCTAAGAAGTGAAGAGCACCGTTAAGAGAACTTGCGCGAATTGTGAATTACGAACTTGCGCGCCCATGCTAGGCCAGAGACCCGGCGGCACATGAGCTGAAATTGAGCATGTTGATGCTTGAACGCCTAAATGGGAGGCGGATCTATATGGAAGATTATAGGAGAAGCTGTACGGTCTCCATGCTGGACTACTGCGATGGCGACGCCAAGCAAGCTAAGTTTGTAGTGTTGTGAAATAGTGCGTTTCAGTGAAAAGACCGAAATGTGACTAGCCTAAGTTTTTATAAAAAACTTAATGCCGCGGACATTAAACAATGAGCTCTCTAGTTATAATTTTAGATGAGGTTAGAATAATTATAACAATTTTATATTAATTTTAAATGTTATTTCAGGTACCTACTTAAACATTTTTTCATATGCCTGTTGACACTTAAATAATATATACAATTTCAAAGTAAATTAATTAAACTCAAGTATATGTAATAGTATAATATTGTAAACTATATTTCTTATTTCATTTTTTTTACTTTAGCAAGCCTGTGTCTAAATCACAACATATTATTTTATTTTAATGTATTCCATTTTTCACAAGTTATTGTACTAATTGCAAAGTAATTCTTCTGCCAAAGTAAATGTGCGTACCTATATTTCGTATCTAAAAACTAAATGGCAACGTCCTTATTAAATTCCGATCATGATATTTTTTTTTATGTATAACAGGCCTTTTATTTCAGTACTTTATTAAGCAAGCTTAAAATTTACTTATTTCAACATGTCTTTATAAAAAACAAATGTATTCTTAATATAATCAGTAACATTCATAAGTAGATTATTAAGTACATCTTTCAATACTAATTTAGACAAATGTTTAGTTTAGTTTTATGTCTTGTGTACAATATTGTATTGCTGCATGAGCACTTTTAGGTGTTGAAATCTGAATTGAGAATCGAGTGACATTGTTTTGTTTTAATATGACACTGTGTACTTATGACGAATGGCTCGAAATTATGACTTAATCATTATGAAGCGTGAGAATTAAAGTCTGGTATCTAGAAACGAAGTATGATGAAGTAGGAAAAAGTATAAAATATCTTTTGTCACCTAGAGTGCATTAGTTACTTTTCCTGTCTATAAAGAAGCTAGGACTATGGAAAGTATATTTATTACAAGTATTGGATTACGGTGATGTGATTTTGAATGAAAGTTTGGTTTGTAAAAGGTTCGTATAAAAAGTAGCTGGGAATCGTTTGGTACATAATAATTTTATACGTCAACGGACTGATCACCCGAAAGCGGTTTAATACTTATATACCAAATGATTCATTTTGGATGTGTTGTTGTTTTTGAGATGATTTGAATGAAGTGAATTATAAAATATGCTAGTATGCAAAAGGGGTACAAATAAGGCCAGTTCCTTCAATTTGATCATGGTAGTGAACGAGCTTTCCTCCGTGAAAACTGTTGGAGACTAAAGTAGTCTTAAATCGTGGTCCTTATAATTGATAAAAAAAAAAGACGTCGACTATAATGTATAAATAAAATGTAGTACCTCATTATAAAGAATATGATCGGCCGATCTAAAATAAAAAAAAATGGAGACGATGATGTTGATGAATGAAAGATGATTTTAATGATGAGAAAAGGAAAATAAAGTGACGAGTATTGTATGAAGGAAATTAAAGAAGACTTAGTAGGTAGGTATTACAAAGAGAAAGAGAACATAATAGGAAAAATGGGTATCTAACAAATCTATTCTTAAAAAATAAATGGATATTATTTAACAACCCTTATTTGATTTTATAAAAATAAAACTGTTTAAGTAGGTAGGTATACAATCATTATATAGGTATAGCTATAGTACATAAGTGTAAGCCATAAACTATATTCATTTCATGACAATATATAGCTACGAATAAGAACATTCGTATTAAATCTGGCGATTAAAATTGTCTGTTTTTAAAACAAGACGATAATATGTTAAGTAAAATTATTTTCAAAACAATAACGTGAATATTTTTTTAGCTTCACGTAAATATTGTAGTATTTTTTTTTAATTGCGTAAAATAAATGTATACGATTATAGGTATACGTATTACTTTATGTCTAAAGCCTTGTTTATGATTCATAAGTATTTTGTCAAAGTATTTTTTTTTTGTTTATTTTTACATTTATTGATTTTGCTGTCACATTCAAACTTTAAAAATTGAAATTTTGAAAAAAAAAAAATGTTTTTGTTTTTTTTTTTAAATAAACGGGGGAGGTGTAGTGTGTGACGTCATACCTCTCCCCTATATATAAACACTTAGTTCGTAAGTTGATACATTATATTATAATCATTGAACCTAACAAGTGGTATCATTTATTCGTGACCAAGGGCCCCACATTACATAACCAGTATATTTTATGGTTACTGGGAGAAGCATACCTTAGAGACTTTTCTCGACGGTTTGTGAAGTCTGCCAACCCGCACTAGGCCAGCGTAGTGGACTATAGCCTAATCCATCTCATTCTGAGAGGAGACCCGTGCCCAGCAGGGGGACAGTAGGTATATGGGTTGATGATGAATTGGAAGAGCAATTCTTCAAACCGGAACACAATAATGTTAGCACATTGTTGCTTGATTGCAGAATATTTGACGACATGTTTGGCACAGCATCTAAACAATCGTCTGTGCCACGGGTTGTGGGTTCGATTCCCGCACGGAACAAATATTTGTATGACCTACAGATGGTTGTTCCAGGTCTGGGTGTTTGTGAAAGTTTGTGTTTGGAAACACACCCACGATACAGAACACAACATTTTTTAAATGGCAATGTGGTAGTACCCCAGACCAAATCTGCAGCATGAACGGAGTACCACCTAGAAGAACTTCATTGAATATATTGTCAGTAGACTTATAATAAATCAATCCAGTTTGCACCCAATAAAATTTCGTCATCCATCCACCCATCTCACAACGATTTCAATTAAAAAAAAACGTTCCAGTCATAAAATGTATAGCTATCAGTCATATCGCTATAAAGTACGCGCTATGACTCACCGTGTGTATGCGGAACTCGTAAACAGCGGCCTTGCGCTCCTCATTAGTAGGCCAGAATATTCCCGTCGTTTAGTCCTAATGGTGTGCTCAGACGAGCGATTGTCGGCCGACTGTGTTGGAATGTGGCAGTCATTGTCTTACCGTAAAGTGTGACTTAACATAATAGGCATATATCTTAATATAATAAGATGTTATTGTTATAACCATTGTACCACATTTTAAGCAAATACATTTGAAAGGAGATTGACCAAATGCTGCAGATGTTAAAGTATCTCAAGCGAATTCCACGCTTTAATTTATATATTTTTTTTAAATTGAAAATTTTGTGTTTAAAATTAATTTTATATTCGATACGATACATATTATTTCTCATATTAAATTAAAACAGGTCTCTGTTGTATAATGCCGGGTTTCTTATGAAGTGTCCACGGACCCTTTAGCAGCCATGACATGAGTGCCAGGGAACCACAGACACTGAGGAAAAAATAATTCAGTAGAAACATATTATTTTTTAAATTTGGTATATGGCTACATACAAAACCTTTAAGAACTGGTCTGGTGGGTCGTGGAGATTCATTATTATCATCATCAACCCATATACTGTCCCACTGCTGGGCACGAGTCTTCTCTCGGAATGAGAGTGATTAGGCTATAGTCCACCACACTGGCCTAGTGCGGGTTAGCAGCCTTCACACGCCGTCGAGAAAATCTCTCAGGCATGCAGGTTTCCTCACGATATTTTCGTTCATAATTTATTATATTATTAATACGAACGTGATTTCGAAAAGACACTGGTGCGTGCCTTGTATTCGAACTCGAGACCTTAGACCTTAGTCCAATGGTCATATCACTAGGCTATCACTGCTTATCGTACGTGGAGATTGCCGAGTGAATATTAAAGTGTCGACCATTGTGCGAGTTTAATATCCTATATCTAGTCTAGACTAGTAGAATGAATTCTAAGCCAAAGCCCGGAGTTGAGATTTGTATAACAGAAATGGTCTTGTTCGTTGTTGGATAAAAATATACATGAACGCGCATCTGTGGGCGTGCAACAGAACACCTCTGCTTTAACCTTTGGGGAATACAGGCATTGTATGATAACGTTATATTCTTCGCATTCCGTGGGACACTTTCTAGAAAATCAATCAAACAACTCAGTACTTTGGATATAAACAAAGTTTATATCGTCCATCTCGGAAGTATTAGTCAATATTGTTTCGTAGACGACAAAATTAACTATGTACTAACGTTCATAAAGTAATAATTATACCATCACGCCTTTATTCCCCAAAGGGTTAGGCAGAGGTGTTCTTATGTATATATGTTCGCCAATATAGATAGGATATAGGACGCCAGAATAGATCCCATTTTAAAGCGGGCGAGTCTATTTCCATTAACCGGGTACCTACAAAACCAAATTCCGAGTTACTACTGAGAATTTATCAGATAGTAAAACAAGGCAAAATTAATTCAAAAACCTCAATAGCAGAAGTAGTAAGTTTTATTAAGGTTTTTGAATAACACATATACCTCTATTGATACTCGGTGAGCCCAATAAGCTGCTAGAACTGGGAATCAAACCTCTACTGAAGCCGTCGCGTTACGAGCAATGGAATAATGAGACAGGGGCAGATATACACACATAATTCTACTTTAGTTAGTGCAGATTTTCATTTTACACTTGTATTCTCTAGTTAACTTGTTCTTGTCATATTTTCGAGGGATACTTACATTTTCAGCCATTTATTTTATTACTGAGATATACATAGACACACACAGACATACGTATGCCTAATACATATCCATCAAACGTCATGTGGCGTCGTCTGAACCCGCCTGAATTTAATTGTTAGCTTATTGATTATCCGTAAATATGAGTTAAGGGATAGATCCCAACGAGCTGTAACTGTAAATACACAGTTTACGATATTACGTGGCAATGAAATTAATGGCATTTCACTATACTCAATAAGTACCATTTTGCTAGAACCGTATAATCAACCGACGTCATTCTCATTACATACATCCAGATAATTAAACGATAGTACTATATAGTATAGTAGTGTTTAATGTGCAGGTCCTGTTTTCTACTACTTATAGGGAACTGTGACTATTGAAGAATCCAAAGATTGGCCTAAATTCGTATTTATAAAGCGATGCGGTGTCCATATTGGGTTCGGTGTATCTACGATGTTTTTTCAGACTTTTCCATATAACGCCTACCTACTGACAGATATTTATATTTGTATAATATTATATAGTTTCCTATGCAGATTATTATTTTTATTATTTTGTAGGTACCTACCTAATTTTAAAAATGTCCTATTACCCCGAAGGTTGACTGGTAGAGAATGCCTCGCGGCATCAAATCCGCCTTATGTATCACAATGTGCATAATGAGATTTATGTGCACAATGTAAATAAATTGGCAATGATTATTGCTTTTTTGGGACACATGTGAATATCATACTTCGAATTCCGGAATTAATTACTGTGTACCCAGCCCTTTCACTACGACCTGACTTTATAAACTCCATTCAAGCTCTCGCTTCAGCTGTCAACGCTGGAAACAATTGGCTCTCCATTATCTGAGGTGACCCACTTGCCGTAATCCCTAATCTTGCTCCCAACACGGTTCGTCAACCGGAGTAGAACCGTGCGCGCGCACCCATTCACCTAACACCGGGGGAGGAGGCGACGAACCCGAGGGGGGTTCGAGATTCAAACTTCGGAGATACTCGGGCTTATTCGCTCGCGACCGTCGCGTTGGACGGTAGTGTGGCAGCCTCGATGTGCCGCCACCACGGCCGACCACGACGCGATCCCACTGGTGGTCCGCAGTGGCCACCACCTCCCGCCATGCCGTAACATGATGGGGTACAACAACCAAGGGCACGGGTACAACAAGTTGTTTACACAGGTGCGCGCGCAAGTGTTGTGTTGTTGCCTACAAAGTGTTGATTTGTGGCTTGTTGATGATAAGGGTCGCCATGTCGTAATGTTTACGTATTGCTGATAATTCTGTTTGTTTGTTTACATACGTCATTGGTTCGGATCGTTAGTGCTGACAGGTTGCAATCAGTTCTCTAAATCCCTATCGACTGTGACCTATAACTTCACAAGGTAGGAACGACGCAGTCCGTGTTGATACTATTTTTCCATAATATTTCTTTTATACAATGCCTTGAAAACAACGAAATTAAGCTTTTTCGGCTACATAGTACTGTGAAATTGTGAAACTGAAATGTTTGTGGTAAGATTCATTAATATTTGCTAAACGTTTACAAACAAGTACGAAAGTAAATAAATATACAGTTGTAAACAGAAAGGTGGAATATAACGTGAAATGAAATCTTCTTTCCATGAACTACTCAGGTACTACTACTTCGTAATGGAAAATCTCTAAATTCAAGAAAAGAAGTCGGTTGTTCTTTAGAAACATAGCCGCATATTCAACCTTTTTATATAAATCATTCTTCCATGAATCGATCGTTACCTAATCGTTTTATTTATTTTCCACTGAATATTGTTTATATCGATGCTTTCATCCTTCAAATATTATTTCACCTGGATACCCTGTCTGCATCAATACAATATTTATAGTGTCATATTATCGGTAAAATGAGTTTTGAAAGCAGGTGTAGCCTAGTGATATGACCATTAGACTGCCAAGTCAAAGGTCTCGAGTTCGAATCTAAGGTGTCTCTAAAACCTAACCTCTGACTTCTCGAAATCATGTGCGTATTAATAGTTAGTTACCACTCGCTTAAACGGTGAAGGAAAATATCGTGAGGGAACCTGCATTCCTGACGGATTTTCTTGACGGTGTGTGAAGTCTGCCAACCCGTTTTGGGCGAGCATGGTGGACTATAGCCTATCCCTCTCATTCTGAGAAGAGACCCTTGTCCAGCAGTGGGATAGTTAGTATATGGGTTGATAATAATGATGGCGTAAGAGCATTACAAAATTGTGGATATACTTCGTTATTCGTAATTTCTGTTACAATAACAGAAAAATATTGGATTTCCTTTATTATACAAACATTCTGGTCATTTAAGACATAATAGACTGCTCGTATTGGAAGGGTGAAGGGTGATCTAAATTACATTATTTATATAAAATGGGGATTATATAGAATAAATAAATTTACTTGTTGATAACTACAGATTCTACAATCATGTCTGTACTTTGAATTTGTTTCGGAATTCCTCCTCAGAGTGCAGTTAATTGTTGATTATTCGTTCAACAACATAATATAACGCCTGCATATCCCGAAGGGTTAGTTCAATCTCGAGCCGGTTCTAAGAATGGCGTCTATTTTCAGTCATAAAGCGATGCAGGTATATTTGTTTGTCTGTTTATTACGAACGTTGTACAGGGGACCGACGATAGCGTTTGCTACACATTTTATTTCAAGGAAACGATTAAATACAAATTATACCGTTTCTACTCTTAGTGTAAACTTAAACAAACCATTGGATACATTGTAGTTTATGTCGTTGAAATGCAATACGTTTTCGAATTTAGAATTCATACAAGAATAGAAACATAACATAACATACCATCACGTGTGGTGCACCAATGTACAGTCAGCAACGAAAGTCGTTGAACAAGTTGCTATCTTCAATATGATTTTTAATAAGTATGAAGTTACTGACCTGTGCAGGTTATTCGAAATATTTGCATAGATGACCATTAAATATTAAGGTTACCTCAATAGAAAAAAACTCTTGACAAGTTTTAGAGCTGTGATGTTTTTAAAATTTAGCTGTGTTCAGCGACTTTCGTTGCTGACTGTACATCCACAAATCGCCGGTATATTTAGATTCCATGTAATAAGGGGCGAGCCTATTGCCATGAACCGAGTACAAATCCAAGCTCCAAGCCGCTACTAAGAATTTCAACCTATTAAAACAAATCCTATTATTTCAATCAGTGTGCATTAAATGGTGCAAATACTAAAACGATTGTAGCTATTATCAAAAACTCATTGAGACTGCTATATGTGTATAACCATACTAACTGAACCTGGTCACTCTGCGCTAGGGCTCATTAAACTTACATTATAATATGTACAGAACTGTCAAATTTTCCCAATCGAAACTGAACCTTATTACTTTGTTTTAAAGTTGGAAACCTATCAAAGAATATTCACAGATTGGGGTAACTTGATGTGCTGGCCTCTACAGTCACGAGCATCAATATGTATACGCTTAGCGAAATTCTAAAGCGATTTTCTCTTATGGTATTGACTGATATTGTATGGTGTTACGAAAAAAGTATTTACAAAACTATACTTCTACTCTACTTTTCGCGAAAAAACGCTATTGACATTTAGTAAGTGTATACATATTTGATATTTATGCTAGTGACTGTACACATTCTTTAACCTATTGACCGCCCGGACATACACGTCCGTGGCGGTCAATAGGTTAAAGAATGAAGACGTCAAATGAAAACTTGCTCACGACGCCAACGACGGCATGGCACGTCAAAAATACCAATACAAAAATTTTGTTTTTTTTTTACCGTAGATACTAGAATTTGTCGCTTGACGTAGAGAACACGGATTTTCGTTATTGACGTGGCACTCAAAAGGTTAATCACTGATATATAGAAATGCAACATAGTGTAAAAATTACAATCTATCGACAATTTTCATGTTTCCATCCACAAACATAAATAAGTAAGCAAAATTTTTTATACATAATATCGTATTCCTACTAACATTATAAATGTAAAAGTTTGTGAGGATGGATAGATGAATGGTTGTTTGTTACTCTTTCACGCTAAAACTACTGAACGAATTTTCATGAAACTTTACAGTATTGTTATTTATACATCAGAATAACATATAGGCTATAATTTATAACGATTTTGAGTTAACTAGCCAAATTACAACGATAATTAAAAGTAACTTTTCCACGCGAACGAAGTCGCGGGAAGAAGATAGTAACATATAAAGATTACTCAGATGTTTTCTCTGTATATACATAATTACAATGATTAAGAGCACGTTTCTGAAAAGCAGGTACCTTCTATATATACTGTGGATCAAACGCTGTACTTTCTATAAAAAGATATTCTGTTTTAAGTGGAGTGACTGCCATCTGACCTCGGCAACGCATACTGTATTCATCCACACTTCCATAATAAAATATCGATAATATGTATAAAGGCGGAAGCAACTCTGTTTGTTTGTTAATCGCTCATAAACCACTGACTAGTTTTCCATAGAATTTGGAACAGAGATAAACGGTAACCTGAGAAAGAACATACGTAGGTTATTTGGTCCCCCATAAATAAATAATTAATTACATACCATCACGCCTGTATTCCCCGAAGGGTTAGGCAGAGGTGTACTAATGTACACCCACATTTCGCCGGTATGTTTAGGTCCCATGTAATAGGGGGCGAGCCTATTGCCATTAACCGGGCACAATTAATCCAGACTCCGAGCTGCTACTGAGAATTCATAGAAAAACCCAATAACACTTTGCTCGACCTGGGGATCGAACCCAGGACCTCTAGCGTAGCAGTCGCGCTTAGGACCACTAGACTAATGAGGCAGTCTAAATAATTAATTAATTAGTTCTTTTGGAATGCGAGTGAAACTATTGGTTTCAACTGTTATCATCTAGGTACACCACTTTGCTTCATCAACGGTCATTAAAATGCATGCAAGATCATCAGATTGGGTGCTTGTTATCTGGGGGATTTCCACAAAAATCTAACGATGAAATTTCGGTTGTCTGACGGTACGCACGTTTTTCTACCACGAATGTATTAATGTATATTTAATCAAACAATCGTTCGATATTTCTGTTCTAGATTCTTGTTTTATTTATTGATTTACTTACATAGGCTGTAGACACTTATTCCAATTACGATTTGCCGTTTATTATTACGTAATTATTTGTTTCGTTTTGATCCGACGCATTGACGTTCTATTTTCGCAGTATTCCCAACATTTCCCCTTGGCCTTTTTGAGACCGGCAGCTATTTGATTGTGGTACCTACGTTCGCCAATTTCGGTCCCTTCCAACTCCTCTAACCATACTCGTAACTTAGTTATATTATTTACCAACCAATGTTATGCTGTTTATCAGTTTTAATCAACTAACGAGTGTTATAATGCTTCAGAAGTTTCTCGAAGTAAAAAGTACGGTAAACCATCCCTAGAAGCGTAACTTTACATAAGCCAGTCCATGCGGTCATTGGCCATAAGCACATCGTGACATTACTCCTGATGACTGATAATCATAAATACCTACTTTGGTAATGACTATTACGAATTAGGTATGATACTTGCTAGCTTTGACTGTGCTCGGGTCCTCGGCAGATATTAACAGTAAAGGCCTTCAGGGTTGAACTCGCAAACGCTCTTATAGAGTGCACATACTTAGGTACTTCATTTTTAACCCTCATGTAAAAATTATGGAAATGTATTTTATTTGCACAATAATTGATAATTTAGAATCCAGTTTGCCTAAATTCCCACAAAAACTTATACAATAATTAAGATAGTTAGTTTATATTTGTACACATTCATTTGAAATTCATAGTTTCTTATCTCACTATCAAAAAAAGCGTTTGTGAATAAACAATCTATGTATGTATGATCATCTTATATCATTAAATGATGAATTATATTTATTTCTGTAAATAGATCTTTTGAAGGCACTTTTACAAGTCAATATTTAATTAATAATACTAGATGGCGCCGGCATTTCCTAGCTGACGACCTCTGAGAAGAAACGCCGAAACAAACTCAGAGATTCATGGTCTCTTTTAAAGTCCAGACAGTAACAGTGCTTATCATAATATGATTGTGTTTTATAATGTAGGCAAATCTGAAATGACCTTTTGAAGAAAGCCATAGCAGCATTGAGTTCATCAGTCTTTACTGACGGCATGCATACATCAGTCATCGTATAGGTCTACCATTATTTAGGTAGCTCAACGACCCATCACACGACGATACCAAATCAGCAAGACATTTGCGACGGTCACGTGATGATGTGGTCATTGATGTTTCACTTACACACTTTTAAAATTATTCACGGTGGTATGATAAAGAAATTCAACGATCTTCGCGCTTAAACCCGAAGCATAAAACTGGAATATTTACAATTTTATCTTGTGTATCTTGTGTATCATTGTAATCCATCTTATCTATTATCTGTGGCAGCCCGATTAGTGCAAAGATTGAGCATTTAGCTACAGCATCATCATGACTATGAATTCTGCAATTAAATTCTTGATTGTGTGAAAAATTGTCACGGTTACACATCGCTAGGGAATATGAGGACACTGTGTGCATTTTAGTTTTAATTATGTAATAACATTATATACTCTGTACCTTATAACATGTGGCGTTGCCTATAATAGGTTATACATTTAGCATGTAGTTGAATGTACTTGTATAGTGTAATATTTGTTGGCAATGCAAATAAATAGAATAAAAATAAAATGTCGGTTGTCATGTAAGGGGCGCCCTAACGGTGAAAGCCTCCTCTAGTTGTTTCCACTCTGCTCTATCTCTGGCTTTTCTAATCCAGGTGTTTCTAACTATAGCCACATAGTCATCGCTCCATATTTTGGGTGGTCTTCCTTGTCGCCTTATCAACCAATTTGTGACAATCGTAGACCATTTAATTACTGGTGTTCTTTGGACGTGTCCCGCCAATTTCCATTTAATACCCTTAATCGTTTTTGCTAAATCCTGTCCTTTGGGAATAGAAGAGACTAAATGGTAACTACATACATAAGAGATGCCGGTAGGAATCTAATTGTATGGAGACTTCTATTTTCATGTGAGTAAAATACTCATTGGAGCATATTTCTTTTAATCTTAACATAATAAACATTCCTCTGCATCTCTATTAACTATTTTATTAATAAAATACCCTAAAATCAAAATACATACCTTCAAGAAGCGAGCCTATTCTTTTCTCACAGGCCGGCAACGCACTTGCAACCCCTCTGGTGTTGTGGATGTGAATCAACAGCGGTGATCACTTACCATCATCGAAAAATCATGTTAATTCAGAGGTGTAGAAATTGGAAGTGTACGATTATGGTGGTATACGATTTTGAGTGACGTTTATCTAAACATTGTCTGCTAGAACAGGCACAAGGACGAACTAAAACAATTCTCAAAACAATGAGTTTCATATTTTAACTGAATTCACTACGTAACTAGTTCTGTGTAGTGCAAGGTAAGATTAAAAATTACAAAATAAGAACGTTTAAATGTAATTGTAGGTAACAATTGAAGTTGGCAAGATTTACAAACGATAATGCAATAATATTCACTTTGATGCTCTCTTGTTTACACCTACATGTCGGTTGTGTTTTACGATGGCATCCTCTGTGATCCGGTTTTAATTTGTTCCTTTGAGATTAGTCCAATAAGATCCTAAATAAAACAGGTATAATTTGGTTAAATTTAATTTTATTTATGAATAGTGAAATACGTTATACGGTACGATTATTTCTTTCTATAAGCAGGTATTTGCTTCCTATTTATTTTAATTCCATTAGTCGATTAAAAAATCGACGTAACATATCCTCACGATTGAATGATTAGGCAAATGTATATCATCCCATGTAATAGGGGTCGACCTTATAATTGTCTTAAACCGGGTACAAATCCAAACTAGAGCTGCTACTGATTACTACATTAATGACGAATAAATACTTGTAAAAGTTTATTTGAAATTCATCGGTGTATGTAAACATATTCTAACCTATATTGTTCTGCGTCGAGTCACTTGCAGTTGTCCTGACCTCTGTAGGTACTATTAACTTGTGTGTACCTATCTAATGTGTGAAATGAAACAATTATATTTAGTTTTAATGTTATTTCAGCGAAGGAAAAATTCGACTTTGGGCATGATTCGAACCTGCGTCTTCTGGTTAGATACACCAGACGCTATGACTACCGCGAATTCCCATCCTTCAGTTCGAAATTTGCCTTCGCATTTTGAATTTACGTCTACATGGTGACGTCAGGTTTCTCTAAAATAACTTTAAAATCTTAGCATTGAAAATTTAATAAAAATACAAAAGATAATCAACAATATTTTTTATTTCCTAGTGTCTATGTTATTTGGCTATGGGGATAATTCCTGGTGACTGTCGGAGACTCCACGCACACCATACTCCTTCTGATAGTAGTGATAAGGACTAAATCCTCTAAATCCTCCTTGGACAGAAAAAAAAAATTGGTGATCCCGTGATAACTAGGGTTGTAGGAAACATCTACAGGAATACAAATACTAAAGAAAACAGGACAATCATTTCACGAAGAAAATGTCCCGACTCTCAATACTGATATATCTTTTCTATATATATTTATTCGTTTGTTTAGCCGTCCTATCCATCCACTTGGGCACGAATCAGTCTATTTCAAACAGAAATAGACTAATAAAAACAGTTTACTGTTATCGCGTGTACGTCAGTGGATCTACTGAGAATATCAGTCTGTTTAATAGACGGATTTGTCTAGGCAACTTGTGTTAGGCGTTCCATCATTCTGTACTTTTTCGCGTAGATTTCAGGGGGCCTAGAGTTGTAATCTAATGGTCGAAACGACAAACGAAACAATATGGCAATAATATTTATGAATGCCCAATTTGTCGAAAGCTTATGTCAATTCCATATGATTGAATAAGAAATAAACGTACATCCACATTTTCGCATTTGTAATAGGTTCTGGTAAATTGTTTATTTTCTGTAGAACCGCGTTAACAACGATGTTAAGAGATATTTTAACAACTCTAATTATGTAATATAAATAAACATGGCTGTCATTGGCTGTTCATGTTCTTTTTTTAACATGTGACAGATTCTAAATTCGAAAATTTGAAATCCGTGCTTAGAGGTGCACTTACTCTACATACAATCGACTAAATTGTCTTTGTCAGGCGATTTTAATTATTAGTTGTAAAATAAATGTAGTATTGTAGCACGACTTAATGAATTATTCATAACCCAGCTTTATTGGTCTGAACTTAATGTGTTCATGATAGGAATGAGTTTAATTACAAAATGAGGTTAGCTTTAAACTTAAAACTAGTCGTCGCGGACTTGATCGATAATAGGTACCTATTGGTGATACACAACATACAATAATGTTTTAAAAATGACTCGACAAGTCCTTGATTTACCCCATCCCCTGTTACTTCCAGTGAAACTTTCGTGAGCCTAGCCAATACGAAAAATCCGCATAATAAAATATACCTTACCCATACAAAAACATAGTAACGCTAGCCAAAACAGTGGTTGATAAATAAAAAATCCCATCTACTGGCACTGCCCCAAAAACAAGGGCGTAAAGTATGCACAGCGGGGGTTATCGAGCCAGTACTGGGTGGCAGGGGGGTAGCAATGACGTCACGACTTCGACCCGCCAGACTGCCGCCGAAACCGTCGTGCCAGTGTTGTTCAAGCCTTGATCAATCGCGGCCAGATAAAGACTACTTCCACGGCTGAATGGGTTTAATACCTTAGCCTGTGAATGAAAGTTCGATTCTATTTTTGACAGATCCAAATTTAAATTAAATTTAGATTAAATGCAATAGTTTTTTCTTAAATAATGTACCACTCGGTTCGTCTTGTAGTTTGTATGTAAAATGTTTGTAAGTGTGAAGGCGATTTTTTTGTTTTATTTAAATATTTTTGGAAGCTTTGGCTAAGGTGAGCGTCGTTTGTAGTTTTTAGTTAATTTTATTTGATTCAAACGCTTTTAGCTGACATTATAGTGCTAGATGGTAGTTTCATCTCATCAGACATTTCAGACATCCGTATTAGGTAATTAATTTTATAATTTATGCAATGTAATAATTTCCTTTGTGTATATTTTATATTATTTTTTTATTATCTAAATATTTTCTCATAATTTGTGTTTTAGTAAAATTTAATTTGTGTTGTTTTATTTTCGTATGTCATAAAATTGGCTGAAATCGGATTTTTGACGAATAATAATGATAAACATACTTGAAAAATTCAAAATTATTTAACAATTTGAGGTGACACTAACATATTAATACAGATCCACGTAAATAATTAACGCATGAACTAATCGTTTTATTTTTTAGATTATGTGCCGAAATTACTTTGTGTACAGTCCGCGCCACAAGTCGAAATAATACAGTGTAACTTATATTAAATAATAACTCTAAAAATACTACTTTTCTGTTGAGATAATTAAAAAAGAGGTCAAATTAAAAAATACAGTTATAGAAAGACTATACAGGATGAGCCTCCGCTTATCATTATTTAGAAAGATGGCGTCAAAAATAAATGTGACAAACATGATTTTTACGTTTCCTTGTCAGTTTAAAAACTTTTTTCTTTATTGTAGAGTTATTATTTAATTAATTGTGGCGGTCTGTACACTGCTCCCAGCATGTCTGTCTGATTTCCGTCTGTCTGTGTGTCGCATTGCATGCAGTCGGCACCACTCACCATCGACCAATGACAAACTACAAGCCCTTGGTAAGACACCTGTATTCCTTTTTATTTTTT
Source organism: Acronicta alni (assembly GCA_964056405.1). Taxonomy (NCBI): domain Eukaryota; kingdom Metazoa; phylum Arthropoda; class Insecta; order Lepidoptera; family Noctuidae; genus Acronicta; species Acronicta alni. Next base: position 17,528,535 of record OZ043916.1, read on the forward strand.
AATCTGTGTGCTTGTCACTTGTGTTGTCCTTGACAAAAATAAGAAAGGCATTGTGTTCGCGTATGTACTTTATTTATACTTGACGAAACAGTTCATAATTACTAACTGCTCGGAGATACATGTGAAATAATCTTTCCTATACACAACCAAAAGCTCGTTTCCTTTAGTATAGTTTTCTCCTGTTGTTGGCCATGACTATAGGACAAGTCAAGGCAAGTGCGGTTTTTAGTCGGTTCCAGTACACCCTGCCGCGTGCCCAGGTGGTACCTAGATAATCCATGAGGATTAAAAAAAAGCTTCTCTCGTCGTGTCGTTATCCTACCCAAGAATATAGCTCATGTTGTCGTAAAGTAATTAACTAGTAAGCACATAGAGAGCGGGGTGAACTGCTCGGAGTGTGACGGATGATCATGTGTTTCCTATGATGCGGTCTTTACATGCATCAACATGCATATGCATGTAAGTCTACTTGATTATATTTATGGGAGTCTAGAGACGATAAAAAAAAACAGATAAACATCTTATTTTTTTATTTATTTTAGTCAACTAGATGAATAGAGCACATTTTTAAGTAAGTAGTTATCTAATAATGGAAGAAATTAATTAGCTTAGGAAATTGATGAATGCATATTTAATACAAGAACCATTTTATTTGATAACTTTAAATAAATTCGTAAGAAACTGAAGCAAAAACTGCAATGGTGCAAAGCGTTGCGGACATGCGCGCGCCGCACGACACCGGTGCCAAAAATATTCGTACTACATAAGGACTGGGTTCTAAGTAAAGATAATAGAATATATAAATTCTAATCTGGACAAAATGAACACAGCTTAAAATGTTGCACACACTGATGATGACTTTTTAAGTACGTATATGTATAGTAAAGAGTATACGTTTCGTTTTATAATGTGTTTCTTGGTAATCCTACCAAGTTAACCTATCCTAACCGTTAGTTACTCATAAGGGTATCCACCCTTATGAGTAACTAACGGTTTTAACTAACTTTGCTATAATGTTTGTAATCCTGTCTGAGATTATCCGACATATTTTTGGGAGAATTTTACATTGTTCACATAACAACCGGGACAGATTTTACGTCCTGCAAGGCACGGAGAGCACGAAATTGAGGGGCCAATGTGTTAAAGATGGTCACCCATCCACAGACTGACCGCGACTAGCGCAGTTTAATCTTACAGATCGGTTGAATGCGTCAGCGTCGTTATAATTTAGCCATGAGCCACGCCAATCCACAGGTTGGAATATAAGTACATGAATATACCTACGTATTTTCTTGTCGGGTACATTATGTAGGTATTACAAAACCAGCCTTTATCGGGTTGTTGTTGACAGATCTCCGGCCTCCATGAGCTGTGGCCTACGGGCACTTGAATTGCGGGATTCAATTCAAATAATAGATAATGGCCCCAATAGGCAGCACGCGTGTGCCGAACATGCGTGTCTTCAATTAGTACGAAGGAAAGGCCCCGTGGGTCCAGCGACTGCTGGACCACAGCCTGTAATGGTCGTGGCGAATTTCACGGATCCCGTGGCCATGACTATAGAGGAAGCGGAGACAAGTGCGGTTTTTAGTCGGTAGGAGTCCGATATACCCTGCCAGTCTGCCCCGGGTGGCGGATAATCCATGAAGATTTTTCATACGGTCAGCAACGAAGGTCGCTGAACACAGATCAATTTTGAAAATATGACAGTTCCAAAACTTTTCGAGAGATTTTTTTATTATGAAAGTAAGGTAAATATTTAATGGTCATTTGATGATTTCGCACAACCTTCACATGTGTGAAACTTCATATTAAAAATCGTATTGAAGATTGCAACATGTTCAGCGACTTTCGTTGCTGACTGTACCTACTATAAAAAAGTTTGGACTGCTGAAAGTCTTGGCGATCTACAAGTATTTATCAGCGTGTGATTAAATGTTTCTTTATATAACGTCTTGATTATACATATGCCTGAAAAAAGTTATAAAACGGGATTAATTAAATAAACACATAAAACACTGCAATTTATAACGGTTGATATTTCTTCCATTGACTTTTATTTCGTTTGTAGCATGAATCGTTTTTACGTCTGCGTTTTGCATCATTCCAATATAGTGACTCACTACACAGAATGTATTCTAAATATTGACGATTCTGCTCCCAAATTTCTTTCGATCGGATAGACTGGTTACTTACCAATATCATAATAGTAGTTGCTTTATTGATATTGTTTTTCAAATTCATACGTTTGATTTCAATTACATTTATAACAGGTACTTTGATTTGTCAAAAACTAGGTCCACGGAACACGGATCTTATGGAAAAGAATGCGCAAGAAACTCCATGGATACTCCTTTAAATAATCATGATAATAATGTTTTCATCTGTTTAAAATTTTGTTCTATTAATGTGAACATAAATTTTAGACTAGGATCACATGTCTTCAAAAATTAATTAAGAATCAAAATACTGCCAAATTCCTCATGTCTGAAATAAAGAATTTGAATTTTAAGTCTAAATCTAGTGTTCGCATGTGCGGGTCTGGGTTCGAAATTTGGACAAAACCTGGACTCCTGGTGTTTGCTCTGCACAGTGTTAGTTTAATAACATATGGGCAATTATCACGTCATATCAAACTTAAATTCATCAAAATTTAACTGCTGTTGCAACAACTATTGATTGATTTTGGTGATTGTTTTTTTTTTATACAGTATTCAATTTCATTTAACTTTCATTAAGGTCATTTTCTATCAGTGTAAAACAGTAAAGCACTGTCGACACTTGCATTTACCGCTGTCAAGTATTTGGACTATAAAAAAAACCGGAACTAAACCCTGAACAGATCATAGTATTCATGTTTTAGGCAGCAATTTGTCCTAAGGACATCCGTTATTTTATACAGGTGTTTCAGCCAAGCGATCAAACTCCACAGTCTAAGTTAGCATAAAATTAGCAATAACGTTCTGAGTAGGACAATAATTCAAAGATGTGACTAATGTCAAAGTAATCTAAGCGATCTACAAAATATTTACTATAATATTCCATCCATAAATTTTCAAAACCAATAAATATGATGACGAATCTAGCTCGCGACAAGTACGAGTTAAAAAATTGCACCACCAAGTAACAGAATTATGGAGCGGTTCCAAAAATGTCAAGGGAAACTGCACTCTTTTATACTCCTGACGATGCAGAAGCAGTACGGAACTGTCAATAGTGGTGGTTTTACGGCTAGCAGACTCAACTTAGGGAGTCTTAGATCATATCAATTTTCAGAACATCCAGAAGGTCAACTTTGTTGTACAGAGGCCAGCACATCAAGCTACCACAATCTGTCAAATTTCTTTGATTGATTTTCAACTTTAATACAAAACAATAAGGTTCCTAATAGATTGGAAAATTTTGACAGTTTTGGATAACTTGACCTTCTGGCTACATCACTGGTCACACAGTCAAGGCATTTCGGATAATCATAATTTTGTATGTGGAAAAACTCCTTCCCGTCCGTTACGTATGCTTCGAGACAAAGTGACGAGTCAACGAGTCAAGAACAATGACCCATAGAGTCCTGGCTATATAGATAGTTAATCTGTGCAACACTAACCTTGCAGATTAAATGGACCACTCGGTTGATTATATCTTTTTCGAACCTAAATTTCAATCAAGTTTCCCCTTTTTTCCAGATTCCTAACCAATAAATTGTATTTTTCCAGGGCTCAGCAGATTCAAACTATTCCCAACCATCGTCGGAACTGTCGCTTGACGAAGACAAGGAGGCGCTGCGCCGCGAGAAGGAAGCGCAGGCTATCAAACAGCTGGACAAGGCACGGGTAAGTAACTCATCATTATTTAAAAAAAATTCCTGTGTGTGTTTTCAAACAAAAATATCACACGCACAAACATCCAGACCCGGAATCTATATCCATATCCAAAATATGCCATCTAGTATTAAAAAAAAGCGTTCTATAGCCTGTCGGGTAAGCAGCTCTTCTAGCCATACTTATACCATAAAAAAATTTGTTTCCCACCGCAGAAAATTCTGGGTGTACTTTCAAGTCCCACGAAGTCTCCCGTGGCTAATCCTTAGTCAATGACTTAACAATTATAAAAGTATACAAATATTTATTCCATTCAGTTCGATCAGTTTTGCATTGTTCACATAAACTGCCTTGATTTCCAGGAGAAGCCAGTGGCGTTCGCAGTGCGAACCAATGTGTCGTATGATGGCACCCTGGATGACGACTCGCCGGTGCACGGCAGCGCTATCTCCTTCGAGGTGCGCGATTTTCTCCACATCAAGGTAATGTTGTTTAACAATTATTTATCGTCTCTTCTTCAGCTCTTGTCGGTGGACTAATGGCCACTGCTCTTTATTCTGTGTTTTTTTACCTTAATACGATGCGATTCCGACTTTCTTCCTCACTATGTATTAAAGCTTCGTCTTCTAAGATCTGCCCCTTCCTCGCTTTTTTGTCCCGTCGCATCGTATCAAATGGCTAATATATTTATGTAATCGTCCATAATTTTATTTGATTTCCATTCTATGTATCATTTCCATCTTTCTACATTTCCCTGCACCTTTCTCGTCTTATAAAACTAACCAAGCTACTTTATCCAAAGTATTGTTTCGTTTTCCAGGAGAAGTACGACAACAACTGGTGGATCGGGCGCCTCGTGAAGGAAGGCAGCGACGTCGGGTTCATCCCGTCGCCGGTGAAGCTGGAGGCGGTGCGGTCGGGGCTGGGCGCGCGGCGGTACCCGCGCCCGGGCTCGGCCGCGCCGCACGCCGCGCATGCGCCGCCCCTCTCCAGAGGTAGCACTCCCCCCACGCCCGGTACGTCATGCATACCTCATGCCGCAGTGCACGCAACATGTGGTCACTGGTCGCCTACTCGAATAGCGGCTATCGATTCCGATCTTATGTAATCGCCTGAGAAAAATAAATAGTCAACCCTATTTTCACCACAATATGGTTGGTTTGATTTTGACTGATGCGGTATACTTGCGAAATGTTGTGCACAAAGTATAGTTATCAAAATATTGTCTTTTTGTTAAAACAAAATCTTTGAACTAATCGATTTTAGAGTGGATTTATCGATAGTCGCTAATATGAGATGCTCAGTGAAACAATGAAAACTGAAACTATATTTGATTTTAGCAATCTAAAATGTTAAAATATATGTATTTAAAATTGCCAAAATTTGCCTCTACGTCTGACAATTTAAATTAGTCTGCCGCGCCAGCGCATCGTCCTTCAACTTTAATTCAACAATCTACAGACTATCTAATATACAACTTTTGTAATATTCTGTAGTTCATATCCATACAATAGAAAATAATAAAACTGCTGAAATTAAATATCGTCTAGGTTTTCGTTGTTTGAAAAGTATCCCAATGGTTTAATGACCAGAAAATCAACAAATTGGGATATTAGAAGCAAGAGTGGCCACCTGCCTAAAGCTTTTTCATACACTGAATAAAAAGACATATATACATCTGCAAAAATATAAAAAAATCTCCAAATCTCCATTTCTAATCACTTTCATTCGTCCTCTGAAGGGTCCAATTGTTTTTCATTAAGATTTTTCCACCTATATCTACGTTGATAGATTTCTATTATAGGTATTTCACTCTCGAATTTGAGGCACAAATATTTACCTCATGTCCTTCTTAATGTGGCACCAAAACCAAAAATATGTTGGTACCATGTAAAAAATACACAGAGGTAATTTATCTTTTTGCTATATATGTCTTTTTATCTAGTGTCTGTAACGTACAACGCAGTTTTTGTCTCTCTCTTCATCGTCTTGCTCTTTCTAATACTCTGAACTCGCTGGTACAAAAATAAAAGCCTTTTAACAAAATTTCAACTAAAAATAATAAAAAGCAAGACGATTCTGTTGTGTTCGTAATTCGGTGTTTTAATTGGATTTTACGATAATTATTCCACTTTGTAAAAAATATTGAATTGAATTGCACTTCGCCGCGGATATAAAACATTACTTAACATATTTATTTTTTAAATTAATATATTTTTTTCGTTTTATCTAAATTGATTCTTAAATATTTTTTTATAATTAACATTTTACTTAAAATGTTTCTTTATTTTTCATCAAATTATCAAATTATGTTCGTTATACTTATATTTGTACTGACAAAATTTTTAAAAAGAAATTGCTATGCACAAATAACTTTATTATATAAAAACTTTTTCTTTTATAATAAACTCTCTACTAAGTATTACCTACTATATCATATGGTATGTATAACTGCTTTGTACTAGCCTCTTACAATCACCCATCAATTCGGTGAAATTTGCTGGAATTTCCTGGTTTTCTTAGAGATGTACCGATTATTGACTAATAGTCGATCATCGACTTGATCGACTATCGACAGTGATAATTAGTAGTTAGTAATATCTTTCATAAAAAAACAAAGCAAGTATATAACCAATTTTTTTATTTAAATGTAAGTGATTTGGGCTTATAATTTTATTATAAAAAAATATGTTACTGTGTTACGCTAAGAAAGATTGAATCGACTAATTTGTTGACGTTCAAAAGCTCTATGAAACGAAATCATCGAATAGTCGGCCAGCACAATAGTCGATACATCGTATAATATATACGTAGCACTCACGTTTGCCACATTTTCAGATGTGCCATCGTTCGATCGAGGTAAGCTCACGCACTCATCGCTCAACACCAGGAAATGTCGTAAATTTTCACCTTTATTAGTATTTTATTGTTACTGAATGTTACGCCGCGTCATACGCGTCACTGTATTTTTTTTCTCCCTTTTCTAAAATTTGACTATTCTGTAAAATTAGATTTTTTAATAATGCCTGATTAGACAGACGGACAAACTTTAAATTTTGGCGTAGTATTTGAATTGCTTACTTCCTACTAGAGTCTGATAATACTGTATATGTTATATTTTTTAAAATAAAGGCTCTTAGCACTTTTGCTCGAGATTGTACATCGTTGTCATCCCATATTCCATTACTGCATGAATCCTTTAATATTAATTTTTATCTATTTTTAATTACATACACTTTTATAATATATTTAATAATTTTGGTGTTTTACAGGAACGTTTTAGATATTTTATTTATTTACATAATATAATTATTTATTGTTCTGGTATGGTTAGATTTTGGCCAGGACCTCTTACACGAAATGCTTTGAATTGAATGTTGACAAAGGGTCTTTGGATTTTCGTGTAAAAATGTTTTATGGTCGATGTGAAAATACTCAGTAGAGGAAAATATTATATTGCCATTCCCTAAACAAAAGACTATATCGAAGGTTTCCTTTAAAAAAAATATTTCGGAATCAGTTTGCAAAAAGAAAAAGATATAGACGATTTCCTGACATAGCAAATGCAGCTTAGATAACCAACGACTGAGCTCGTAGTTCTAGTGATGCAATTTTTTCCATTTTTCCTCTACTTTGTAACGTAGGATGCCTCAAAAAATCTTGATGTTGTCTCTGTGTATCATAGCAGATATTTATCAAAGTTTGTGTTGTGTACCTTGGAATGAAATGTTTAATTTGCTCCTTATTGCTAAAGCCCCAAACAGTCGTATTAAAGTATTTTATTAAAAAAAGAATGCATGTCAGCTTTAAGAGGTACGCTACGTACAAAATACAGTGTGTAATATCCTGTAGCTATTGGACTCACATAATATTATATAAAGGCTCGGTTATTCTATAACCCAGAAGAAAAACATAAAATAAAAAAAAGTCAAACCCATCTGGGCTAAGATTATTATTATTTGAATAAATAAATAATATTTAGGTTATACAAAAATACTAAGGTTGCTGAAATCTATAAAACGTGGCACCAACTTTCTAGTATTATCTATTCCGCAGGTGAAGAATCGGACGGCGCGGGTCGTGGTCGCGGCGCGGGTGCAGCGGGCGGCAAGGAGAAGCGCAAACCTTTCTTCAAGAAGGCAGAGGCGAGCACGCCCTACGACGTGGTGCCATCCATGCGCCCCGTGGTGCTGGTGGGGCCCAGCCTCAAGGGCTACGAGGTCACCGACATGATGCAGAAGGCTTTATTTGATTTTCTCAAAAGACGCTTTGAAGGCAGGTGAGGGTGGTATCATTTTATATTTCTTTTTAATTTAATCGTGATATTATTTTAATCACTTGCAATCTCGAAATTTGATAAAAAAAAAATTCGTCAGTTTTTTTTTTATTTGGAACGGGTGGCGTATCTATTCGATTCTGTTTATAAAAACCTAATAGGTACTCGACGTGAAATTAATTGGCATGATTTAACTAAACAAGACTGATTCTCTTTCTTTACTACCAATGACTGCCTTAGGACATAATAGTCTCAAAATTAACCATTTCTTTCGTAAAAGCTTTTCTGAAATCTCTAATGACTTCCAAATTCATACGAAAATCTTCAACAGTCGTGACTATGAGTTGCCAACTAATCCTTTATTTCAGAGACCGGCAACCGACCCAAAAAGCTAACTGAACTAACAACTAACAGTATATCAAACGGGACTAACATTGCAGGATTATAATAACCCGCGTGATGGCGGACATATCTCTCGCGAAGCGCTCCCTCCTCAACAACCCATCGAAACGTGCCATCATGGAGCGTTCCAACTCGCGGTCCACTTGCCTCGCTGAAGTACAGGTATGACGTGTTGCAGGATCATCATCACGAGGATCTCCAGCGATATATCGTTGGCCAAACGAACGCAAAACACGCCTAAGAAACCGTTCGTAGAGAGGACCGGCAACAGGACCAACTGTATAGCCGAGGTCCAGGTGCGATTTCATTTATAGGTAGCTGTGGTGTTGTTGTTTGCGGCACGTGACATCACGTGGGCGTGTTTGGAATCAGTGTGCCATATAGGATTAAATAAAAAGTTAGGGTTATCTCGTAACATATTTTTGAGCACCTAGAACTTTAAAACGCGGAATTTAGAAAACTAGAAACGTAGGCCTTCTTGTAGACAGTACAATTTTATAGGTATGCAAGAAAGACTAGATTTCGATCATACTTACACAGTTAGAGTCCTGTGTCGGTCTTCGAAACTCAGCGTGAAGTCCACGCCCACAATTTGCATTTGATGAAAGATACTGCAACTTTTACTTTTAATCTGACACCTGTAAAAAATAGTGTTTAATATTTTACCACGAATTAGTATAGTGCCTTAAAATCTGCTTTCTTCATGCTAAAAATTAAGCTTCAAATATCCTTCCATTTTTTCTAGATTTAGTCATACATAGAGTTTTGTCAACTTTTAGCACTACACTCACTCGATCCAAACATGCTCATATGGTATATATTATAACATATTGATTGATTAGTACTAACACATCATGATACCCATTCCAATATTTCCTTTTCAATACGTGGGTACATAAAATCCCCATCAAATCCTCCAATAGGTGTGATTTATTATTTTTGGAGTCCATTCTGAACCTTATCTTCTCCTGATTTTATATTATAATTTCATTTTTCTCCTCACCCCGAACACTCCAACCATAATTATTACTTATTATAAAAGTTAGTATATATTTCAGCAGAGTGCTTAATACGCTTGCCTGGGCCGAGCTCAAAACTGACTTTTTAAATTATGTTTGGGAAAAAATAAGAGCCTAAGAAAACCTAAGAACTCCACTAAGTTCTTGAGGTGTGTGAAGCCTGCCAAACCGCAATAGTTCAACGTGGTAAACCATGGCATGAGGCCCTGAGAACTTTTATTCTGAGAAGTTATTCAAAAATGAAACAGTAATGGGTTGAAGTACATTATAACAATGCGTCATAGTAATAGAGAAATATTGCTGGCACACTCTTTTTTTCTCGTCGTCTGTGCCAATAAAAGGTAAAACGTTGATAAATTCTGCTACCCCTATCCCTCTCCTGATATTTAAAAAGGAGTTAATCTGCATGCCATCATTTAGTATACAGTGGCTTACAAATGTATTTATTTGCATTGCCTTACCTCCATTCTTTGACCTAGATTTATCTAGGCCCGTTATTTTGAAAATTGGCATATTCATATCCCGAACTACCTACGCATTAAAGTATTTACATAAGTAGCCAGGTATGGAGAGATTCACGAAATTTATAGTTGGTTCATCAAAGTATGGAGTACAGTCACGAACAAAAGTGCACGTATTAGTCAACTATCGAAAATCGATAAAGCATCAGTTAATTTTTAGTTCGATTAATTCTCAATAATGTCCGGCCTAAGTCACGAGCATTTTCTTAATTTTATAATACACCTAATCAAACCGATATTGGGGACATTTATTTAAATTAGATCCTCTTCTTTTTCTGGTGGTCTTTTTGATTCTCTTATTCTTCTTCTTCCATCGGATCTGAATAAGATCAGTAGTTCATGCCGTTTTAAAAAACAACCAGATCTTATGTTGATATCTATTTAGGCTGACTGTCAAAGTGCCAGTACACTCTGACAGTCAGCAAATACACACCTAATGATCCAGTGACCATTAGGTATGTTTGTAATATCGTCTATCGATACGACTATACAATATACCGATAAAATCGATAAATGAAATCATCAATCAAAATATATTTATTTTCAATAAACCAGTAAAAGCCCTTTTGAAATGTCGAGACACGGTTCCAAATTAGTCGTTCCCTATGGAGAACAATAAACTCCATGGATAGTCTTTTAAATTATGCACAATAATGTTTGATACAATAATAATAATTGGGTATTTATATAAAATGAGAATGTAGGAATGCTAGCAAAAATAACAATTAATTAATATTAGCAATCTATCGATAATCGATAGTTTTTATATATTGCTCGTGACTAAGGTCAGTTGGTGTCCATTTAATATCATTTTATGAGAAAATATGATTACTTAATGTAGGTTAGATAGGTATGCTGCCATTTGGAGTCGTTAGAAATAATACAAATAATTTTAAAGTAAACAAAACTATTGTTGTTATTGATGTAGGTACACCTGAGAACGCATGTCTCAGTTTTGAATTTTTTTAGTTAAATAAATTCGCATTTAGTGCTTGATGTTTATTTTCACAAGTATTCGTAGTTTGATCAATATATTAGGTAATTAGTAATTGTGATATGTATGTGGTTTACGGATTGAACAGGAAACCAAAAACCACATATACTCTTTTAATTTTGTACTTTTAGAAATACAATTACAAATTTAAGAGCTTGAGCGATGACTTGATGAGAGATAAATACATATACATATTTTATGTGTTCGGTAGTACGATATATATTACGTGTATAAATTTATTTACATTGATTTTAGGCAAATATTTAATAATTTTAAAAAACTTTATCGCGTCTGTTATTATATTTTGCCATGATAAAGAAGATAATAAATGTAACGGCTTCTATTATTTTGAATAAAATAGCGTCTTGACAAGCTCAGGGGACAATTCAATTTATTAATACCTACTAATTTCAAATTTGCTCTTATTATAGATACCTACTCGTTTTTCTCTCTTCATTTTTAATGAAAACTCGCCAAGCGATCTAATATATTTAAAGCGCTAACAAGCACGTACTTTTAAAGAAGATTAGCTTGGCAAGGGATTCATCATGAATGCTCCTTGAATAATGACTTGCTTGCCAAGCGGTCTCTTTAAAAAGGACGTATGCTTTCATAGCTTGCCCGTAAATTTGACTAAATAAAATATTTTCTCCAAAATATAGACGGAAATCGAAAGGATATTCGAGTTGGCTCGAACCCTACAACTGGTGGTGCTAGATTGTGACACCATCAACCACCCCTCGCAGCTGGCCAAGACCTCCCTGGCACCTACCATCGTATACCTGAAGATCTCCAGTCCCAAGGTGGTATTACTTGTGCCTGTTATCATCCGTCATCCACCACGACCATCCATCACACATGGTTCACGCTTTTTCGATGAACACTGAGGACTCGTTCTCTTTGATCGGTACAAAGAACTGTCATAGAGGATATTCGGATCACCAAGATTGGTGATCACTAAATGCCCTTGGGGACGCCTTTACCTGTTTCCTATAGTTGCTCTTTTGCCACTATTGGAGGGGGTCCTTTTAATAAAATATAATTGTTACGGATTTTATCACGTTACTGTCCGTTGTCAAAACCCTTTACAGCGTCCATGGTTCATGAGTAGACTATGGACACTGTAAACGGTCATAATATCAACATAACGCGATCAAATCCGTAAAAAGCATTTTTATTTCAATGTCTATATTAACGTAAGTATCAGAAATCAATAAGAGGTTCTTTGTTGGCTTCACAGGACTATTCTCTAAGTCCGTCCCTTGTACCGGTTATTAAGAGAAGAGTAAAATTTTTAGTACCTATGGTACAATAATTAACAATTTCCTGTCATTTCGTAAGTCATGTTTTGGTTTAATAATTGCTGTTGTATTGTAGCTGAAGATTGAGAAAATACAAAATTAGCTACATCGAAAAAAGTAAAATATTGTAATAATAATGGTAGTATCGTTGTTAGTAGTTATATTTATGTGGACTGTTGAGTAGAATATTGCATTTAGTCGTATCATCTTGACTGTTTCGTAGAATTTTGCATTCAGTTGTATCATCTTTCCACGTCTTCTTCTTCCGCCTCGCATTGATCGTCACTACTTGCGCACTGACCGGTGACTACAATACCTATTCGATCTTAACGTTGCAGGTACTACAGAGGTTGATAAAGTCGCGGGGTAAGGGTCAGACTAAGAACCTGTCGGTGCAGCTGGTGGCCGCAGAGAAACTTGCGCAGTGCCCCCCGGATATGTTCGACGTCATCCTCGACGAGAACCAGCTGGAAGACGCTTGTGAACACATTGCTGAATATTTAGAGGTAAGCTAAGATCATTTATAATCTTTTACACAATTTAATATATATGTAGGTACTAATTTCCCAAAAAAGGATTTCGAAATTTAAAGATTATACAGCCACCTATCGGCATCACTGCAAAACCCCTGCAACTTAGTATTTTGTGTAACCATAAGATGGCGTTGTGCATTTTTGCAGCATTCCTAGATCGCGGTTAAGATTCTCCGCCGTTTTTCCGTGTAGAACAAAATGCCACTTACAACTTCAAATATCGTCTAGAGTGATTAACTAGTTGACCCAGAGGCGTTATTTTTTTGAACTCTCAACTACCCTAGCCTCCCCCAGCAAAAAACCTGCAAGCAATCAAGGGTTTAACTAAAAAATTTACCCGACCGGCTTTGGAAACTGGGTCCAACCTCCGGTAGCTTAGGATTTTCAGAAAGGAACCCCCTAATTATATACGTCATGTCTATGAGAACTACCTACTGCATGAGGCTCTTGACCCAGCTGCTCAACGTAATCTGCTGTAAAACCATTGGCAATTAAAATTTTCTTTATTTGGTTTTATTGGTTGTCCCTTCATTATAAGTCATTATAAGGATCTGCGTCATGATTCAGAATCATAGTGATTGATTTCAGCACGAAAAGCCGTCGGTCGCGGTCGTCATACGAACACCTATGACAATTGCTAATGGTAGTGAGAAATCCAAAAAGAATGCCAACAAACTATCCTTACGATATCACTATAGCTCATAAACTTGGTTGAAGAGATGTGATGGTAGTAGTTCGTGTAACATACTTAACCGCATCTCGTTAGACTGGAAGCCGACCCCAAATTGGTTTTGGTGATCTAGCCTAGTACATGACCAGTCCAGTATGAAATTAGCCTTTTTTGGGACTTACGGACAGCAATTAGTATAAGTGACGTCGTCACTGTTTTAGTGTACTACCTAGATGTGAAAGCTTTTTTTTTAATAAAGGTATAATATTTTTTAATAAATGAGTATGTGTCCAGGCTTACTGGCGCGCGACGCACCCGCCGGTGCCGGAGGAGGCGGCGCCGGCGCGGCCGCTGCCCCGCGCTCACAACGCGCATGCGCAGCCCGGTAAGATCACATAACACACATATCATACTCGTACATACATGTTCGGTAACAACCACCCACCACAACACAACACAATAGGTATCGTCAAACAGGGTAATTGTAAACAGTAAATTTAAGGGGAAATATGGGACCAGCTACTGTATCTAGTTTATAATTTTAATAGCAATGAAAACTGTTGTATGTAGGCTTCTCTTAGTAATTGTAATGCAGTTGTAAATTTGTAACTGAATGTCACCACTGATTGACGTCACACGTCATCTAGGCCCCACTGAAAATCAGCGCTGCACCAATTTAATTATTTAGCTTATGAATACTTGTCCCTGTTTGTATGACAATGAAATAGAAACCTTCAAGAAAAGAGAGTACTCCCTTTTAAAGGCCGGCAACGCGTTTGTGACTCCTCTGGTGTTGCGGGTGTCCATGGGCGGCGGAAATCGCTTACCATCAGGCGATCCGTCTGCTCGATTGCCACCTATCCCATAAAAAAAAAAAAAAATCTAATTACTTACCCTTTGCATTTACTGTTTACAATAACCTAGGTTGATCCTATATTTAATTTAAATTTTGTTGTTCTTCATAATGGAACTAAAATCAATCTATGACCCGATAAGCAACAACATTATCGTGTTATATTGATATTATTAATCCCGACGTTTCGGACCCTTTACAACGTCTATGGTCATGGGTAGATTGACTGACTAAATTTAGGAGAAATGAATCAACTCGCTATGAAATCAAACATAGGATAGGTAGGTACTTACATAATAATAAGTAAGTAAACCTCGGCGTTTATCTGAGCAAAGCTGGAACGCAGTGCGAGTGAAGAGCAAAGTTCTTCTGTCCTCGACGCTTGCGGTCAGGCCTCGCCTTATACGCATATGTATTAAGATAGATTGATTTTTCATGTTGATTTCGTGACGAATATGCTTACGAGTGGTTCCGGCCATAACCCTTATCATAACATAACCATAACATAACCTGCACAATACATGAGGATTTATAAATACTTATTAGGTACTTACCTATAAAAAAAAAGTTTTTTGCAACATAAGATAGGAGAGGAAGTCAACTCTATAGATACCTATACAGATATCTTTCTTAAGATAAAACTATATGTTTCCTGATGCGAAACAAAATACCTATATCGCTATAATACTCGTACTTATTACGAATGTATACAAATTAATTAATACCACCCAATTTTTTGTGTTTGACAAATATGAAGTCTATATATACATAATAGATTATAAATATTGTATAGCTTTTGAGCTGTTCGATGTTCTAACCAAATTTAATCTAGCTTTGGAGAATAAAGATACACAAACAAAATATGTACTACTCGCAAAATATATTTTTTCATGTAGATAATCAATATTTCTTTAAATATAGAATTTATATTATATATATTATATTATTTCATATAATACTTACTTAATGTAACACACCCTCTCAAATACCAAATCCTCTCAACTGGGGTAATAGACTAGAATTAATTAGGTAAATAATGGGAAAAGGCTTTTAGATTAAATCTTTAGAATCGAATTAATATAGACTTTACGATGCGAGCATGGACCGGTTAAAAAGTCAATACGTTAAAGTTTCATTGTTATCGTAAACGGCAAATAAATTCATACAACGCAACGGCACATAAAATTTAAGATAATAATCTACAAAATTGTTTTGCCATATTATATACATATACATACCATTTTGACATTTACAAACTGTCAAATGTGTATTCGATTGGAAAAATCGATGTCGACAGTTTCATGCTCATAAATATCACTAATATTATCTTAGCTGAAAGAACTAACGCATTTTTTTATATAATTATAGTACCTATATGTATCATATATATTTATTTATATATTATATATATTTGGACCTAAGTATTTAAATGGGTTAGGACTATTGTTTACTGTGTGTAACCTTGTACTGCAATATTTTGATCCCCCCGCTGTCTCTGGAGGGCACCGTGAGAGATCCGACTCGTACGGCTACGAGAGAGAGAGAGGTAACTAATGAGTAGGTCTTGCATGTATACAGGGTGTTCATTTTTATACCCAATTATCTTTTGAAATATTTATTTTGTTTCTTACTAAGTCTCAAATATTAATAATACTATTTCTTATGAAGCTGCTTGTGTAAAAAAGACACCCCGTATACGTAAAAATAATAGTTTTAAACCCTCGTTTTAAATATTAATAGTTATTTTACATATATTTTAAATATAGGTATACAAAGTGTAATGTGTTTTCCATACTCATTACATTTTTCATTTATCATTAATGTCTACTAATATCTCAGGTAAAGTCACGTATTTACGCTACAAATATACAATATTAAAACTTCTGTTCATGCCTCAGGTTTATGACAATGTTAGGTTGACGTAAACGTATTTTATTAAGGTTACCCAATGATAACAGTGTAGCTTAAAATAAGTAACATAAGGATTTAAGGGGTCCACCTAAGAAACTGTAGCTACCTCTTTTTATCTTGCGATTCCTGCATCTACTCTCACATTCATTTGTGCAGTTGTGGCGCGACCAAACGACAATGCCATGCACTAAATACATAAGGTATCTTAATATAAAAAGATCATTGGGTGGGCTTTAATCATGATATGCTTACGGCCTCAACGAATAGCTAATCCTAAACATGAGCTTACGAACCTTGTGACATGAAAGTTCTTATCAGCTTCCAAAAGTATATTTAGCCTTTGTTCGTGACTGTACCTCGTAATATTAAGACTTAGATGTTGTAATAGATGTTATCCCCTGTCCCAAGTGGACTTCCACGGCCACATCGCGACTGACCCTCCTGTTCATTTCAGTACAAGCGTCGGGGCAGGCCCACTAACATCCGAGCCGAAGACTAAATTCCAGGTGTTTATTGTCAGACGCACCGGCCCCCGTCCAGGTTGCATACAATTTCTAGCGGGCCCCACCCCTCTAACCGCTTGATCGCTTGAGGGTGACGCTTCACTAACCCTTCAATATCCAGCATACAGTTGGATCAAGCTGTTGGATTCCACCTAACATTTATAACAGCGGTTCGAATGACGCTAACTTTGATAAGTCTTAATTTATTTGGGTTCTTGATGTGTACCTAGTTAAAAGCGAAGTTCTGCTGCAGAATATACCTACCGAATGCAGTATTTAAGGAGGTCGAAATCCAACAATCCTGAAGTGCATATATTTCTGTGTAATAGGGAATTAAGTCAACTAAAGGACTTAACATTGAAATTAACAATAATTCGTCTCGTGTGTTCCTGAGTGCATGACCATCTCATACCCTCCTCACCACCTGCTCTCTCATAGCAATCCGTCTTGTTCGTCGTCACACGTCGTTTCCATCGACCAGTCAAGCACGCATCAGGACCTCTATCAAGCAGATTGCCTTCACAAAGAAAGCCGTTCAATAGGCTAACAGTCTGCAGCGTCTCAAGTGCAATGTTCCGCAGCGTCGCCGTCCCCCCTGCCCGCCGCGGCACAGGTGGTCATCCCGGTCCCGGGTAAAGTGCGCAATTCCGGCGGGACCATCATGCAGTCCCTCAGCCTAGTGTCGTAGCCGTAAGTGTGGGTGCTCCTCCCCCCGCCCCGCAACACGGTCCTATTAAGTCCTTGCCCAGTGTGATGTGTGTGCTCTTTGATCCTCGAAACCCTGGTCGATGCAATGGCTGGAAGTAATTCCAGGGCCGAAATTGTCCTGGTACTTTTTGAGTTTGTTGTGTTCGAGTGCGTTTTGATTTTTAAGGGTTTCATTTAATTTACCAAATGGCTTATCCCAAAATATTTTGATGAGTGTGTCGTTTGTGTTGCAGGCGGCAGGTCCCGCGCGGCGCGGCCGGAGCGGTTGGAGGAGGAGTATTACCCGCGCGGCGGCGAGCGGTGCGAGCGGTACGAGCGCGGCTACCCGCGGGAGTACGGGCACCACGAGTACGGGCCCGAGTACCCTCGCGAGCGCGCGCACACCGCGCATGCGCCGCCGTCACACGACGCGTACGGGCACGACTACACGCGCGACGCGTACGCTCGCGACGAGTACGGGCGCGAGTACGCGCGGGACGAGCGCGAGCGGCGCCGCGACCGCGAGCCGCCGGACGACTACGGGCCGTCGCGCCGCGCCCTCAACGCTGTCTAACCGCACCTTTCCGCGCTTGGTAGCGCCGTGTATAGCACCGTGCCACCCGAGTTGTGCCGTGCCATGCCGCATTGTGCCGTACCGCGTCCCGCCACGCCGCCGCAGCTTGTGGCAATTGTATAAATTTTACATACTGAATGAAGGAGGAGATAAGTTTAGTACCGTTAGATATTATCCGTTTCCCATTTTTTGAACATACTCTGTAATTATATTGCATCGTCTGTACTTCATTGTTGCAATCATTTGTAAATAAAATACTTTATATCGATGTTAGTATTTTCATTCATTTCTTAGATAGTGATCCACACTGTCTACTCCCTATATCCGTCAACGAAGTTACGAGCCGTTCGAAAGTTCTCCGAAACTTCGGAGTCCGATAAAACAAGTATCAAATTCAATTTTTCGAACGGGTAAAAACACATCGACAGTAGGGACAACTGTCAAATTGTGTTGTCATTCATTCTTAGTTCGGGCCCCGAACGAATTATCCGTCCGTAGGTGATACGGAGTAGGAAACGCCCGTAACTACGGACTTCGTGCTTATGGAGTAGACCCCCAGGTAAGCTACCAAAGGTAAGTTTTATTGTAAAATCTATAGGACTGACTAGGGCAGCATAAATTAAAATGATATATGGCTGAGGGAGGGTAGCTAGTTTTCTCATAAACCGATGAGTTTAATTTAATTATGTCTCTATTACTTTGATTGATTATGATAGTTTCGTTATCCTGCGGCTTTCGCTGACATGATCCGACGTAAACAGGTGGGTAGGCGCAGGAGGCGACACGCCCAGCTGATGCCGCCCTGACAGTAGCCAGCGGGTGGTAGGTAGATCGGGGATTATACTACCCGCTATACACCATGGTTATACACCAAAAGAGAAGGGAGCTCATGTGCTGGGCTACCGCTGGAAGGGTCGCGAAAGTAATACGTAGCAGTTGTCGTGGCCGCTCTATGAATGCGGATAGACAGGCACAAACGGAGTTTTTATTTAGTAGGTGCGAGCCCCACATAACCTCACCGTTTGCCCGACGGAGTCATATGCGCACAGACATTTACTCCGCCCAAAAAAAAAAACGTGTATTTTTATTTTTTTCGTGGTATAAAATTTCGGTCTTCGGCTCTTTTGT
This sequence comes from Acronicta alni, assembly GCA_964056405.1. Lineage (NCBI taxonomy): Eukaryota > Metazoa > Arthropoda > Insecta > Lepidoptera > Noctuidae > Acronicta > Acronicta alni. The sequence goes on from OZ043916.1 coordinate 17,547,725, forward strand.
ACTAGGACACCATAAAACGACTTTAATTATGTACGAGGACAGCATGAATACATAAGATTGAGAGGTATTGAGTTTTCTGCTGTCACCTTGTCACAAGTATAGATCATAGAGAAGTACACTACTACACAATGACATCAGGCGTGCCGGCCGTACTGCCGTCAGCTGGGATCTACTCAAAGCCGCTATAGTTTTTTTCTCCAAAAGGCCACTTCAGATATTGCCCTGCAATTGTAACACAATATATGTGAGTGTTACATAGTCTATATATATTTCTGGACTCTAAAAGAGACTATGATTCTATGAGTTTGTTTCGGCGTTTTTTCTCAGAAGCTATCAGTTAAGAAATGCAGCCATAAAAAAAATGTAAAACATTGACTTGTAAAAGTTTCTTTAAAAGATTAATGATTAAATTTATCATTTTTAAGTAGAGAAGACAAATAAATCGCATAAAATTGAAACTCAATCTTGTGCCACGCACCGAATATAATAGGTACTCCTAATATCTCATCGCAGTCCATAATGTACACTTCTCGGTATTTTTTGTCTGCTGTCATTTTGATGATGATATTGTTAATATATTCGCTTTCTGCTACTAGGAACTAATATTTTAAAGAGAAAAGATTCGATTTTTTGTTATTAGTTTGTTGTAATATAAGTCAAAAATTATTTATGAGATTTAAAAATAAATTCACCTATTTATAGCGACATTATCAGCGACTATATAATTTGGGTCGCTTTTTGTTTATAGACAACCGCTCTATGAATTAAAGTAAATTTTAGTGCAGAGTTTTATCTTGAAATGGTTGTAACATATTTATTTACTATCTACTTCGCGTTGATCGATTCGCTTCCTGGTACTAGGAAAGCATAAATCCGATGAGGGTAGCTTACAATCTAACTCTATGACAGTAATCGGAACTAAAGTAACTTTTAACGTCGCCGTTATGAAATGTCAGGCTCATTTTCATTTTCCGATAAACTAATAAGAGAAAAGATAAGATTTTTTGTTATTAGTTTCTATCTAAACTCAAAAAATATTTTTAATTATTTGACGTCGAGAACGGTCAGTTGATTTGTTTGCTAGTTAGGGAACTGGAAACAAAAATGATTGCAAGCATTCTGCACTCTCTGGATATGGCGATCGGTTCGAGCCAATAAACATAGGCCATACACAGTGTCGGCATAATTCAACCTTGACACTACAAGTGTTTCAAGGAGAATCTGAAGAATTTCGAGCAGCTCGTTCTCGAAGTTCTTCAGATACTCGAAGTTCTTATTTTATAAAGGACCGTAAGGCGGTAAAAACAGCTTTGTACCGAGTCAGATACATGTTTTTCAAATAATATGAGGTTGCTATCCCTGAGCAGTCCAAGTTTACGGACTTCAGCTACCCTCTCAATAGGTTTCCTAACAGTATTATAAGCCTTTTAACATGCTGTAGTGTAACAAATACAATATAGAATAGAATAGAATAAACTTTATTGTACACCACGATAACAAGCAACATTCTGGAATTCATAAAACTAAGGGTACAATGGCGGTCTTATGGCGCAATCTACCAGACAACCTTTGGATGGATAGGAACATTTGAAAAATGGTGGGTAGTCTAAGGTGTAATATAACCATCTATAATAAATAATAAAATATACTTATTACTTATAAAATAACTAAAAATAAATATAAAATAAAATATAATATAAAATAAATACATAATTATGTATGTATGTATAGATACACATAAATGCAATCATCATCAACCCATATACTGTCCCACTGCTGGGCACGGGTCTCCTCTCAAATTGGGAGGGATTAGGCTATAGTCCACCACGCTGGCCTAGTGCGGGTTGACAGACTTCACAAACCGTTGAGAAAAATCTCTAGGTTATGCAGGTTTCCTCGCGATGTTTTCCTTCACCGTTTAAGCGAGTGATAATTAATTAATTAATACGCACATGAATTCGAAAAGTCAGAGTTGCGTGCCTTGGGTTCGAAATCGAGACCTTCGACTTGGCAGTCCAATGGTCATACCGCTAGGCTATCACTGCTTGCTATAAATGGAATAATAAATATTAAGAAATACTTTATTAAACTAAACTATGTACTCCTTATGTACTCCTTATGTACTCCTTATGTACTCCTTATGTACTCCTTATGTACTCCTTATGTACTCTTTATGTACTCCTTATGTACTCCTTATATACTACTTATGTACTCCTTATGTACTCTTTATGTACTCCTTATGTACTCCTTATGTACTACTAATGTACTCCTTATGTACTCCTTATGTACTCCTTATGTACTCCTTATGTACTCCTTATGTACTCCTTATGTACTCCTTATGTACTCCTTACGTACTCCTTATGTACTCCTTATGTACTCCTTATGTACTCCTTATATTACTCCTTATGTACTCTTTATGTACTACTTATTTACTACTAATGTACTACTTATTTACTACTAATGTAGTACTTATGATTTTATTTTTTTATTTTATTTATGTTCAGAAAATCATTGGATACTTGTGTTGTACCCGAATTATGGAAATCGGCGTTTATAACACCTATTCATAAAAAAGGAGTCAAAACAGAAATTGTTAATTACAGGCCGATATCTAAACTCTGTATTATAGCGAAGATTTTTGAAAGGGTTGTCTATAACCAAGTATATAGCGCTCTCAAAACTTCATTTAGCTCCTTTCAGCATGGTTTTTTGAAGGGCAGATCTACCGTTTCCAACTTGCTTGTACTCAATGATTTTATAACTGATGCCATGGATAAGGGTAAGCAGGTCGATGTCCTTTGATCGGATAGACCATGACATCCTGCTATCGAAGTTATATAGTATGGGAATACGTGGTGACTTGCTCAGATGGTTTTCTTCGCACCTGGAAAATAGGTCCCAAGCAGTAGTATTGAGTAATTATATGTCTGGTTGGGTGCCTGTCCCCAGTGGAGTCCCTCAGGGTTCATTGCTTGGCCTATTACTTTTCATCATGTATATCAACGACATCGACACCTGCCTGATTTCATTCAAATTGTTGTGTATCGCTGATGACATGAAAATCTATGCCACAATATCATCACAGGATGACGCGATTGCACTTCAGGATGATTTACATCGCCTAGAGGATTATTGTCAAAGAAGTAAGCTTGATCTGAACCCTACTAAATGCTCGGTGGTAACATATTCTCGAAAGCACTCAACCATATCTGCATCGTATAGCCTGGGCGATCAAGAACTACCTAGATTGAATTCCATCCGAGATCTTGGGGTATATCACGACTTTAAACTGACCTTTGAACTTCATGTCGCTACCATAGTCTCTAAAGCATCCAAAGCATTAGGTTTCATAATGCGGTTATCCAAGTGCTTCACACAAGCTAAAACTTTAAAGATTCTATATTGTACTTTTGTTAGAAGCCACTTGGAGTACGCGTCTGAAATTTGGAACCCTTGCTATCATACATACATTGACCGCATTAAAGAACATCCAAAGAAGATTCATCAAGTATTTGTGCTTTCATCAAAAAATACCCTACCGATCCGAAGATTACCTCAACCTCTGTAAGAAGTATCATATTTTACCCCTAACGAAACGGCGTGAAATTTCGGACTGTATTTTATTATTTAAGATTTTTAACAATAATATTAACAGTTCCGAAACTCTATCCAAATTCTATTTTAACGTCCCTGGAAGATCGAAGCGTTGGTACCCACCGCTACATGTTCCATTTAGTTCCACTAATTACAGGCAAAATTCGTTTGTTGTGCGTGCAAGCAAATTCTTTAATAAAGCATGTAAGTGGCATGACTTCGATCCTTTCTCGACAAGTGTGTCCACGGCCAGAAGATGTCTGAGTAGTAGCTTTTTTGGTATGAATAATATTTCATAGGTATGTCCGAACATTATATAGTATAGATATAGTATAGAGTAGTGCTTATAAATATTAGAAATGTGTTTCTAGTTTGTTTGATGTAGTCCTGATTTATTTTTTTGTGTTTGTGTGGGCAGTGCTGTGTTGTTCACATCATCTTTTCCAGACTGTATTTTATAAGTGAAGACTTGTAATTGGCTGTCAGTCTTATTCACAATTTTTTAGTCTCATTTTAATTAGCTGTAAGTTTACCATAGTTATTAAATAAATAAAATTAAATAAATTTTGTACTTTATGTACTCTTTATGTACTCCTTATGTACTCCTTATTTACTACTAATGTACTAGTTATGTACTCCTTATGTACTCCTTATGTACTCCTTATGTACTCCTTATGTACTCCTTATGTACTCCTTATGTACTCCTTATGTACTCCTTATGTACTCCTTATGTACTCCTTATGTACTCCTTATGTACTCCTTATGTACTCCTTATGTACTCCTTATGTACTCCTTATGTACTCCTTATGTACTCCTTATGTACTCCTTATGTACTCCTTATGTACTCCTTATGTACTCCTTATGTACTCCTTATGTACTCCTTATGTACTCCTTATGTACTCCTTATGTACTCCTTATGTACTCCTTATGTACTCCTTATGTACTCCTTATGTACACCTTATGTACTCCTTATGTACTCCTTATGTACTCCTTATGTACTCCTTATGTACTCCTTATGTACTCCTTATGTACTCCTTATGTACTCCTTATGTACTCCTTTTGTACTCCTTATGTACTCCTTATGTACTCCTTATGTACTCCTTATGAACTCCTTATGTACTCTTATGTACTCCTTATGTACTCCTTATGTACTCCTTATGTACTCCTTATATACTCCTTATGTACTATGTACTTATGGACGACTTATGTACTACTTATGAACTTATGATGTACTCCTTATGTACTCCTTATGTACTCCTTATGTACTCCTTATGTACTCCTTATGTACTCCTTATGTACTCCTTATGTACTCCTTATGTACTCCTTATGTACTCCTTATGTACTCCTTATGTACTCCTTATGTACTCCTTATGTACTCCTTATGTACTCCTTATGTACTCCTTATGTACTCCTTATGTACTCCTTATGTACTCCTCATGTACTCCTTATTTACTACTAATGTACTCCTTATGTACTCCTTATGTACTCCTTATGTACTCCTTATGTACTCCTTATGTACTCCTTATGTACTCCTTATGTACTCCTTATGTACTCCTTATGTACTCCTTATGTACTCCTTATGTACTCCTTATGTACTCCTTATGTACTCCTTATGTACTCCTTATGTACTCCTTATGTACTCCTTATGTACTCCTTATGTACTCCTTATGTACTCCTTATGTACTCCTTATGTACTCCTTATGTACTCCTTATGTACTCCTTACGTACTCCTTATGTACTCCTTATGTACTCCTTATGTACTCCTTATGTACTCCTTATGTACTCCTTATGTACTCCTTATGTACTTCTTATGTACTCATTATGTACTCCTTATTTACTACTAATGTACTCTTTATGTACTCCTTATGTACTCTTTATGTTCTCCTTATGTACTCCTTATGTACTCCTTATGTACTCCTTATGTACTCCTTATGTACTCCTTATGTACTCCTTATGTACTCCTTATGTACTCCTTATGTACTCCTTATGTACTCCTTATGTACTCCTTATGTACTCCTTATGTACTCCTTATGTACTCCTTATGTACTCCTTATGTACTCCTTATGTACTCCTTATGTACTCCTTATGTACTCCTTATGTACTCCTTATGTACTCCTTATGTACTCCTTATGTACTCCTTATGTACTCCTTATGTACTCCTTATGTACTCCTTATGTACTCCTTATGTACTCCTTATGTACTCCTTATGTACTCCTTATGTACTCCTTATGTACTCCTTATGTACTCCTTATGTACTCCTTATGTACTCCTTATGTACTCCTTATGTACTCCTTATGTACTCCTTATGTACTCCTTATGTACTCCTTATGTACTCCTTATGTACTCCTTATGTACTCCTTATGTACTCCTTATGTACTCCTTATGTACTCCTTATGTACTCCTTATGTACTCCTTATGTACTCCTTATGTACTCCTTATGTACTCCTTATGTACTCCTTATGTACTCCTTATGTACTCCTTATGTACTCCTTATGTACTCCTTATGTACTCCTTATGTACTCCTTATGTACACCTTATGTACTCCTTATGTACTCCTTATGTACTCCTTATGTACTCCTTATGTACTCCTTATGTACTCCTTATGTACTCCTTATGTACTCCTTATGTACTCCTTTTGTACTCCTTATGTACTCCTTATGTACTCCTTATGTACTCCTTATGAACTCCTTATGTACTCTTATGTACTCCTTATGTACTCCTTATGTACTCCTTATGTACTCCTTATATACTCCTTATGTACTATGTACTTATGGACGACTTATGTACTACTTATGAACTTATGATGTACTCCTTATGTACTCCTTATGTACTCCTTATGTACTCCTTATGTACTCCTTATGTACTCCTTATGTACTCCTTATGTACTCCTTATGTACTCCTTATGTACTCCTTATGTACTCCTTATGTACTCCTTATGTACTCCTTATGTACTCCTTATGTACTCCTTATGTACTCCTTATGTACTCCTTATGTACTCCTCATGTACTCCTTATTTACTACTAATGTACTCCTTATGTACTCCTTATGTACTCCTTATGTACTCCTTATGTACTCCTTATGTACTCCTTATGTACTCCTTATGTACTCCTTATGTACTCCTTATGTACTCCTTATGTACTCCTTATGTACTCCTTATGTACTCCTTATGTACTCCTTATGTACTCCTTATGTACTCCTTATGTACTCCTTATGTACTCCTTATGTACTCCTTATGTACTCCTTATGTACTCCTTATGTACTCCTTATGTACTCCTTATGTACTCCTTACGTACTCCTTATGTACTCCTTATGTACTCCTTATGTACTCCTTATGTACTCCTTATGTACTCCTTATGTACTCCTTATGTACTTCTTATGTACTCATTATGTACTCCTTATTTACTACTAATGTACTCTTTATGTACTCCTTATGTACTCTTTATGTTCTCCTTATGTACTCCTTATGTACTCCTTATGTACTCCTTATGTACTCCTTATGTACTCCTTATGTACTCCTTATGTACTCCTTATGTACTCCTTATGTACTCCTTATGTACTCCTTATGTACTCCTTATGTACTCCTTATGTACTCCTTATGTACTCCTTATGTACTCCTTATGTACTCCTTATGTACTCCTTATGTACTCCTTATGTACTCCTTATGTACTCCTTATGTACTCCTTATGTACTCCTTATGTACTCCTTATGTACTCCTTATGTACTCCTTATGTACTCCTTATGTACTCCTTATGTACTCCTTATGTACTCCTTATGTACTCCTTATGTACTCCTTATGTACTCCTTATGTACTCCTTATGTACTCCTTATGTACTCATTATGTGCTCCTTATTTACTACTAATGTACTACTTATTTACTACTTATGTACTCCTTATGTTCTCCTTATGTACTGTACTCAGTCTGTCAGTCGACACCGATCCGCTCGCACGCAAATTACCGTGGTCGCATACGCCAGCGCTTACAAAACACGCGGGTCGCTTTTAAAAATTATTTTTTATTTTTGTTTTGAGTTGTTTAATCTCACCACAAAATGTTTAAATGCAAGAGTTGTGACGCTGAGTTCCGGGATGGAGCTTTTTGTTCGGTATGCCAGGGACATTTCGACTTTGGCTGCGCAGGAGTTACCGAGACGGGATACCGCAGATTGGGGGAAAGGAAAGCCACCTGGAAATGTACCTCCTGTAAAAATACCCGGTCAGCGAGTCCACTTACTTCCAAGGCGAGGTCTCCAATACCAGCGGACATGGACACTGTCCTGGCGGAACTTAGACAACTGTCCCTTCAAATGGCTGTGCTCCCTGGGCTTAATGAGAGCATACAATCCATCAAGGCTGAGTTGTCAGAGCTGAAAACTATAAAACCCGAACTCTCTGATATTAAGTCATCGCTCGAGTTCTTGGATCATAAGATAGGTGCTCTGTCAGATAAAGTGAGGCAAATGGAAAATGATATTCAGAGTCTCCAGAACACGCAGAACGATGTGGAACAACTGCAGAAGCGCGTACTGGTAATGGAAGAGCAAATAAGGGACAGTGAACAAAGATCACGGATGAACAACGTGGAAATTAAAGGAGTGCCGGTTTCAAACTCCGAAAACCTGTTCAGCATTATCGCCAAAATAGGCGCTCATGTCAAGTGCGTAGTGCCGCAAGAACAAATAAATTACATTGCCAGAGTACCGATGCGCAACGACAAACAAAATAAAACCATTGTTGTCGCTATACATAATCGATACCTTAAGAACGATTTCGTTGCTGCTGCTAAAAAGTGTACCACCACTCCAGTTGACATTGGTCTCCAAGGGTCCCAGCGGATCTATGTCAATGACCATTTAACATTAGACAACAAGGTTTTGTTAAACAAAACAAAGATGCTTGCCAAAGACCGAGGTTTTGCTTATACATGGGTAAAAGGTTGCCGGATCTACGTTCGAAAAAACCCAACATCTCCAGTGATCCCGATCAAAATGGAATCAGATCTTAAAAAAATGTGACTTAATGTTGGGTGCTTAATAATTTGTATTTTGTTATTACCTGTCTATGCGGGCCACAACTCTCAACGGTTGGCGAGCGCTGACTCGCAAACCGGTTCTCGCTGTGGTTTACTCAATGCAACTGTTTTGACTTGCTCGTCGCTACCCTCATACGTAAGTAAATCAGCTGTTCTTCTTATCTATTGTGCCTTTTATTTTGCTAATCGTTTTATTGTCTTATTGTTTACCGTTGTCTATTTTTTGTTTTCTATTCATATTCATTATATCTTATATAAAGAGGTTTTGCAACGCTTCTTAATTAAGTGTACGACATTTTTTATTATTATATTGCTATCCGACCCACATAATCATATGCTAATATTCTTTTCTTGTATAATTCTCGCCGCTTAAAATATATTACCAAAACGTACGTGGTCTTCGGACAAAAACAACTAGTTTCCATAGGAATTTATCCCTTCGCCCCTATGACTTAATTTGTATCACCGAGTCTTGGCTTAATGATAGCTTCAATGATAACGAATTATTTGACGATCGTTACATAGTGTGGAGGCGCGACCGTAACTATGAGGTGACGAATCAGGACAAAGGTGGCGGTGTGTTGATAGCCGTACGCCGAGAGCTCGCGGCCGAATGCCGGCCCGAGTGGTCTTCCACTGCAGAAGATTTGTGGGTCACGTTAACTCTGAAAACCTCTAGACCTCGATCCATATACAAATTGCATGTTGGTGTGGTATACATTTGCAATCAAAACCTTGGTAACTCAATGTCTACTCAAATAACAAATTTTGCAACTAATATGACTAAAATAGCCCTCGACAATCCACTGGATAAAATAATTATATTTGGTGACTTCAATATGCCCCTTGTGTCATGGACCATAGATAACAAAGATGGGATATCCTACATTCCCACAAATCTTCATGGACAACATCAATTTGATTTGATTGATAGTTTAAATATGTGTAACCTCCTCCAATACAATTCTTTTGTGAATGATAGCCATGGCAGACTGCTGGACTTGATATTTTCAAATAACGATGTCCTTGTAAGTTCCTGTGACTCCCCCCTTGTTCCGGAGGACCCCCACCGGTCTCTTGTCGCTACTGCTGAATTTGTTCAGTTACATAATATTAAACCGCGCCCTTACACGAGGTATATATACCACAACGGTGATTACAACTCTATTTGTGAAAATCTGGAGGCTATCGACTGGCGTTCGGAATTGGACAGTAAAAATATTGAGGACGCAGTTTCCTTCTTTTATAAAACTATCTGTGACCTGCGTGACACTCATATTCCCACCAAACTAGTAAGGCCTTCCCGTAAATATCCATTATGGTATAAGCGGCCCTTAATTAAATTACTTAAGGAGAAAGCTAAGTACCATAAGAAATATAAAACTTACGGTAACTCGTACGACCAAGATTCTTTTATCTTATTACGTCAAAGAGGGCACTTATTAGAGGACGAGATGTACAAATCCTACATTTCTAATATTGAACGCTGTATTAAAGAAAATCCTCGTGCCTTTTGGTCATTTATCAAAAGTAAAAATCTGTCCAACTCGTACCCCTCTGTACTTCATTATGGCAACCGATCATCGGACCAGGGTGATGAAATTTGTAATTTTTTCGGGGAATACTTTCATTCGAATTTTCTAGATAGTTCGCAACCGGATACAATGCAACATGATTTTTCTTATTCCACTGATATCGAGCCCATCACAGATATAAATACAGTCGAAATCATTGATGAAAATGTTTATAACTTAATGAAATCTCTTGATCTAAATAAGTCAGCGGGCCCCGATAGCATTCCGGCAGTATTTATTGTCAGGTGTGCCAAAAGCCTTACTCTTCCTCTCTCTCTGATCTACCGCCGCTCCATCACGGAGGGTATTGTTCCCAGTATATGGAAAAGGGCATTTGTCACACCCATTCATAAAAAAGGATCAAGAAATATGATTGAAAATTATAGACCTATATCGAAACTTTGCTTGTTCGCAAAAGTCCTGGAAAAGCTCGTATATTCTCAGCTATACCCTGGACTAAAGCATAGCCTGTCGCTAGATCAGCATGGGTTTCTGAAGGGTAGGTCTACCACCTCCAATCTCTTACTCTGTGCGGAGTTTTTATCACGTTGCATGTCTGAACCGTCTCAAGTGGACATTGTTTATACCGACTATTCCAAGTGTTTCGATCGTATAGATCACCTTATTTTACTAAATAAATTAACGTGTATAGGTATAGGAGGAAATCTGTTCAGGTGGTTTTCTTCTTACGTTCATAACCGGTGCCAAACGGTAGTCTTGGGAGGCTATTCTTCTCATTCAGTGATCATACCTTCCGGTGTACCCCAAGGATCTTTGCTGGCACCTTTGCTCTTTACTATTTTTGTAAATGATATCTCTTCCTGCTTTATACACTCAAAAATACTTCTTTACGCTGATGATATGAAGATTCTACACCAAATCAATAATGCGTGTGATGCTCGCAAACTTCAGGCAGACCTAATTAGATTTCAAAACTACTGTACTCTTAACAAATTAGACCTTAACGTTTCCAAGTGCTATGTATGTTCCTTTACTCGAAAACCTACTAAGTTAATCCATAACTACCATTTATATAGCTCAGAATTAGCAAGAGTTGACAAAATAAAAGATTTAGGAGTTATTTTTGACAGTAAATTGTTATTTGATGACCACATAAATTCCATAGTTAAAAAAGCATCTCGTGCACTTGGATTCGTTTTAAGAATGTCAGCTGAATTTTCTAACATCAAAACGTTTAAAATACTGTACTGTAGTTACGTACGTAGTCACCTAGAATACGCATCGCAGGTGTGGAACCCTTGTTATGATGTTTACTCCTCTCGCTTGGAGTCTATACAAAAGAGGTTTCTACGTTATTTACAGTATCGAGCCCACATATCTCTCCCAGATTATACAACGAGATGTCGTAAATTTCATTTTCTTCCCCTTTTTAAACGAAGAGAAATAGCTGATCTATCCTATCTTTTTAGTATTATAAATAGCATGGTTGACTGTCCAGAACTCCTGGAGCAGGTGGGACTGCGTACAAACACGGTTGCATTGAGGAAACCGAACGTTCTTCATGTTCCTATGGTGAGAACTAATTACAGGCAAAACTCTTTTATCATAAGAACTTCTAGCTCGTACAACAAATTAGTTAAGGCAAACTCTGAGCTGGACCTATTCCACACATCAATAACTAAGCTGAAACGCTTACTGACTGGTAGTTTTTTTTTTTTAATCCCATTTAATTAAGTACCTAAACACGGTGTATGTGCGTGTTTTTTGTGTGTGTGTTTCTTTCTTTTTTCTATTATAGTTTAATTCTTTTTAAATACTATGTATATTGTATCTCTGTCGTATTTATTTACTTTATATATTTCTATCTGCGGAAACTTGTAATTGGCCTTCTCATATGTGTAACATTAGTTTACATATATCTGTAAATTTATTAACTTTGTTAACCTAGCTGTAAGATTTCCTAAAATTGTTAAAATAAAATAAAAAATAAAATAAAAAATTATGTACTCCTTATGTACTCCTTATGTACTCCTTATGTACTCCTTATGTACTCCTTATGTACTCCTTATGTACTCCTTATGTACTCCTTATGTACTCCTTATGTACTCCTTATGTACTCCTTATGTACTCCTTATGTACTCCTTATGTACTCCTTATGTACTCCTTATGTACTCCTTATGTACTCCTTATGTACTCCTTATGTACTCCTTATGTACTCCTTATGTACTCCTTATGTACTCCTTATGTACTGCTTATGTACTCCGTATGTACTCCTTATGTACTCCTTATGTACTCCTTATGTACTCTTTATGTACTCATTATGTACTCCTTATGTACTCCTTTTGTACTCCTTATGTACTCCTTATGTACTCCTTATGTACTCCTTATGTACTCCTTATGTACTCCTTATGTACTCCTTATGTACTCCTTATGTACTCCTTATGTACTCCTTATGTACTCCTTATGTACTCCTTATGTACTCCTTATGTACTCCTTATGTACTCCTTATGTACTCCTTATGTACTCCTTATGTACTCTTTATTTACTACTAATGTAGTACTTATTTACTACATGGAACCACAAGGTATACTCAACACAAGTTGTACACAACTACAAGGAATACATAATTCCTTATTTACTCCTTATGTACTCTTATGTACTCCTTATATACTCCTTATGTACTATGTACTTATGGACGACTTATGTACTACTTATGAACTTATGATGTACTGCTTATGTATTAACCTTTGGACTGCTTATGTATTAACCTTTGGACTGCTTATGTATTAACCTTTGGACTGCTTATGTATTCCTTATGTACTCCTTATGTACTCCTTATGTACTCCTTATGTATTCCTTATGTACTCCTTATGTACTCCTTATGTACTCCTTATGTACTCCTTATGTACTCCTTATGTACTCCTTATGTACTCCTTATGTACTCCTTATGTACTCCTTATGTACTCCTTATGTACTCCTTATGTACTCCTTATGTACTCCTTATGTACTCCTTATGTACTCCTTATGTACTCCTTATGTACTCCTTATGTACTCCTTATGTACTCCTTATGTACTCCTTATGTACTCCTTATGTACTCCTTATGTACTCCTTATGTACTCCTTATGTACTCCTTATGTACTCCTTATGTACTCCTTATGTACTCCTTATGTACTCCTTATGTACTCCTTATATACTCCTTATGTACTATGTACTTATGGACGACTTATGTACTACTTATGAACTTATGATGTACTGCTTATGTATTAACCTTTGGACTGCTTATGTACTCCTTATGTACTCCTTATGTACTCCTTATGTACTCCTTATGTACTCCTTATGTACTCCTTATGTACTCCTTATGTACTCCTTATGTACTCCTTATGTACTCCTTATGTACTCCTTATGTACTCCTTATGTACTCCTTATGTACTCTTATGTACTCCTTATGTACTCCTTATGTACTCCTTATACAGCGTGAAATTATAGTCGTTTTGGAACCGCAACGTGGTAACTTAGGATAATTAGTAGTACAAATAAAAAATATTAAGTTGACTGTACAGCTAATAATAAAAAAGTTGGCATTTCAAAAAAAAATTTCACTTGTTCGAGTTTGTTCGTAGTAGTGCACGAATATTTCATTCTTAAACCGCCTCAGTCTCAAGCTTGCCATTTATCAATGATGCGCGGCGGGAGGCGCGGGCGCGGCGGCGCACAGTGGGCTGAAACGGGCCGGTAAAGGACTTAGCATTTAAAAAAAAAAAGTTTCTTTTTCTGAAATTTTAAATATTGTGTTGGATTTTTCTATCGATTATAAGTAATTATTTCTATGAGGGTCGTTCAGATAACTTAGTATTTCCAGAGTTATAAATATCCAAAGTAATTTTTGTATGAAGCAAAAGAAAAAAATGTGAAAATCTCGAAATTCTCAAATTTTCTCAAAGAATTGACTCTACGTATGCATAGTACGTATATTTGTCCTATTTTAGCGCCTATTCTCGGGTTGCGATTTTCTGCGATTTGGTCGCAATTTCAAATTTTGTTCTCTATTCCACACCACCATAGAGGTTAAGAACTAGGCGCGTTTTTTTTATGTAGTGGTCTCCCCTTTAGGCCTAATCCACTAAGGACTAATAAAATAAATAAATAAGTAAAAATCACAATCACTACTGGCCACTGCACTGTTTTAATCTAATCACTGTCAAGGGTATCCACATTAACGAATGCAAAATTTTCGTATTCGTCATCATCAAATGTTTCCGCTTGTTCAATTATTAATAAACTTTGTGCTTCTACTGACAAAGTTTTATGTTTTCTGCGAAGTTTGTGACGTTTCGCTGAGATGAGTGGATCAGAGCTGGTCAATAAATTATTTAAAATGTCTTCATTTGTAGTTTTTCTACTGCATTTCCTGGAATGGTGTTGGCGGTATCTACGAAAGTCTTTATTTCTAGCTTCAGCAGCTTCTTCAGATAGCTTTCCAATTGGTATTAGACCAAAACTTTCAATAATAGCTGCACCATGCATAAGAACTTTATGAACACTTGAAGGCATATAATACCAGCTATATAATTCCAAATACAGTTGCATGGTCACTTGAGCATATTCGTGAAATTTCGCTGTGTCAATGTGGTAACCTGATGAAATTGCCTCTAAAATGATTGCAAATCGCCTTATTAATTCTTCACTAACACCAGTTATCTCAGCAGTCATGTTTGGATATGCAAAAAATCTTCTAGCAGTATTTCCGTCATTCGTGGAGCCGTGCCCTTGTTTAACAACATCAATCAGAAGTCCCATTCTATTTTTAAAAGCGTCTTGTATGTCTTTCTTTCTTCTTTCCATGATGCACTTGTTGTCTCCCTTTACTGTCCATGTCTGTATCGTTAATCTGTAGGCTATATGCAGAATGCATTCCATCATTCGTATCCAGGTATGCAATGATGACAATCCGTATTTACAGAGATCTGGATCAGTCGGTTTTGATGCAATTAAGGGCAAATTATTCATCTCTGTTGGAGTGGCTTTACAAATGTCGCATCTCTGAGATGAAGTATCACATAAAATTGATGTTGCTTTTCCGTCTATCATAGTCATTAATAAAGAGTGTGAAATTTTTATTTCTCCAACTTCTGTTTTCACTAAATTTACAATCTCTTCCTCAATAGCACTTTTTTCCCGCAATATCGTTATTTTATTTTCTTTCACAAATTCGAAAAAGATTGGACGACACCAGTAAGATGAATTTGGTGAATCGTTTTGCCAGATAACTTGTTCGCCGCACACTAATTTTATTGGCACTAAACTACCCATAAATATGCTTGAATCGTCAAGTTGACTTTCTTGTTCATCGTCTGTTTGCATTTTTTGTTTGTAATTGGCTTGATTAGAAGCACCGTCAAATCCCCACTTACTGATTAGTGTAAATTCTTTACAACCACTATCTATGACGAGTGACGTCATTATTCTTGTTGTCGTTACATCCAATAGAGCTTGTAACTTTATTTTAGCTGAGGTTTCTGTCACTGTAATAGCATCTTTTGGTGGATAGCATTTCTGTTTCGCATGTTGCACTTGATAATAAGATGGAAATATATTACTGTCTTTTTCGTTAACACTTTTTCTTAAAGTATTGTATTGCCACTTGGTCAGCTTAAGTGATAAAAATAACCCTAAAGCCTCATCCGGAGAAAACACAGGTTTTGTTTCTTTAACAGATATGCACTTTTTAACTTTTTTTACATCTAGGGGATTCTTTAGTAAATGTTCTAGTATTTTAGCAACCTCCTCATTCCCATCCGCTTTCAACTGCTCAAAATATGCATATTTTATTTCGTCCGAAGATAAATGAAAGTTTTCTGCACGTCTTTTTTTCTGTTTAGGCGCTAATTCACAAAAAGGTTTTCTTGGGGTTTGTTCGGTGGAGACACCGACAGAAACTTTTGATGGTGATACATACTGAGTTGATGTACTCGGTACTGGTTGATCTTGATTACTGCCTATTAAACACTTAATAATGTCTGGCCATATTATGTTTTCTTGTAACCATTCACTATTTTTAGTTCTGAATATATTTTCTTTACGATAAGCGTTTTCCCATCTTCTATTTAAATTATAACAAAATTTTGCACAAAACAACTTTAAGGTCTTTTCGTGATCATCACTTAATTCGACTAAAAATTTAGATCTTATCTCACTACACAAACTGTCATTATTTTTAATACTGCCACTGTTTTTTAAAATAACGAAAAGATCAAGGTTTGTCACTAAATTTTCAAACATTTTCACAAATACAAAATAACAAATAAGTAAGTAATGAATGTGTGGGGGTAGTGCGTCTATTATGGTGGGTAATAGAACACTGAAGTACTTTTGAATGCAACCGAACATTCCGTAGGTACCCTATCATTGTACCAATCACGTTACGACACGTCATAACTTGTTGTTGCGCTCGCGCACTCTTATCCCTTGATTCCCGGAAATAAGTCTCAAAACAAATTACGTCATACCTGCCTATGGTGGTGGAAAATGTCGAACATTGTTTTTTTTTTAAGAACTAAGTAGGTATTGAGGTTTTCAGGCCGTTTAGTATACATTATTTTAAATTTCAATTTAATTGGAATAAATTGCTTAACTAAAATAACATGACTCTTCATACAAATTTGATATGGCTATATCTCCGAAAGTACTCGTTAAATTAAAAAAAGTCAAAGAATAAAAACGTTTTAAATTTATGCCTAGATACCAAAAAAATACATCTGATCTCTTAAGACCCAACCTTGTAATCCCAGCCCACTGTGCGGCGCGGCGCGGTACGAGTCAGCTCATCAGCTGGTCACCTACCTACAGCAGCGGGAGCGACGGACGGTCGGATGATCCGTCTGAGTACCTACTACGCGTGATTTAATAGCTAGTAGCTGGACAAGTACATTTTATTATTAAAATAAATTGCATTACGATGCAGATAGCGACGTAATTTGATGTTAGGTAGGTACCTAGGATCACAGTTCAAATAGGACAAGTATGGCGCCCAGCGAATCAGCTGATACGGGACACGAACGTAATACCTACATTCTTACTAAAAAAAATTAGAATAAGACTGTGTGTAGGTAGGTTTTATCGTAGTTCTTATTTAAGAAAAAAAACGTTGCCCAACACTAGGATTTTCTCCTGTGTCATGGGTGCATTTACAAACATAAATTTTCACATACACAAACACGCAAGCCCAGTACATTCACCCACAGATCATACAAATGTGTTCCGAGCGAGGATCGAACCCGCGACAGGCGCAGCAGTCGCTCGCACAGCCGCTGCGCATCAACATTTTCACGCCAACTACGTAAATTGTACCTACTCCAATTCCTCGTTCATACTTTACACGGGCTTAGGACCGACAGAAATACTTTATTTGAATTGAACTTATCTTTATTTTACTGTAGGTATCAATAATTAGAAACAGAGAGACAATGAACTGAGTAGGTACTTCAGGCGTTTGGATTTTTGGAATTTGAGCTATTTACAAAATAATTAACTTATGTACATAGCTAAGTACTTACCTATTAAAAGTTTATTTAAAAATTGTTTACACTTCCCTGTACCGAAGCAAGTACACGAAATGGAGTCTGCCGCGTTCAATACACAAACGTGCCCGTTTTATACTATTGTCTTTTAGCCTATCACTTTTCACTTTATCAAAGGCGTCCACTATCGCACTGCGTAACTCGTTAAGACTTTCATGTTCACGGGTATAAAGGAGTCTTTTTATTTCCGACCACAAAAAAAATCCAGGGGCGTTAAGTCTGGGCTCCGTGGTGGGCAAGCCACGGGACCGCCGCGCGACGTGGCCTATCCATCGATCACGGAACTGATTGTTTGGGTAAGCACGCACAACACTTGCATAACGAGCCGGGCAGCTGACATAGGGCAGTTCTTGCCGGTGCATCATTGTTGTTGATGACGTGAGCTCGACGGAACTTATAGGGATGTTAAGCCATTATTATTTAATGTTTTCCATACAAAGCATTAGCTAACATTAAATTCTTGTGCCGCCATTCTCGTGCTTCGCCGCGGAGCCCGCTCGAAGTACCTACTCCAGAATAGCGTCTTCGTTCTCCTGCGAGTCATTTAGGCGCCCTCGACCTTGCGCGTGAGCCGGCACACGGAATTGTCCATGATTGAGAAGGCGCTGGGTTGCAGCCAAGTTGGTAGGGGTTGAAGGTACTTGAGGACTTTCAATCCCTCGTAGCCGCAGCGCCTTTAAATGTTCTGGCCGGGAATACAACCGCTTGGCCTCAGCTTTGGCCTTCCAAATTGTAACTAGTAACAGTGTACAGCTGAACCATTGTCAAGTACCTACTCCGCGTTCGAATATTCATACTGAAGACTCATTTTCGCGTGGCTACGTAAAACGTAAAAAATGCAACCTTTATCGCGCGCGAGTTGCAACAGAACTGGAGTGGCGGGTGCGGCCGTGCGGGGTGGTTAACGGGGAGCGGCGCGGGCGACGCGACGACGCGAGAGCGCTCGCCGCGCCGGCGCCGCGCAGCCTGTTACTAGGGGTAGGTACATAATACATTACAGCTGTGTGCGTGGATTGTGGGCAGCGGGCGCCGCGCCGCATCCAATGGGCGGATAACGTGTCTAGGCATGTTTTACCGCTTAGTGTTGTGTGTGTAACAATGAATGACATCGATCGTAGTGATCGTAGTACGTAACATTGAGTGGAATTATCATGAGTTCTCATTTTTTGTTCGAATATGATATTACTTTAATAATCAATAAAATAATATATTTTTATTTAATTTAAATTATATTTTAATTGGTTCTATTACTGATATAGAGTCTAAAATTTTCGGTTCCAAAACGACCACAAAATCATCGTGTATACTCCTTATGTACTATGTACTTATGGACGACTTATGTACTACTTATGAACTTATGATGTACTGCTTATGTATTAACCTTTGGACTGCTTATGTACTCCTTATGTACTCCTTATGTACTCCTTATATACTCCTTATGTACTCTTTATGTACTCCTTATGTACTCCTTATGTACTCCTTATGTACTCCTTATGTACTCCTTATGTACTACTTATGTACTCCTTATGTACTCCTTATGTACTCCTCATGTACTCCTTATGTACTCCTTATGTACTCCTTATGTACTCCTTATGTACTCCTTATGTACTCCTTATGTACTCCTTATGTACTCTTATGTACTCCTTATGTACTCCTTATGTACTCCTGATGTACTCTTATGTACTCCTTATACAACATTATTATTAGTATATGCGAAATCTGAAACACGTGTCTAGTATTTTTATGTAAAGAATTTATATACAAAATTTCAAAACTGTACCATGAAAAATCACAAAGTTATAAGCTTGTTAACTTACCTGGTTGTCCGTACAAAAACATGCTCATCGACGTGCGGGCGCCGGCCCGCGCCCGCGTCGTCGCAGCGCTCATTGATAATAATGTGGCAGTAGGTACCTAACCGTACGGCGATTTCCGATTGCATTGTATTTAACTGATCACACTTTCCACATTTTCCATCACACTTACAGTCTTTGGACTGTCGTACTGGTCAAGTGTAGGTAGACATTAATAAGTACTTTATTTGTAAATGCAGCCGTAAGTCATTAAATGTAGTCAATGCGATATGTTGCACCTTATACCAAACACTGTAAGTTCAAAATGGATGAAAATTGTTAAACGGATCAATCTCCAAAACGGGCGTATTCGTATGATCGCTCTGGTGCTTTTCAGATATTGATATTTAATGGTAATTATGTATCTCATTAAAAATAAATTAAAAATAATGATATTCAAATAGTACATTTTTACTATTGGCCTTCAATTTACACAAACAGTTACGGAAATATTTAAAATAAAAAATTTTCGCAACCAGAGCAATCATAATCGGTGCCAGAGCGATCATAAATAGTGAAATCAGTAAAACAAAAAAAAATATTGATAAAATATTATTTATTTAGCCGTTTTCAGTCATATTCAGTGTACGTGTAACAAGATTATAATTATGCAAGAGAAATATATTATTTTAGAAAAAGGTCAAGGCATATTATCAGTCATACAAATATTATAAAAAATACGGAATATTTTATATAAAATAATTGCTAAAATAACAAATTAACACAACTATAAAAATCAACTTTTGCCTTATATTTTATCTTTCTTAATGAGCCTTTCCATGGAGAGGTTTTTTTTGTAACTGACGATATTTAATGTTTAGGGAATATATCTAGTATATATACTTTTTCTAGTATATATATACTTTTTTGAGACGTATGTGTTATGTTGCAAATTGAGCTTTGTACTATCAGGACAGATGCTGGAGGAAGCACTGCCAATGCATATTAGTTCGTCCGTTCGTTCAGTATCTTGCGATAGCCGCTGGGATCTTGTTATTCTTCTTAGTCTACTATAAGTAGGAGTTTTCGAGGAGTTTTTCGATAATGTTAAATTCGTTTTCAACATCTTGTGTTTGTAGTTTGCAGTATCTCTCTATGTTTTGTTTCATTGTTAGTGCTTAAGGTTGGAGATGATTGAGGAACATTCGAAAGAGGATCATGGTTCTCAGATATATACGTAGGTTCTTCATTTATTGGGAGCTCATCAGTTGCTTGTAACTTATCCACTTTTACTTTAAATAATATCGTCGAGAACTCTGCCTACTTTTCTTCCTACGAACCTTTTGCTGGCTTGGAGTCAAATCACTCATTGGTAGTACTGTGCCCCGAGCTTTTTTCCTTTGGTAACTCTCTCTTGACTTTACAAGCCATTGTGCGTATAGATCTGGATCATTTTTTATCTTGGCCATTCTACGACGCTCAGCCAATTTCTTCCTAAGACGTTTTTCTTCAATATATAATTTATTTCGAGGCATGATTTCAATCTGCAATCAATAGTTGCCATTAAATTTTAGAGAAGAAAGGGTTACAGTTGTGGTTAGCTAAACGCCAATATAATAATATCATCAAGGTAAAATACGTCAAAATCTGTTTATGGGTTTAGGTTACCCAAAGAAACCCAGGAAAGGTTATAAATTAAAGGTTATAAATGCTTAGTTCTTCGTTAGTCATTTTTACAGGCCAGTACTACTACTTAAAATAGATTTATAACGTACAATTAATGCAAAATATCATCGCTCTGGTGTTTTTGGACAGAGCAATCACAGCCATAGCGATCAGAAAAAGTCACAAAATCATAAATAAAGCCGACTTTAAAAGCAGTAGAAAGTTGTGATTACGTCTCATAAAAAACATCATAATGATCACTTAATTCACATAACAAATACATTCACAAGCTTACTATTTAATTTAAATAACGTGCCATAGCAATCATAAAATTCGAGAACCAAATCCAGAGCAATCATAAACTTACCTTCGTAATGTTGGAGTGCGGGAACGTGGCACAAAGGTATCCTCCTCGGCGGTTAGACCACTACTGGCATTACCCCGAAGGAGGGGAATAGAGTGTCTATAATGCGTAACTAGGGATGAGCGCGATGTTTTACCTCAGCGCAGAGCGATGAGATAAAATGCCCGGTCACGATTTTAAATTCAAATTGTGGCAAAAGTAATGTTAATATAACTAAAAATATTTTATTACTATGAAGATTAACTATTTTTTATGTAATCTAAATAAGTTGTTTTATATGAACCTTCTCATTAAAAAAGTTAAAAATCTTTTTTTCATTCAATCGGGAGTTGGGTCAACCCAGAGCAATCAGGATTTTAGAGTTTAAGATTATTTTTAAAGCATTTAAAATAAACTTATTCATACTATTAGCCTTGTGTCACGTAGATTAGACACCGAACTGTATATAAAAAAATATTTTTAAAACGTTTTTCGATTTTGAAATGGGTTTATCCAGCCCGACACGAAAAAAAATGCCTCTGGAGATCGACCCAAACATAGCATTACTTAACCACAACAGGCTGTAGGTACAAATAAAAACGTGTGTTCATGTGTGTGACGATACTTTAATGTCAGATTGCTCCTCGTGCCGCACTGCCAGGAATACGTTATCACTTATCACCACAAACCGCTAGTATCCGTACCATTTCTTACACGAACACTTATGCTTTTTACATACGATAGGTACACGACAACCGAAACACAACTGCCGCGCGCTCGCGTTATCACCACAAACCGCTAGTGTACGTACCATTTCTTACACGAACACTACCTATGCTTTTTACATACGATAGGTACAGATCAATCGAAATGCCGTGCGCTCGCGTTATGTACCTACTTTTTGAACGGGAGCGACATACGTGTACACTACCCGATAGCATCCGGGCGACTGAAGTGGTTGGTTCACCCCCGGGCCCCGCCCGCCGCACTGCGCCCGCGCTGAGCGCTCAGTGTCAGTGACCTGTGTTGCGCGCATATGATTGCGGATAGGTACTTAGTGTCGCTCGGTGTCCTACTCGTAACATTTTTTAAATGTTTTTGGGACAAAATATAACATGATGTAAAAATTATTGGAATCGATTCAGTTACTGATTCTGAACAAACTATATTCAGGTTTCGCATATACTAATAATAATGTTGTATACTCCTTAGGTACTATGTACTTATGGACGACTTATGTACTACTTATGAACTTATGATGTACTGCTTATGTATTAACCTTTGGACTGCTTATGTACTCCTTATGTACTCTTTATGTACTCCTTATGTACTCCTTATGTACTCCTTATGTACTCCTTATGTACTCATTATGTACTCCTTATTTACTACTAATGTACTACTTATTTACTACTTTTGTACTCTTTATGTACTCCTTATGTACTCCTTATGTACTCCTTATGTACTCCTTATGTACTATGTACTTATGGACGACTTATGTACTACTTATGAACTTATGATGTACTGCTTATGTATTAACCTTTGGACTGCTTATGTACTCCTTATGTACTCCTTATGTACTCCTTATGTACTCCTTATGTACTCCTTATGTACTCCTTATGTACTCCTTATGTACTCCTTATGTACTCCTTATGTACTCCTTATGTACTCCTTATGTACTCCTTATGTACTCCTTATGTACTCCTTATGTACTCCTTATGTACTCCTTATGTACTCCTTATGTACTCCTTATGTACTCCTTATGTACTCCTTATGTACTCCTTATGTACTCCTTATGTACTCCTTATGTACTCCTTATGTACTCCTTATGTACTCCTTATGTACTCCTTATGTACTCCTTATGTACTCCTTATGTACTCCTTATGTACTCCTTATGTACTCCTTATGTACTCCTTATGTACTCCTTATGTACTCCTTATGTACTCCTTATGTACTCCTTATGTACTCCTTATGTACTCCTTATGTACTCCTTATGTACTCCTTATGTACTCCTTATGTACTCCTTATGTACTCCTTATGTACTCCTTATGTACTCCTTATGTACTCCTTATGTACTCCTTACGTACTCCTTATGTACTCCTTACGTACTCCTTATGTACTCCTTATGTACTCCTTATGTACTCCTTATGTACTCCTTATGTACTCCTTATGTACTCCTTATGTACTCCTTATGTACTCCTTATGTACTCCTTATGTACTCCTTATGTACTCCTTATGTACTCCTTATGTACTCCTTATGTACTCCTTATGTACTCCTTATGTACTCCTTATGTACTCCTTATGTACTCCTTATGTACTCCTTATGTACTCCTTATGTACTCCTTATGTACTCCTTATGTACTCCTTATGTACTCCTTATGTACTCCTTATGTACTCCTTATGTACTCCTTATGTACTCCTTATGTACTCCTTATGTACTCCTTATGTACTCCTTATGTACTCTTTATGTACTCTTTATGTACACTTTATGTACTCTTTATGTACACTTTATGTGTTCTTTATGTACTCTTTATGTACTCTTTATGTACTCTTTATGTTCTCTTTATGTACTCCTTATGTACACCTCATGTACTCCTTATGCGCTACTCATGGCGATCACAATAGACCGACTGCGGTCACAGTGATACTACAGCCGCCTTATAACAATAAAAAATAATAATAATAATATAGCTAGTCATGTAGGTACTACTTATGAACTTTTTATGTACTACATGTGCTGGAGTACCGGAAGTACATACCGAGTGCTGGAAAATAACGCGCGTTATTCCGGTGCCTAAAGGCGATGGTGGTAGTGACGTGAGCGGCTATAGACCGGTGGCGATCCTGTCAACACCAGCTAAGGTTTATGAGTCGATTATATGCTTGTATGAACAAGTGTCCGGTTTGTTGTCGGATGTGCAGCATGGTTTTAGACCAGCGCGCAGCACAACCAGTAATCTGCTGAGATTGGCGACGTATGTGGTTCCGCATGTAGATGCTGGAGTAAAGGTCGACGCTGCCTATTTTGATTACAAAAAAGCTTTTAATTTAGTTAATAACGACATCCTATTAACGAAACTGTAGGATGTACTCCAAAATTGCTCAAATTTGTTGCTAATTACATGAAAGATCGATAGCAGTTTGTAGAATATGCAGGGTATAGATCTGAACCTTATTTTACAAGATCAGGCGTTAGTCAGGGCAGTAATTTAGGCCCATTACTATTCATCATTATGATAAATGACCTGCCTGGTTTCGTCCGGGACGCCACTTGTCTATTATTTGCTGACGATCTGAAGCTGCTTTTTATGATCATAAAAAATGAGCAAGACTATGTACGCCTACAATGCGATATAAATAGGGTAGTCGATTTGAGTAAACAAAACCAACTAATGTTTAACACAAATAAATGCTCAATAATAAATTTTAGTAGAATAAGGGAACCACGACACTACAATTACGCGCTGGGTGGAGCAGTTATCGAGCGGACAGAAGTGGTGCGTGATCTGGGAGTTCACCTAAACACGGAGTGGATATTTCGGGATCATGTTATCAAGATTTGTAAAAAGGCCTACATGAGCCTAGGTTTTGTGCTTCGTAGCGCGGTAGGATTCACAAATTTAAAAACTATAACAGCACTGTACAATGCCCTTGTTAGAAGTCAGTTGGAGTTCAATGCGGTTGTATGGGCTCCTCATGAAGCTAAATATAGTCTCATGCTGGAGCGCATACAAAATAAATTCACGCGGTTTTTGTACCTACGACTTTATGGAGCCTATCCTTTTTACCCACTGATGTACCCGACCTTGTTTGTTTTGGGCATGGTTGGGTACAACAAACTGGAGACAAGGAGGGATTTGGCCCTGGTCACGTATTTGGGTAAAGTAATGAGAGGTAAGATACATCATCCGGTGTTACTGGGCGAATTGTATCTGAATGTGCCAGACAACTATGTTGGGCGGCGGCGGCGACCGCGATTATTTGCGATACCGCACGGGCGAACCAACTTGTACAACAAAGCACCCATCACGCGCGCCTTGCATACGCTGAACATTGTTGCAGACAGGATAGATGCTTTCTGAATGAATTATTGAAAACCGCACTATACGTAATATGTTATTTTGAATTATGATGATTTTATATAAAGTTTTTTTTATTTTATTTTTATTGTGAATTAATGTTAAATATATTTCTCTTTGTTTATCAGTCTATTTTTTTGTTTAATAATTGTGAATAACCTTTTGTGAAGACCACACTACCGCATTGGGACATGATCGTGTTTTCGACCAAATGATTTACTTACTAATTCTTGTTTTTTTTTTGTTCATTTTAAATTGAGATTGACAAGAAAAATAAAAAGACCGTCCCCCGGGCCATAGCCCGGATGCCCCTAGGGTAAAAACGCTCCTGGCTAGAGATGGTAGGTATAAGGATAGCAAGGTTAATTGTAAGATGCAACCGTATCTCATGAAGTTAAGACTCATGCGTCTGATTTTATCTGCCTTCACTTTGTAAAATAAAACTTCATTTTCGAAAAACATATCGCAGTTTATTACAATGTGTTTGAAGTAAATTCGATGATGTTCAACATGCTGAGATAGCGACCTGAGTTGCCATTTAAATAAATTAAACACTAAAATCGCGTAACAGTTGTTATATAAATCTAACTTTTGTCATAATATTATCGCTCGCGTGCCTCTTTGGTGTCTACTAGCTAAAAATACAATAATTATATACATTCTCATAGAATTACATTTTAATAGTTGCAACATCTTTGTGGAAATAATTAGATATAAAAAATAACACGGAAACGACCATCACCTTCCAACATAAAAATCCAAATTCCGTACAAATATCCCTAAATATAGGTTTGAAATGACATAATGTGCTCATACATTTACAGATTGTGACAATACATTGGAAGGCAATTAACCATTTTTTAATTAATTTTTGAAGTTAGTACAAATTAATAATAATTTATCATTCAAGTCAGTCATTTCTGGAACTTGATTACCATTATTTTTAATTTGCACTACTAGCCTAGCTGCTATTACCAATAGTACCACTATGCCATTTACATAAGGCAATTTGATAACCTTGGTTTACCATGGAATTTATCGAAATCGTTATTGGTAATGGTTTTTATCATTGCTCTTATAAGAGCAATTACATAAAAAAACAATTTCGAACAATTAAATTGCCTTATGTATATGGGTCTTTAGGGATGTCAAACATTTTGACAGTATTTTAGATAGTAGGTACTATAAATTCAATTGGTACTTCAATTGAAGCCAAAATGGACTCCCGATGGTGATATTCCCCTTAGACCTACAAAATAATATAGGCACTACAACGTTCTGGGTCATTCTGCAACTTACTATAACTTTATCTGCCTCTTTAGGTTAATTACATTCATTATTGCAAAAACTCTTTGGTTTCACACTCACTGAGAACCCTAGCTGATCAAAGCTACCCTTAACAGAGATTCGTAAAAAAACATACCTAAATCGTAAAAATATACATTTTACGTATAAAATATCGTCATTTTGTTTCTTGATCGTCATTTTCACTATGACACAGATTTAAGAATATAGTTTCATCTACATCGCTTCTCTCCATTCCATCAGAAAGGGCCCAAAGCTACCACCAATTACCTCAACAATCATTTATCCATATTTACACTTTACACAAAACTGAGCCGTATTTACACATCACAAGAGTCGCTTTCTCACTGTTCCGTCTAGGTACTTGCGGCCTTTGGCGCGCCACCGTAATTGTCTGAACCTAGTTAGGTTGACGGCTAGTCAGATGTACAGGTAGTCATTCTTGGTTTCCCTACAGTAACTGATGCTGGGGAACTTGTAGACGGGGCTGTATCTTCTCTTCTCGCCTTCAGCTTCGAGGGAGAGAGCTGACAGTGCTCTGGAAGGCTCCTCGTCTTCGGAGGGGGTTTCTTCTGGGGCGGGCAGGGTTCGTGGCGGGAGGGGGGGTGCCCGCGGGTTCCTCCGCACCCTGAAGTGGCAGTCGCTGTCGGCGGGCCAAGCGCGCTGCACCATCAGGGGAAGGTCATCGGGGTGTAATTTTCGCTCATACTCCTGAGAGGGACTGACCTGAAACAGAATAGGTTTAAAGGGATGAAAAAATTACCCTCTAAAAAAATACATAATTAATCATAAGATTTTAAAATGCAAAAACCGATAAGTTCTAACTTCATTTAGAATTTCTCCAAAAAACAGTAGTATGACACAATGTAGTGCGTTACCTGTTTTTTGTGTAGAGTAGGTAGATAGGTACTTTATGTTGTACCTACAGTTAGAATAGATACTTGTATGTTGACGCTTTATTAATTTACCACCAAGCAGTGTTCACTGCACAGTGCAATAAGCACATTATGAATACGTACTAATGTATACCTACTTATAATAGGGCGACTCAGCTTAGGTAAACGTGACAAACAAGGTACTGAAGCGTTTTAGGCAGGAAATATGGCAGAACATCCGATAGATTCATGAAGATTTTACTTAGAATCTTCTTCTTCCATCGTAGGAACAAAATTATTAACAGAGCAAGCATCAATCTGGTTCATTTAGTCTTTCATAGAGAAAAAAGTCTTTAAATACTAATATTCTTTGAAATAAAACTACTTCTTACGAATTTTAACGCGTTATATTAATATTGTTAATCGCGACGTTTCGGACCCTTTACAGCGTCCATGTAGGTCACGGGTAATCATTATACTAATATTCTTCTTCAAAAAAGATACAATACCAACCTCATAGAGCGAGAACCTCTCGACACCCTCGGTGGAGTCGTAGCAATGCAGGAGGATGGCCAGCACCTCGTCTGCCGTGGTCCTCTCACTCGTCAGCAGGCACTTGTATTGCGACGAGGACATGAGCGCTGAGTCGTAAATCTTAATCAGACCGCCTGGACGCATCTGTAGGGAGAACCTGGAAGAATAAAGGTGTAAAATAAGTGTGGGTAGTCATTATTCAAAGCTATGCTGGGGGCTATGCTAAGCTTCCTGTCTTAAATAGATGCGAGTGAATTTGAACTTATTTAAATGCTATTATTACATACGGAAGGGTCTCGATGAGCTTGCTATTCAAAGACTGGACGTGGTAAGCACAGCCCAACCGGCAGATCGATTAACACAATTTTCATATTATTTCAAGAATTTGATGACACGTTTGGCGCAGCGGCTTAGCAATCGGCTTCTGCAACACGGGTTGTGGGTTCGATCCCCGCACGGAACAAATACTTGTATGACCTACAGGTAGTTGTTCCGGGTCTGGGTGTTTGTGTACGTGTTCATTTGTGTTTGTAAAGGCACCCACAATACAGGAGGAAATCTTAGTGTGGAGCACCGTTATTAAAAAAAAAAGGTATCGTTTCAGTCAGTATTATCTCATGGAAAACTCTCCCTACTTTATAAAATTGCACTCTAAAGTTTGAATTAACATCTTCTAAAATTAAAAATCTACTAAAATTCTCAAAGTTCAATTTGTTTCATATAGTTCGTCTATGGAAACCTTGCTTACTGAATCATATTCTCACGGTTTCTACCACGCTAATGCGCATAGCTCACTAGCAATATATTTTTTTCTCATTCTCGAAGGTCTTACACAAAAGATGTTAAAA
This sequence comes from Acronicta alni, assembly GCA_964056405.1. Lineage (NCBI taxonomy): Eukaryota > Metazoa > Arthropoda > Insecta > Lepidoptera > Noctuidae > Acronicta > Acronicta alni. Next base: position 17,576,900 of record OZ043916.1, read on the forward strand.
TTACTTTTGATGTAATTAGATGATAATTGTAAAATAATAACAACCTCCTAGAAATTACGGCATAAATAGTTCTTTATTTGAATTTTGGAAAAATAAAAACAGTTTCAAACATTTAGAGACGTTTTTTACAACACAAAAATTCATATGGTTATGGATATTTATATAAAAGTGTGGTCAATACAATCAAGTCAATGGTCAAGTCAATATACTCTTTTTTGTTGTCGGTTAAAAAAATGTTGAAAATAACTGAAATATACATATACTTTCATCATCATCATCAACCCATATACTGTCCCACTGCTGGGCACGGGTCTCCTCTCCTATTGAGAGGGATTAGGCTATAGTCCACCATGCTTGCCTACTGCGGGTTGGCAGACTTCACAAACCGTCGAGAAAAGTCTCTAAGGTATGCAGGTTTCCTCACGATGTTTTCCTTCACCGTATAAGCGAGTGATTATTAATACGCACATTAATTCAAAAGTCAGAGGTGCGTGCCTTGGATTCGAACTTGAGACCTTCGACTTCGGCAGTCCAATAGTCATACCACTAGGCTATTTAAGCACATAAACTTTACCACAGATGAAACTAAATGGTGTATACTTAGTGTGCCATTTTTTTTATGATTACAGTATCACTAAACCAAAGGAAATACAAATCCTGTTGGTGCTTTCAGATAATCACCCTGAGATTTGTAATAAAGCTTTTTATTAGAAGAAATGATAGCGACGGCAGTTGAACAAAAAACAAGTAAGTATGTTACATACTCCATTAGTAATAAATCTACGTTTATTGTCAGCCCATAAAATAAGTTGAAACCCCTTGGAAACTGGATATTTCATACTCATAAAGTACTTTCATAACGCTCATAGGCCTCTTACCTAATTCATTACACTCATAAAAATATACAGCATAACAACGGTAAGGTGGATATAAATATTGGTGGATATAATAATAAGTGGATATAAACCTACTCAAAAACAAATTCTGATCTTAAAACAATCTACTTCAAACTGTCAACACACAGTAACACGATACATATGGTCAATAAAGAGCTAAGAGGACTCTTTAAAAAGTTTTTATAATTTTTATTGCCGCCATGTTTACGAGATGAAAATAGCCTGTGCCGGAAGAAGGGACAAAAGTGAATCTTTTTCGGTCTACCGGCCGGTGGTCCCGCCATGCGCCACGAGCGACGACGGTATTGAAGGGTTTTCTGTTGACCGATGGTGGGTTAAAAATAAAATTTCTAGTAAAAAGGGGTTTCACTGATTTCGTTACGTGTTATGTTGTGAAAAATATATTAGTAGGTAGGTACATTTTAGTAAGTAATAATGTTTTCTTGTGGTTGTGTTGTGTCATTTGTTTTCATTAATAGGAAAATCCGAATTAGTAATGATGCCAACAAATCATAATAACAATAATAAGAAGTCTATCGTCAAATGCTATTTGAGTAAAATCGATCTGTTTAGGATTTAGTTTAGGAATGAATTAAGATGGTCTAATATAGGTACCTACTTAACATGTAATAAGTACCATGTAATAAGTATGATTCCAATATACGGCTAAAGAATCCTTAAATATTTGCTATGCTCTAATTACTGCAATAGATTTTCCTTAATTCATTAATTAAGGAAAATCTATTGCGGCATTAATTAAGTAAAATCTATTGATATACTCAAAACAAATACTCACTTTGAGTACCCCTTCGGATGGCATGCCTGCAGCGCGGCAGGCCTTGCGTCGTCATCCAGCACCAGCGTGGTCCTAAGACCCGCGGCCCGCACGCGTACCTCCATGCTGAGGTAGAAGAGCCGCGGGTCCCGGTGCCGCATCCGGAACTTGCCCAGGAGTGTGGACACCACCTCCTGCGCACGAGTGCCCCACGTCACGGACAGCGTCTTGTACTCGATGTCCGGCCGGAGGCAGCGGGCGTACACTTTTATTGTTGTCTGTAAACAAGGAAATGATGATTATTGGCAAAGGAAAATATTAAAAAGATTGTTGTTGATTTTTTGAAACCCCTGGTGCACAGGTGTTTCGCCAATATTTGTGGTAATGAACTCTTTACTGTGATCCAACTCATAATATAGCTACGTTTAGATTTGGATCATAGGATTGGATTTGATAAATTGAAATCGTATTAGCTATAATAAGGTTAGATTTTTTCAATAAGGCTCGATAGGCTAGGGATGTCCAAGAAAAGTTATTTTAAATATTATATTTAAATAAATTAAGAAATGCACGCACAACAGTGGGTAAGCTAAACGAAATAAAGTTCATATTTTGAATAAATGCGTGACCCTTCGACCGAGGAGGGTGGATCAGGTGGAGGTCGCCATGGTTGGATGACAAGGCGGTTATCACAATATTTTATTAAAAAAACAAGGGAATTTTCAAGTCATACGTGAACCAAAATATTTATATTGAAATAGGTATTAATATAATTCCTTTTTTTTCTCGCTCCGTGCGGCAAATCGTTCAGTGCAAAATTCCGGTGATAAAATTCTAATTTTAGGTCATCAACATGTAATTTTGTACTATAACAGATAAGCTATGCAAACATGTAAAACTTCCGTTTTAAGGGCGCAGTTTGTGGGTATGTAATTCGGCGTAAAGTTTATCTTTAAATAAATAAGAGATAAAAATAGGTGAATCGTGGATTTCAAAGAGCATAAGAAACATTAAGAAGTGTGTCCCTTACGCCCATGTAACTCAAAGGTATTTCATAAATATTTAGGAAAATCTAAACTAATGTACATTTGAATGTAGAACACGCCGCTCGGTAGCCAAATACATAGGTTGTATAAAATATCTATATTTCTGACGATTTGTAAGTTTCAGGTGAACACAATAGACTATACACATTCAAAGAATTGCAGTAAAAGAAGGTAGGTAAGTACTCGTATTACAGAAACAATAAGTAATTGAGAATGTTCTGCGGTGGTTATAAAAACTAAGGTGCCATATAGATATTTAAGGTATAGAGGTAGGTTGGTTTACCCATAGCACACGTCATGTATGAGGAAAACTGATTTTTTTGAAAATCGAACAAACATGAATTGATTTTTTGACACAAATGACAAATCGTTTTACTTTAAGACATTTATTATTTCTAAATCCATTCGTTTGTAAAACGACAAATCGTACATAAATAGGGCTGCTATTATGGAGGAAACCACATAAAATAGAAATTAATAAATCATGGACACAAAACAAGTTAGTCAAGTATGGTAACCAACAACCAATAAAGTTATTATTCTGTGTAACAGAATGCAAAGATTGCAGAATATCCAGTTCTCACGCAGGTTCTCACTACACAATACCTACCTGTACCAAAATCACACGAAAATGTTATGAATTAAAATCACACCACAATAATAAAATAATGGAGGATTTATGTTAGAAATGACTCACGTGAATGTTATGGGGGTGGAGGGCGAGGCGCATGCGCGGAGCCGGGACTGGCGCGAACGCAGCCATGACGCGTGCGCACGATTCGACGCGCGGACTACACTGAGTGAGCCTTGAGCATAGCACACCATAGCACTCTACAGGGGGTTACATTCCAACCATCTGTCGTTTACTTCCTGATTTCTTGAGGGTCTCTGGAGTCCCTGGACCTCATATAGTATAACACACACCTGCTCCAAATAGCACCACTTCACTCATATAAAATACATACTACTACTTAGATTTTACGTCCTAAATCAATGAACTATTAAGATAATTATGTACCTATGTGTTGAAAGAAATCAATGATAAACAAAGAATAGTACTTGTAAGTACTTGAAACCAGAGCTGGGTTGGCGCCGGAAGCTCCCAGCCCCCACACAAAGGGTAAGCAGATTTTCGATTTCAGAGCGCGGGTTCCCTCACGGAAACCAAACCGACTGCCAATCGATCGACCGACACGTCGAAATGGCGCAGACAGCGTGTGAATGTTACGAACATAATTTGCAAGTTGCCAGGTGGACCTTTTTGTATAGGAAAGATTTTTGCAAGTGATTTAGGCGTGCTTTTTATTGTATCTGATAAATTGGACTTTGTTGTTAAGGCTCCTTAAAGATTCAAAATATTATAATTACGTGCCTATATTTCGAAGTTACATACGAGTAGACCTTGCAATTTATTATTCATGAAAGAAACATTCTAGCGAATATACCTCTAAGCCAATCTAGAACTAAGCGAAAATCCAACAAGTATTGTTCTAACATCACGTCCCAAGTTCTCAGTACTCAATTTACATACAATACCATTCAGAAGTCACATGAAATGGAAACTGGACGCTCTGAAAGCCGCCGAACAATTCAAAACGGGAAGAAAGCACCGGTAAAAGTGGTCACTGCTCGTCTTTCGTCGCCAGCTACTGAACTTGAACTGGTGACTCGGAGGAAACGCAAAAACTGCCACCGGACGGCCCAGGAATGCGGTACTGACAGTCAAACCTGACCAACGTAAACATGCACGCGGTAAAAACCGAAACTAAGTACGCCTTCACAAATTGAAAATCAATGCTCAACAACTAGCGCCGGTGTAAGAGTCAAGTTAAGCTGGTTGGTGACAGGTTAGAAAATGCGGTAATAAAAAGTTTAATGCCGCGGATTAGACATCCTTGTCACAAGGCTGTTGGTTATGGTCGTTTGTTAGTGCATGCTTAGCTTTTAACGAGCACGTCTATCTAAGTCTATCTATTAGCTGTCCACTCCAATCTCCTGATCCGTTGATCCGAACAAGAACATGTCAAAACATCCGTTGCATTTTCTTTCGGTAGTTTTTTATTGTTAGTAGAATGATCATGCGACCCCTTATACATCTGTTTCTTATTAAGTACCTAATTGAAAAAGACCAAGAAACGGTCTATGTTGAATTAACACACATTTCTCCAGTATCTTGGTAAGAATTTTAACCATTGTCTTTGTGTCAAAAAACAAATTATTTCGATAACAATAATCGAGTATTATAAAACAATAACTTCAAACAGACCAATAATGGTCCTTTGCCTCAAATTGCTCGTAATGTGACCACATCACCCGCGGCGTCTACTCCTGCGCTGCGTCCGGCGCATGCGTGAGCGTGATTAACATTGTTAGCGTAGTTCGTGTGCATATACACAGATGGCGTTTGTCAATTGTTTGTTTTGATGATTGAACGGCAGTTCCTAAAAATTACATAATTTTTACCTAATGATATTACTGGAAAATAATAGGAAATACTGTTGATAAATCACCTCATTCTACGAGCCTTTCCCCAAATGAGGGTAGTCATTAGCAATAGGTAATACAGATAGGTACGTAATTAGAAGCCATCAAGGTAAGCTTATATAAAGCATAAGAGTCTTCGAAATTACCAGATTCTCAAGCACATGGAACATGTCACTAAACGATACCAATTTTCTATCTTATGTACCATTACAAAGCTAAATAATAAATAAACCCTAGACAATATATTACAGCGATCTACAACGAACTATGTTCGCTAGTGTGTGGGCTGGTGTGTTCTGTCAATTGCCCATTACGGACTGGTCGATAACCACTATAACGATGTTAGTAACATTTTGTGACAGCGACACGTGTTCTAACGAAACAGTCGGTGCTGCCCACGCGCAGGTTATATTGTGCGCCAGTTAGCACCTGCAATTGTAGGTGTTTATTATATCCAAGTGCTGTAACATGCAGTTCATGTGTAGATAGTACTTAAATGTCGTTATTTGCAAATAGCAGTAAATAGCTTGCAAATTGTAAAATGTATGCACTCAAAGTAACACAACATTGTGATGGCTACTTTAATGCGGAGCTGCCACAAAGCTTTAACGTTATGTCCTACCAGATTCTATTCTTGATCCGGGAGAATAAAGTTGCTAGTCTCAATGAAAGGCTTAAGAAAATGCAACAATTTAAAAATTGCAGAATTTACAAACCTCCTTTTTTCAATAGAAAGTGTTGTATAAACTCAATTGACAGACAAGTCGCGCTTTACAAAAATTCAAGATTAAAACGAAATCCAGATCAAATACAATACTTAATCCCAAAAAGAACTACTTACCCAACTAGTGCAACAATCCGCATTGTTACAAAGCTATCAGATGATCCACTTATTCGTTACGGTAACGGTACAAAATTGAGCCAAGTATACTACCTTCGGGCAACAATAAATCTAATTTTAAACTAAACTTGTTACAACCAGGATAATACCTTATACCGTTAAGAGTAATTCGGTTATTCAGAAGACGTAATCTGCGGACATCATCATTATCGCGAATTCGTGAGGTAATGTTAAAGAATCGAAAATATTTCGCGATGAAGAAATCTCTGACTAAATTTGAGTTTGGTAATAACTACAAATTCAACGGTTAAAAATACGGCAGTGTAAAAATTAAAATATAATTGCTAGAATGGAGTAAAAATTGTTGAAGGAATTTTAGAGCAATAGGAACTGTAAGTATTGTAACCAAAATTATCATGAATCCATAGGTTTTCTCTAAAATGTATATATTTATAAATGTTTAGCATACGTTAATGATATAGTAAAAAAAAATACTAGGTCATCCATATAATGTTAGCAATTATTTAAGGGAACGAAATCCTAATTTGCTATAAAGAAACCGTTCGAATCTAAGAAATACTTTAAGCCATCATCGCAGACATAGATTAACTCTTAAACCTTCACCCAGTTCATTGACATCGATTCAGTATCCCAACTCACCCCATAAATTGTGCTCAAATATTACGGGACAATTGATATGGCTACTGTGGTAAGTGAGCAAACATCCGCTGCGCGGGCGCACCGGGCGCCGAGCACGCGTCGAAGACGCCGCCTCAATTATCACGCTTATTTTAAACATCTAGTAATTAATAGCACCAGAGCATTTAAATAACTATATGAATTCTTCAAAACCGTAATTATGCTCTTAAAAATAACAAATAGAACTTCGATTTTGGCTAGAAACGACCGCGCAGATCAGTAGATGACATGCATGTCAGTCCGCGATCACTCCATGGACTGGACGGGCGTCCTTGTAACTTATCAAAGTTCAGGACCAGATCTTTAACAACATGTTAAGTCCGATTGTCTTGCTATATTTCTTAATGAGTATGTAAATATGTCTTTAAAATTTAAAAACGAGCATGTCCTTAGGATATCTGCGTGTCCCAATATCAAAGTTGCTGAAAATATATGTTTTGCCACATGTGTTGCGAGTATAATAGACCTTTAAGAGGTAGGTAAAAATAACAAGCTGTCCTGGATAGGCTGGAAACACAATGGAAAGGGAAAATGGTATATTACAGATCAGGAACATTATACTTCCAGTCTCTGCCATAACCAAAGACATACCAAGAGATTAATTTATAAAAATATTCCTAGTACTACTTTTAAAGCTTTACACTTTAAAACATAAATAATATCAAAGGGTTTCATTTCACACTAAAGTCGTTTAGTCATTTTGATTAAAAATATGCGAGTTTAAATTTTTGTGACAGTCTAATGTAGAAAATTGGGCAAAATGTTTTCCTGCCTATTACTCTGTCCGTGTGATCATAAAGTAGGCGGACAGCGGCGGCTAAACTTCATTAAAAACATCACAGCAGCACGCGTTATGGAGTTAGATGGAGAGGCCACGAAATAGGCGTACTGATGCTGGCTGCAGCATAAAATACCTATTGTGCAGCTGAATTTTGTGAAACGTCGACGTAACATAATATATCCCTATCCCCATTTTCTCTTATCTACATTATTCATGCAATTCGTCAGACATATACATATTTATGTTCTTGTTTCATCACTATTCTCTTTATTAGCCTGTGAATATTATATAATGATTTTTTTTGGTCCTATGGTACTATAGGTAGGTACTGTACCCAAGGACCAGTGTAAATTATTAAGTGTATGAGTGTAACATAATATAGCTACTTTAATGCTAATTTAATATATATATATTTAGGTATTTTTTTACGTAGTTAGATATATTGATAACAGGGAAAACGATCTACAGCTAAAACCTCAGTATTGATCCGCAACGTTTAATAAAACGCTTACTTCATGACGCCTATCCACAGGACGCCGCTAAATTGGGCTGAACGAGGTGTGACGTTAACAGCAGGAAATTAGGAAATGGGAAGCACGGCCGATCGTGACGGTTTTTGTCCGGCCCGGTTATAGAACGGTGCGGCGCGTGTATCCGCCGGACCGGTTTTTACCTAATTATGCTTGATTAGACCGATTTGTGGGTACGGCCATGCGGATGATTGATGTATGTGAACGGTGAAGGAGATTGCTTTCAGAATTACATGAACGTGTGACTTTTCTACTGTTTCTCTGCGTGAGAGGCGCAGTCCCAACGCAATACACGGCCTAGGTTCTGTAAATATTTTCATTGCGTTAGATAAGTTATTAAAACTACAGCCCACAGAAAGATCGAAATCATATCAATCGTGGGACGGTAAATTTAAACTAATTTAGTTATTGAATCATGATAATACTTCAGTGACGGGTTAATAGCCCATCTTAAAACTGACGCCCACACCCACGCTAAAGCTAACCCACTTCTTGCCACCACCCACTACAACATTAATCGACGGTACCCTACTAAAGACACCAAAGAATTCTACAACAAACCACGTTGTTCTTGCAATCACATACTTACAGAAAAGCACATAGTTACATGAAAATCTTATTGGTTTTATTTATTTAGGGGCACATCGAATCCCCTATAGAAGTATCTACTTAATATGTAGAAAATGGACAGTGTACTAATATAAATTTCAATAAGAATTTCCAGTTCCTTCCTTCTTCCACAGACCTGCGACAGTAGAATAGGCGACGCAGTGTACAAACAGTGAAACGGTTGTTTCGATACGGAAAGACCAGATACTGTCTTCCCGTCACTGTCTGAAACAGTGAAAGTACAAGTACAAGATGGTTAAAATAGCTGCATTATCTAGATAATTGTTTCTCTAAAATCAATTCACAGGCAGGCAAAAAAAAATACTCGTTCAGCACCATCATCGGTCTAAACCGAGTAAATTAGCAAGGCCATTAAAATTATTACAATAAACTGCACAAATTACCGGAAAATGCGTTTGGACAGGAACTAACCAATTAAAGTAATTATTGCGTACCGGCAATCATATTGTTATTAGCTTGCGTATATGTGAAAGCACGTTGCAATTGAGAAATTTTCGTTATTTCTTTCCTTTGTAATCTTGTTATGACTTGTTATGTATAGCACATGTTACTATATCGCATTATGAGAATTGAATTAACGATTTATCTAACGTTACCTAAATAGAAAGAATTAATCTCAATTTACATGCTAGTTTGTTAGTTCAATAATTAGATTCCTCACAAATATTAATAAATAAATATAGAATTTAATTACATTACTTAATAATAATTGCTTATTCTGTAGAAACTTTAAATTTCAAGCACAAATTTAATAAGCACAAATAATCTAGTAGTTACTACAAAAGTTAAAGTATTCACGACATCTCATCTGTATGTAGCAAGTGATGGGTAAATACATTAAGCCTAGCAACGTAGGACCAGGCCCGTGACATAAACCCTCTTTTACTACATATTAAAAAATCTCATCTCTATCAATAATAGGTCTAATCCCTAACAAAAAAAAATACATTGTTACGAGAAAACTATCTAAGACTTGACGAAATCTAAAGTGCCATCAGCCGACATTTAACCCTTCTAACTTTGTCACAACTACTTCAAACCAGATTACAAACACACTAAAATTAAACTCTATTCCTTTGCTGTAAAAGCTTATAACAACTGCTTAAAAAAGTTGGTGTTTAATAGAAGTGTCGCTACGCAAGCGCAACAAAGAAAAAATTTCGTGATCAAAAATATAATGTGATTTGATATGCTCTCTATCTAAGCCGTGATAATCCTTTTAATCCTATTAAGCTCAGTTTAAATGATTGCAGTTAAATTAATTGGATCTGGTGATGCACCGTTAATTATTTATTCTGTAAAATGTTCTTCCTCGTAAATATATTCTGGGGGAAGTCCTAGCTGGGAGGTTAAAAGAGTTCTACTACTTAATAAAATAGCATTCAGTCCAACAACTGTTTTTTTACGGAGATCCTAAGCTGGTTGTCTCGATTTTTGGATGTTTATCTGCATCTACGCCTGTAATCGGCATTAATTAAGTACTTACTAAGCGAAAAGTCTATTGTAATATTCTACCATTTTTCCTAATTTCTATATGCCAAGAATTGAAATCAATTACCCTTTTTCCTCGTTTCACTTAATTGATTGAACGCGCAAAGTATTCTCTTTATTTCAGCTATGCTGTTAATCCAATCAAAGATTTCGAAACCTCAACGTTAGGGTCATAAAAACAATTGAATATAAAAGTAAAAGTCCGTCTTGCGAAATAAAGGATCACTTGAGACCTGACCTAATCTATAACTTCATATATACAAAATAGTAACAGAAGTACAAGTCAACGAAATACATGATAGTAAGCCAATAGAGCGGGATGCAATGACAGATAAAATGCTCTCTTAAGAAATGTTTTTAGCAGGCAATGCTACAGTCGTGGAAGCTCCACACAGCTCGATTCCTACAGGCTTCACCTTGAAATATTATATAGAACTATTAGCCAAATAGCAAGTGAAGGCAAGAATTATCAGTTCCAGCTTCCTACTTAACAAAATTGACCATTGTCATTGCATTTTAAAGTCCCTGACATAAGCCATGGTAAATTTACTAACCAAAACTCTCCCAAATAGGGTTTACAGTTTTTCCAACCAGACAACAGTGGAATCAATATGGTGGTTTTGAGAAATGACAATCAATCCAGCAGCAGTTATTATAGCATAGGGCTAATATATTATGAGTCCTGTGAGAAACAAGATGAGATGAGTAATGAGAATTAATTCGGACACTAATTGAACCACTAGAAAGAAAAATAGAAACAAAAAGGACTTTATTTGCGATATTTTATGCATATTATTTATTATTTTTTTGCTCCTAGAAGAATGACATCGCAGTCGAACTTCTGAACTTTCCTATCTATTGATACAGTATTCTATTTCAGTTTTATAGCTCATCAGTCACATACGACTGACAACTGGAACAACATTGAGGTGTTAGCCCACCGCGTGCCTTTCTCGTTAATGTCGTAAACCAGCTCTTTTGATGGTAAGTGCTCTCGTAATAAGACAGAACAGATGGGAGTCACTAAGAGGTGTGTTGTGTACGAAGATTATATAGATAAAAAATGAAAAGCTCTGAATCATTTCAGGTGGAGTAAAAACGAAAGTTAAACGCAAACTTCTACTGCAATCTACGTTACCAATTTTGAGGTTATATAGCTTCTTGCTATAAGATAGAATCTCATCCATTACATCACTAGTAAAGTTCCGTGGTAGCTTTCATCAAAGCCCATAGGTAGGTGTCATGTCTTTGGTTCCATGTTGCGTTAGTGTCCCAGACTTGAGTACCTAATTAACAATTCGCAACTCATTATACCCAACCTTACAACCTATATCTGCTTTAATGGTTAAAAGCGCGACTGTTAGGTTAGGTGTAAGATCCTGGATTCAATTCCAAGGACGACCGCACAACAATAACACCATTATTTGGTCTTTCTATGAAATTATTTTGATGAATGCCCGGGTAATTGTAATAGATATTACAAGAGACTTGAAACATACCAGTGAACAGTGGTATCAGTATGCCTCTGGCTAACTCTTCGTGTAATACGGGCGTTGTTATAGATAATGTAAAACAATGTATAAAAACTAAATTGCAGACACCGTCTTGACCAACACATTTAAACTATACTCTAAAGAACTGTTGATTCAGGATGTCAGAACCACAGCATATTATTATACAATCGTCATAGAACAACCATTACACCATTAAACAAAGCCTTCATTACCCTCAGCTGTGCCTCACCTGCGGAGCTCAGACACCATTATTAAAAACCATATGCTGCCAGCCCTGAAATAACCACAGAGCTTAAAGAACAAAAACTGACTATTCAACAAGCAAGGGTTGTGTGTTCTATTGAAATCGAATTAAAAATAGACGAATGTGTTTGATCTAAATCTTCTTTAAGTTAGGGCTCTGTCGGAACGATGGTCACAAATTGTTGTTCTTACGTACATTGGCCAGGATTTTCCGAGAAATTCATTGCTTATGTTCAGTTTCCGTGAAACTTTAAAGTTGAAATTGTTTCAGTAGTTGACTTAGAACTACTAAACTCAGTGAACGAACTTGGCCCTTTCACAGTAAAAGGTTCTTCTCATAGTAATGAGTACACCTCTATTATTTTGAGAGCGATAACTAAAAATATTAGTATGCTGTGTTTTTTTATAAATCTAATGTTTATATTATGTACTATTACTTTTTTTTTTATCACTCGCAGCAAAACCACAGTCTGTCAAATTAACATACTTCTACGTTCGCTCCAAGCTCAACCCTACTCACATCATAAAGACAGCCGCTTAACACGGAGGCGCAAAAAACGCGTAAAGGCGGCATGCGCGAGCGCAGAGCACGTGCGCATACGCCAGGTGCGCAGGAAGCCAGCCACAATCACTACAATCTCATGGCTTCTGTATGTGGTGGCTCGTGATGTGTGTGGATTGGTCTTAAATTTTTAAAAATAAATATTTCCTAATTAATAATGTTTTTCTTAGATTACTGATATATATAGGATGATTACATCTGCCTATAAAAGCGGGCGTATACTTTATAAAAACTCGAGTAACGCTAATCAAGTAGCATTGTGGCACTTTTCGTCCTGTGTCTTGCATAGCAATATTTGGTCCTTTTTCGCACTTACAGGTAAATTATAGGTACTATTAACTAAGGATTGGTATTGGTTTGTTAATTTTTGGTTAGATAATTTTATACAATTTTATTCGCTGTTAAAATCATGAAATCATGCTAGTATTATATATTTAGTAAGTAAATAAATGTTCTATGGTTATGAAAGTTATCCACTAAGTTTTTGCAAGAAACAAATTTATTCGGATCAACATTACCGTTTCATTTTTTACGTCTAAATATTTCACGTAAAACGATTTCATTAAAAAACATATCGTTACACTTTCCGATGGTAAAAACCATTTTTTATACGAAAATTCGGATAAAATCCGTTTTTGTATGAGATTAAGAAGTGTCCTATTTCTATTAATCTCATACAAAAACGGATTTTCAACACTAAAAAAGTTATTAAGCGAAAGATGACAATAATTTTGGAATTCAACCAAAAAATGTAATGAAAAACTAAATCAAATCGATCGTGTAACATTTGGTTTAGTTTATTTGTTTTAATTTTTTAATGAGATAAAAATCAAACCTAGATCTTCAATACCGGAACATTTTACAACTGTTAAACTGTTAAAGATATAATCTCTTAACATCGTAAAAGTGTAAAGACACCTGCGTAGGTTTTATAGATTCTTTTTTCAAGATTTTGATATGTAAAATAAAATGATTCATCATTATCATTTCTATAAAGACGCTTAGTGACCCCTTTAAAGCCTTTCATGGCAGAAAATTTTTAGTTGGGTGGGAATGCCATAGCCGCTTTGAGTTGACCTGCCCAAAAAAGACCAAACCATATAGCACATTTTTTACAATTGTTTGTGAACGTTATTGAATGCACACGGGTATAATTTTAACTACATTTACCGTGGTAAGTAACTAAAACATTATATTGATATCTTGATAACACTGTAGGCAAATTAACGCAAATGTATTCAATCATGATTCAATTCGCGATCATTTCAAAAATATATAAACGACATACCTACCTAACTACAAAGCAACAGCGTTCAGACAACAACATTATGACCTTTTTCGTGTCTCAGACCCCCTGGACTGTTCAAATTATGTGACTAAAGTACATTCCCCGTTGGCCTTCATCAGCACATATGTAGAGGTTTTAATGTCCATTAGCATTTCGTCATATTCAAATCATAATCACATTCATAGCTCTACTTACAATCTGTATTACAATTCAATACGGTAATGAGGCATAGATTAACATTAAGTATATTATATTCAATTACATGATTCAGCATCGTCCTAAATCAAGGCAGATCCCTCGGGATATTAAAGAATATTTGATTTTAATTAAATTTCCAATGGTCAGTTACGACCTACTGGTCATACCATTATTGTTAAATGTATTGCAATAGACATTATATTCCCTTACGACACAATGATCGTATTATTTCTTGCCATAACTGTTTAGCCCGTAGTAGCACATTGACCATTAATCTATATTGACGATATTGGTTGTTTGGAAGGATGCCTTTGCGTTTGTATTCGATAATTGAACACCCATTCGTTTCAACTGTCAAATTCATATTGAAATGCCAATGAAGATTGACATTTAAAAGCTACTCGCATTGAATGTAATGTATCGTACAATAAGACCAATGTGATTGTTTATAATATTCGTCGAACTTATATAGATTTCTAATTACATTAAAGAAGGTACTAGGTATTAATGCAGCTATGGATGACGGAACACTTTCTACTAGATCTGAGAATAATGTTTTATAAATTACATGTAAAAGCTTAATATGATTATTATATTTTATGCACTATATTAAATATTACATTTACGCATTTCCTTCATGTTTTCGCATAAAAATACTAAAACATTTTTATTAAATTCTTTGGTAAACCAAATTTTATTGACCGTAGTTCCATTTAGTCATAATTATAAGCAGAATCACAAACATAATTTAGTTACAAAAAGATGAAAGCGTTAGAAAACACTGGAGTCGAGGCTACCGTACGACGGAATAGAAATGATGCGTGCTATCTTAAGATCTCATAACTTGAAACATTATTTTTTGTAGTAAAACGTTTTTATTAGTATAAACGTAATGTTTTTATTTTGAACCAGTAACAATCACATCTCTATAAAAGATTAACAGCGAAGAGACTTAAATCCAAACTTAGTGTAGCTATTGTTTCATATACTAGGCCACGTTGAACCAACAAAATTCTTTAACCCATTAAACAGCTTTATCCACATTCACAATTTCCATATCAGAAATACCGAACAATTACAACAGTTCTTTAGCGATTGGTCGTACTTACGCAATTAAAGAAACAAGGAGACATTTTGACTATATGGCCATAGACCAGATGTTTGAAAGCGCGACCAATCGCAAATAAACATGTTTCGGTGAATCGCGACCGCTCGATTTATGACAATTTGTAATATAAGTAACAGTGTTTGAAAATCTCTCATGCCAGTTTAAGTTAACTTATTGTGCCAATAAAGGTTTTGGCTCAAAGGATCAAACATTCACATTTTTGGTCCTTTGACCCAATAACTGTATAATAATAAGATGTCCGGTTACAAATAATCAGCAACTAAGTACCATTATTAAAATAACTCTCCTAGCTGAAGAAAATGTTACAGAACACCAAAAGATGTTGTCCGACCGGTTTTATGTATTGCTTCAGGATAAGCCTCTACTGAATAAATAAGTATATGTATAACATTGTATGTTGTATGATCAATGACTTGACAGATGTGCGCTAATTGACGCACGCGCACCGAGACAAGCGCAACATTGTAGATGCTTCACGCAAAACAGTAGTGATGGGAACAGGCTCGATTTTTACGGGACAATTTTCAAGGAATTAAAAAACAAGGGTTTTTTTGCTAAATTATTTTGTAAATATTTTGGAACTTTTGAATAAGCCACAATTAAAGTAAAATTTGTTTATTGAAAATACTGAATAAGTATCAGATGTCATTCTTACTAGACTAGAACTGCTGCTACTGTTTACAAGTACTTATAATTGCGCTAGGAGCGACCTTCACAAGCAGCACTACTTAAGTAGTTTAAATGTCAAGTTATTATACCTACTACAATCGTAACTAATGAAGTTTTGAAAGGCCTAACATTTATCCTATTATGAAACAATTAGATTACAAGTAATTTCGTTTGATTCCACGAATAAATAGATACCGAAGCTAACGTAAAAAGCAATTGATTTGAAGTTTTTCAAACATATTCATTAGTGTAAAAGTAATTGACTAATTCACAAAAGAAAGTTGTCACGTCTACACTTACATTTAAAAAAACGCACCTCTATATATTTTGTTCTTCTAAATATTTTTTTCAAATAGTTTTTCGTAATTGTTAGAAAACGCAAGAAAAGTTACAAAGTTTTTCGTTATGCAACAAAAAAATCGTTTAATCACAGCTTGACGCAGTATCTATTAAATTATGTTTCTTCTAAAACTTTCAGAATTAAATTGAAGAAAGTAGCGCTACTTTAATCCTGGAAATCATCGATATTACTCAACCAGTAAGTCTCACTTAAAATCCCGGAATTTACCAACACTATACTGCACTAGGCCCCGGCCCGGTTCGTGACCGGTCCCGTCGCGGTGCGGCTACGATTGTGTTGTTGTACCAACCATTTTATTAGCGATTCACTATCTCGCCAACTGGAATTCTATGGGTTTACTTGCCTATTATTATGAATTTAACAGTTTCTCTACAAGAAAGATAATTTGGTAGTGATATAAACATAGGCAGATAGTAACATGCACTTGAAAGTCTTTGGTTGTTATCTGTGAAGGAAGAACTAGCAGACACTAAAGGAGACTATTATTTATAGTTACGAGCCTCTGGAGGGTCACGGTTATATAATAAATTAATAAGGTATAACTTTATTAACTGTACGTGACCTACGGCGTCTACGTGTCATTACTTCTTTATAACTATCTTTTGTCAATATAATTTTAGGTCACACAAACTGGGTTCAGTCAACAATACAATGTCATTTAATCTAATCAGTACATTAATTTGAAACAATAAGTTTTTTCAAGAGTATAATTAGACAAAAACTCAATTCTGAGAACGAAAACAATATACACACTGTTTCTGTGACTTTGAAATGATCGTACGGACAGACAGACAAACTATACTGTTGTTTTAGTTATTTTTATTTAGTAGGCACCTATCTGGACGGGTCGACCTGGGATCGGCAAAATAAATTGTTATTAAATTCGTATCAACAAGAACCCATTCCATTTTTTCATGATAAGGCAATGACTTAAAGGCTTACAGAAGCAATCCAGATTGTGAGTCAGTTTTTTTTATAATTAAAATTCCGGACAAGTTTCTTTATAAAGTGCGTTCACAACTTTGCAAAGGTGACCTTCGGGTAATCATGTTCACTGTTCACTACCAACGTACTTTTATGTGCTTATGTATTTATTGCAACATTTGTAATAAATTACCACACTACTGCTTCCATAAAAAGCTTACAAAAATCAATATTTAAACGTTAATTAGTGAAAAAATTCAGAAATGGAATGTTCGGTAAACAAAAAATCAAATATGGCGCCACGGAAGGTCGGCATCCATTGACTACGCGTGCGCATCCATGCAACGCGATGCTCCAATACACAATACAGGGATCGTTATGAGGTGCAGTAATATGAGAGCTCTCTTATGACTCAAAGGCGGTCATTGTTTGAAATATGTTTAGGGATGGCCCAATCATAAATTAAGTAATATTAAACTAGTCTAGAATTTGAATTAGAAATCTTTCTTTTTATAATTTAGTTTCCTGAAGAAAGTACTTAGGAAGGTAGTAATTAAAATGTGAAAAAGAAATCTTAGATGATGAATTTCCGCCAGTCAAAATTCTTTAGAGCCCAAAGTTGTATGCAAATGAAGATACTGATATAACCAGGAATATGCCAATTAAAAACTTTTTAATCAGAACTATAGCATGTTATTACATGTATAAAGGAGACAGACAGGAAGCGTTAAGTGTTTACCGGACGCTACATCCCAAAATTATTACAACAAAAACTGGTAGGTACCTATGTTAAATACTTAAATATAAAAAAATCGCAATAGGAAGCAATCACTCTTATTTTTTGCCTTTAACTTTGCTTGTCTAGAACATTTGATAATTAATATTAGATACAACTCAATATTATGTAGATACAGAGGCCAGCACATCAACCTACCACAATCTGTCAAATTTCTTTGATTGATTTTCAACTTTAATACAAAACAATAAGATTCATAATCAATTGGGAAAATTTGACAGTTTTGGATAATGTATATGTATGTATAATTATGTGATAGACATACAGCACTGAGTAACGGCAAAAGAAAACAGCATGAAACCTGTATTCAAAGGGGTCGAATTGCCAAATAGATACTGAACAACGGTCTTTCCTTCCTGAATAGGAACAGCCGAGTGTGACAAATACAGTTTGTTTTTTATTCCAATCCATCTTAATATCGTTTCTGCCAGCCCTGCCGTATATACAGTGTGTACTCAAAGCAGCCGCTTGCACCGAAGCGGTGTCACGACCACCGCCTACCGACCTGCCCTCACGACCTTTCTGAGAATCTATAATAATTGCAGCACCCTGTTAATGATTTATTGCGCGTTTCATAATGGAGACTACTTCGTATGGATGAATGATTGAGGATGAGTAATTATGATGTAATTTAAAGATAAGCTTAAATACTTAATAAAGCATTCTTATTCAGGAACCAACTGTACATATCTATCTTGTAGAATGGGTTTCCAATTTATTTTAGAAAGTTATTTCGAGCGTATTACATTTTGCAGTTTAATTGAAGAATTTTTATTTTACCTATAATTCCTCTATTTTGCACAAATTAATCTCAAAAGCGTGACCAACGTTGTTTTTTTTTTCGACATGCAATAAATACATAACACCAGCGCATCCCTAAATGAGATCCCAGATAATCTACAACGGACACGACTTTCTCTTCAAACGTAAGGAGTGCTTTAATTAAAGCTCCGAAACCAATTTACTGCGCCCACAAAAAGAGATAAAACAATGGCTCATTGGCGTGGTCTCCTTATGCGTGAGATGCGCGCGAGCGTTGCTGGGTGCGCCGCGGCGCGTACGCATCGACCCAGCCCGGTTCGTACCAGTGACCATGTTAATGTCGAACATGTGTTACCGGTATCGCAGAATGATCGCTGTTGAACGTTACATCGAAACGTTTAAAGATTATTTTTACATAATCCCTACTAATAATATAACTCTGTCTGTCTGTTGTCTGCTTTCAAGCCTAAACCGCTAATGTGATTTTGATGAAATTTGATACAGAGATAGATTAGACGTTAGAAAAATACCTACATAGGCTACCTTTTGTCTCAAAAATCTCTTTAGGATGCGAGTAAAACCGCAGGCTACAGCTAATGTAAGCTAGTAGTAAATAAAAGGAAGAACTATGACCCTCAAAAGTGTCAAACTATTATATTCAGTTCTTCTATTGTATCTAACTGTTTGCTAATTCATCTGTGTTAGGTTAAATACTTTTATTATACTTAACGGAAATCTTATATTTCTTCCATAAAAATTGCTGCAGTAAAACGTTAAGTAGGATAAACAATAAAAAACTAAACAGACAGATAAAATCTCTTAACACATAAATTAGCTCCCCCATATAAAACTACGAAGCGTAAAAATCTTCAGTTTGCCATCATAATAAGTTGTATTGTTGCATTAGCATACAATGGTATTTATACCACCCCCGTCGCGGATAGTCTGATTGATGTGGTATACCTTGCCGCACTTCCGGATTGAGTTCAATAGACCCAACAATTTATGCAGTTTTTTATAGATAGGTACATACTTTACAAAAAAAACAGTCTAGAGAAAATACGACTAATATATTATTTCATTTTTATTTTCCTTAAAGAAAATTTCTTAAATTCCTCATATCATGCAGCTTGTGGTAAATAGATTTTAGAGGTCATGGCTAGTTTCATGTATACGTAACAAAACTAAAAAATATATTTAAACAGTAAAAATCGGATCAACAATCAAGTGTAAATAAACTCATAGTAAAATACTTATTTACTGAACAGTCCCAGCTAATATTGATTACCTACAGCTTTAAAAATTATATATCGGCTAATATAATATTCGTTATCTGATTTGATTGACGCTTATCTTAATCGGTCATTTTTATAGTGCATTATAAAATGAACAGGTATCTATTAACCGTAATTCCTTGAACTTTACTGTGTGTGTTTCCTTAACAATAAAATTGTACGTTTTCTTGATTCTACTTCTCCGCCTCTCAGGACCAATATTACCTTAAACAAAAATGGTCCTACCACCCAACTGCAACCTCGTTGTTTATTATCGAAAAGATCATAAAGTAAACACTCCTTTCCAATTTACCTTATCCAATTACCATGATGTGAATATGTTGGACAAACAAGAATACGCGCCATGCGCCCACGGTGCGCCTACGTCTTATGTGGAACCGAGGTCTTATATGATGTTAAATAACTTTTTGGTTCTTTGTTTCATAATTATTCTATTTTTAAACTACACAATTGTCTATCTTTTTGAATCTTCATAAGTAGCGTTCCTACACGAAGATTTTCTTCGATGCAGTACAAACACAGTACAAACAAAATTCTCACGTATAGAAAAAAAAGACCCGGAACAAGTCTCTCCAGGCCCAAAAAACTGTGCAAGAATTAGGTTCTCCCACGACCAAGAAACCGATGGCTCAGCAACTTGATGAAAATACATGCCTTCAAAACTTATCCACTAGATCCCATTTTCTTCTTTAAATATTAGTTATTTTATTATACCTATCACTGCATAAACACTATACTTAAGGCATGGAGGTGCTGTTTTAAGCTTGTGTTTTTCCAAATGGCTCTTGAAGGACTTTCCTCGCAGTTCATATCTTGAATTCTTGAATGTTAAACAAGGTCTCTCATTAAATTATCCTTATATTGCATTTATTATCAGAGTTATCCTTAATACAATACAATAAACTACGGTTTTACAATTAATTCAAACATTTTCATGTTTGAAAAAATTGCACAATCAATTCTTAAATAAAACCATTTTTTTTTTAATTCATTGAAGAAACCGTGACCCTACAGAAGGTCGAAGCAGATGTTTTTCTATTGTGTTTGCTAATTGATAAGTTTATTACGAACAAGTGTGACCCAAGCTACTAATTAAATGTTGTTTTTGATCAGCATAATGCTTGCCTTATATGCGAAGTCAGGGCTGCCCTCAATGCAATTCGTGTGTGTCGCACGCTCTGCCGCATGTCCTGCAAGCTCTGGCCAGATCTCCAGCGACATTCCGAACGACAGATAGACCGTAACAGTGACCGATTTAGAGATGTTGTTGATGAATAATAAACTAATAGTACTTGGAGTTCCTTGGTGAGTTTGTTCGATCAACAATCACGATTATCCAACAATAAAACTTCCAAATAATATCATATAAATCTATAATTCTATATTTATAATTCCAATGTGACATCAATGTATTATTGATTGTGAAGGCTTACTATATCATCAATTTACAAGTTATATTATATATCAACCGAACGATTAATCAAGCTACTACAACAATTTAATAATCGCAAACAGCATAATTTCGCTGCAAATCAGCGAATCGCACGTTGAAATTTAGGCTCAAAATGCATAGCTTGAACGCTCCCGCGAAAAAAAATAGTATCTATTGGCTCTCAAGGAGCCCCAAAAATATGTATAAAGTATACAGTCGTATTTAAGTATTTCCTGGGACAGGCAGAGTAGATTGTACCGTTATTTCTGTTTGATCAAGCCCGGAATTGCATCTAAATGAAGTTCTTAGCGTTTATTTAAATACAAGTAACGGAATACACTTATAATCCTAATATGGAATCGTCGTGTCATTCACTGATTCTCTTCAATTAGCTCTAGCAACGTGAAAAAACTCATTCTGCATCCAATCTTTGTTCGCTTCCATATTGGCGAGTAGTTTACAAACACACAGCTATGTGCCATAAGTATAAAAGCACGTTTTTTATATAATATTGTACATGTTAGAGGCTAATTATGTGCGTCCAATTATGTGAAGCAGCGAACTCAGACTTCACACAGCCTTCGCAACCGGTCTTATCGTGGCCTATGTGACTGTTATAAAGAAGACGTTTGTTTTATGCTAACATAAATTATTGAGTCTTTTTTTAATTATATTATATTTTTTTTCATTAATCTTAATAAATAGACGAAAAGCGCACTTACAAAATATCCTAAGTACCTACTAAAAAAATAATCATTATGTTTCAGTTTTATTATCTAAATAAGATGTATAGTCGGTATACACACACTCATGTATACTTACGAAATAAAACTAAAGTCATTTGATTTTCAACATTGTCCGAGTAAATATCTGACTGCAAAAAATATGAGAAAAAATACCACACTCGAGTGATTTGACGTCGCGCTTTGGATTGTTTTTATACAGCAACTAATTATATTATCATTACAATAAAAAAACTTGTTTTTATAAAAAAGTGTTTTTATACAATTTTGACTTCAGTACGACAGCTAACTCTTCAAATAATTAGCCGGTATGAAATATACTAATTAATTATTTGCGAGGATTTATACAAAGCCGTACAAATAATGAAAAATATTTACAACAGATCAAATTCATTTGTTTTATCAGGCATCGTATACGCGTAAATAAAAATCCCGCTTTACAGCAATTACAAGGGACTATTAGAGTAACATGTTCATCACGTCAATTAGCCATCAACGTCATTAATCAAGTCGAGAAGTGTCTCAGTAAGATATCTGGGAAGCTCTTTCTTTAGGATTCGTTATTTGCGTACACCGTGTGATGCAGAAGTAGAAAGGGAATGAGAATAACAATCAATCAGGTTTTGTAATAATATTCCAGAAAACAAAATGTTCCATTCTTAAAAAAATATAGAACATTAAAGTAATTAATAAGATTTCCACAAGATTATGGTTTTATAACCTACGTTCAGCTTTCGTCTGTATAGTCACCTGTTTGCTGTCAATTATTTTCATAAGAAATATGTTAAGAATGTCTTTGAAATACCTATTAAACCTTTTTCCTGCAACCGTCATGACCATTCTTAGCCATATCGACATTTTAGGTAATACTTTTATTCTTGGAACAGCTTATTATCATGCACTCAAAATCCTCTAGAGGTGAGCGCTTGCGACAGTATAGTTCTGAGAAGTACTGACATTTAGAGGTCGCCAGTCGCTGCCGCAGCGGAACTCGTGCGCAATGCGCCCGCGCATGGAGTGGTGGAACTGATTAATGTACCACAAATGTCAATCGGTAGGTAATTAATGTTGATTGTAGTTGTAAATTCCTCTTTGAAATAATATGAGTCGCATATATGCCAATGAATTTTTAAATCGTGTTTAACAATGGAATAGTTGAGCTCCCTAAATTATGGTTGAGCTACACAATGACTGATGCATGCGTGCCGTCGGTTGGGACTGGTCTACTCAAAGCCGCTATGGCTCTTTCTTCAAAAGGCCATTTTAGACTTTGTTACTATTTTATGTCTGGACTTTAAAAGAGACTGTGATTCTCTGAGTTTGTTTCGGCGTTTCTTCTCAGAGGTCGTCAGTTAGGAAATGC
Source organism: Acronicta alni (assembly GCA_964056405.1). Lineage (NCBI taxonomy): Eukaryota > Metazoa > Arthropoda > Insecta > Lepidoptera > Noctuidae > Acronicta > Acronicta alni. Next base: position 17,600,352 of record OZ043916.1, read on the forward strand.
CGGAGCCATCTAGCTAAAAAAAAATATGTAAAATATTGACTTAAGTGTGTTTAAAAGATCTATTTACAGAAATAAATATCGTTTATCGTTTAGTGTACGTAGGACCTTAGAAATAAATAATAAATAAATATTTCTTGGACAATTTTACACAACACCATCTAGTCCCAAACTAAGCAGAACTTGTACTCTGGGTACTAGGCAATGGATATAATACTTATATAACATTTTTTTAGTAAATACATACTTATAATACCTACCTACAGAAGAAACGCCCAGACAAACACAAACACTCAATGTTCATCACATAAAATAATTGTGTTCTGTGGGAATCGAAATCACGACCTCGTGATCAGCAGTCCGACACGCGGACCAATAGACCAGAGACGTCGTCAAGTAGAAAGAATAATCGTCAAAGCATTCGCTCTCATATTATATCATCTTGAAAAAACCTGCTTGACTGAGAATTTTTTTCGACGACGTTTGACGTCGCCAGCCGCCATTGGGCCAGCGTGGTGGACTATAGCCTAATCCCTCTCAATCTGAGAAGAGACCCTTGCCCAGCAGTGGGACAGTATATGGATTAATGATAAACCCGTTAACATACAATACACCTTATGCGAGTCACTGACCTGGCAGAAACAAACTGACCGAAGTCGTAATGAGTCAGTCGTCAACTTCCATAAACGTCGATTAACTAAATAAAGACACATCAAACGAATGACGTCACAATCCATGACAATTACAGCCATGTGGCCCTATCACAAGATCTGCGCGCCAAAAGTGCCTTAATTGTTTCATGAAGACGGATCTTGTTTTATTTATTTTCAAATGAGACATTTTTATATTTGAAGTTTAGGAACAAGCAGATGTGTACAATTCTTATTTTTTTTATAGACTTTATTTTAAAATGCCACTGAAGTACTTAAAAATAACGCATTCCTTAAAGTCAATAATTAGGTAGGTATATACAATTGGGAGATTTTTTAAGTACTTCAATGGCTTTGGAAAATTTCACATAAGTAATACAAAGATGAAAAAACATAGACTGAACCCCTTTATTAAACCACCTTTTTAATACACCTCTGCCGAACTTCTTCCTTCTGCCATCGGGGCAGGCGTGATGGTATGTTAAGTTTTTATGTCAACTCATTGCCCCAATTAATATAATACTGTACACGGGTGTTTTACATTATTAAATTATCTCTGACAGCCATTATCATCACATACAGGTAACTTTACATAATTCCTACGTTAAAATCCATAAATGATCAACTACCATGTAACACCTCCACAAATAGTCGCTTCATTTGCGTAAAACAAAGGAACACGTTAACAAGTAGCAATTATTGACGGCCGACGACGTAGTTAGGACCATAACTAACAGCCGTTCTGATTAATTAGCTCGTAAATCTGTAGGTACAGCCGCCGCCGCCGCGCGCCGCCGCGAGCCGCCATACAACGCGGTAGGCGCCACGCGACGTCATACTCGGGCCATATTAGCACAAACAATGTTTTATAGGTATTTTAAATATATAATTACAATACAATAATAATCCTCTTTTATGCACTCATCCAAAGAAGGCTTCATTTAATTCAACACCTAATATTAAATCCTCGTTTGAGTGCTCATGTGTCGTGTTATCTATTTTATTCAAAATTTTAAGGTTATGTTACGGAAAAGTATTTAATGTTTAAGGTAATAAATACTCAAAGTAGAATTCATTTTTCCGAACGTATTAAGTCGAGAAAGCTCTACTTTAGAGTTCTATAAGTTCTCAAATAAGAATCAACTCAAAATAAAACAACCTTTCATGAACTTGTTAATCACTAAAAGTTATTTAAAACTGAAAGCTGATATATTACCAGAAAATAGGGCGGTAATTTAATTCCACTACAATCAGTTACAATACTAGATTTACTCCACCGACACGGATACACAGACGGACAGACACAAGGCCGTCACAACGTTTAGTTATTGCACGACTTGCTACTACACATACTACGCCGTGGATTATAATAAGAAGGAAGAGAAGTGACAATTCTCGCACCATTTCCCTATTATTGCTGCGAGAACAATGTCAGTTCCCCCTAATTGCGTAATACGGAATTAAGTGTTTATTAGTTCCTTGACAAGTGATCTATTTATGATAGTCATTTTCTATGTAGAAAGTTGATAAATTAGATACATGCAAATTACTATAGTGGCAATAAAAAATTTTACAGACAGAACTACTAGGACATATTCTTCCTAATTCCATACCATCATTATCGTCATCGCCACCGGGTGTTGTAACGCGATTTGGGAGAGGCCTATGTCCAACAGTGGACTGCGATGATAGGCTCATCCTAAGTACTTATTTCCATTGACTTCCCAAATCCTTCTTAAAAGTTATTTTTATAGCAGTTTGTTAATGAACTACGTCATCATTTACATAATACAATATGAAATGCCGTTTTACACTTCCTGCTTTGGGAGTTCCAAAGAATATAGACGTCATAGACTTGTTTGATAAACAGTTTCTTGGAATGTCCCTTTCGTACTATTAGATTATTCCTATTGATTTATACTTAATTAAATATATTCGTGGTAATTATTTGTGGTTAACGACACAAACAGAGAGCGGGACTAGGTGCGTCAATTCCGTCAATAATTGTGTTATTAAATAAATACATTGTAAGGAAGAAATTGCCTCATTAGGCCAATACTCGCCAGCGCAGATGCTGAGCTGAGGTCCTGAGTTCGATCAGTGTCATAAGGTTTTTCTAAAGTCACAGTATAATGGTGATAGGCTCGCTCTCTATTACATGGGACCTAAACATACCTGCGCAGTGTAGGTACAGTCAGCAACGAAAGTACCTGAACATGTTGCAATCTTTAATATGATTTTTAATAAGTATGAAGTTACTGACCTGTGAAAGTCATGCGAAATAATTGCATAGATAACAATTAGAAAAACCCTCTTGACAAGTTTTGGAGCAGTGATAATGTTTTCTATATTTAGCTGTGTTTAGCGACTTTCGTTGCTGACCGTACGTTTTACACCTCTGCCTAATCCCTTAGGGCATACAGGCGTGATGTTATGTGCGTGAGAAAAAAGTTCGAAATCAGCAACACATAAACCCGCTACAAAAATCTGCAGTCACATTCGTTTGTTGCGTATGGGACTTCGCTATGGGCAAGCCGTTTACTTTGTATGGCACATCACAAATATTAGTTATTCTATTGAGTACGTCCTTAGTAGATACTTGTATAAAAATATGTCAATATTATTCGGGAATGACTCACTGGTTTGTGAGAAGCAATGAATGATTTAATAATCGTCACTCGCACGTGGCGCACGCGCGTGCAAGCTGTTCATAACACTTTTATATAACTGTAAGCCAACCCACCTTTACAACTCAAAATATTTTATCTTCATTATGGAGCTGAACATCAGTCCCTCAACCTTTTCCTTCACTATACGACTAGCATGCAGGACTTTTAAACAGTATCATCAGCAACCCATATACTGTCCCACTGCTGGGCACGGGTCGCCTCTCAGGATGAGAGGGATGAGGTATAGACAGTATTAATAACAATCAGTAAAACAGTAAGTATCAATAAAAATAAATCCAATTACAACAAAGCAAATAGAACCAATTCAACTACATAACTACCTTTACAAAGTAAAACGGAACTATATTTCATATCTATAGAAAAAACAGTATAATAGCACCACTTAACATTTCACGGTATCGTAGTGTAGTTTGGTGCGCACGCGCGGATCTACGCAACAAGTGCATATCCGGGTACAATGATCAGCTTCCGGTCGCTTATTATGATCAATTGGCCCTATTGGTCCTGGGGAAATGTAGGGCTCTCGCCCTTCGTCCGGTATCCGGGAATACGGATGTGACATTGTCACAATGATACGAAAACTATATCGATATCGATATTTTCAAGTTTTTTTTTTTTTTCATTTCTAAAAAATTGTATTATTTTATAATGCTATCATAGCTTTAAATAGTTACTATTTAAAATAATTTACCATAAATACGTTGTATAGAACAGTAGATAGGTAAGACACACAAGACAACTTTCTCAAATAGATCTGTGGCATGGCATGTCACTACATACTGTTCGTTTCAACACAAAAAAGCCACACAGACGTCTTCATTTTAATAACATTATAACATAAAAAATCTTAAATAGCCTTAACCAAACTTTGCACACGCAATATTCGATTAAATACTTCACGCTCAGAACATCGAATATAAATACGCCGTGATGGGCCACGTTTCGCAATTATCGAAAATTACCAACAACCCTAGCCCCGTTTACACAATGCTCAACAATGAACCATGCATAAAGGAATAAGCAAGCGTGCACTCGACCGATATCTGGCAACTGACCATGAAATGCTATTAGATAATCTCATATGTATGCTGGCTTACTTAACAACGAATAAAATTATATAACTATTGACATTGTTTTTGTATTAATATCTGTGTGAATTGACTTTATGAGACGTGAAAATGGCAAGTCAAAAAATGTACGAAAGTGCGGATGTACTTGAGAATTATGAACACTATGCCAAATTGTATTACTCGACTACGAATAGATAATAAAATTTGTATATAGGTTATCTATTCTACTTGAACTTTGAAAATACAGTATGAAATTCTATTTATTTTTTACATATAAAACGCAAAATCTATCGATATTTTTTTCATCAATTATACAACCCCTTACTTAATTCCAGTTACTGCATCGCGCGTCGGCAGTTCGGCACTACAATGGATAGATTACATAAACAGACGCAAGCGCAGGTCACAGGGTCACAGGTTATCGATCTATTGGCCGTCAATGCAATTCAATTTAACTACTATTACTCCACGTTAATTGGCTACTATTCAACGCTGATCAATTGTGCGTAGGTGTAGCTAGTGTAAGCACCTATTCATCTAGGTTTTAAGCCAATAAAGAGAATCTTTATTGGGACAGGTCAGGGACTAATTTGTTCCTAGAACTATTTATGGAACAATTTGCAACGGCAATTGCGTATTGTCGTGTTGGCATGATATATAAACTTTTGTTTGACAACAATTTTAATATCCCGAAAAGGTAATAACATGATTTGAATTGAATTGCGTGCTTCACCTTAGTTACCCTGTTTGTGATAAGTCAAACGGATTCAGACAAAAAAAAACAATAAAATCATCTCTACATGATACGTTACATACGTTTTCTTTTTAAGAACCCGTGATTTATTTGAAACAATGACCTGACCCCCAGATAGTATCTTCGGTTTACTCCGACATACTCCGACTCGGGTTCCCCATAACATGCAGACTTCTGGGTCCAAAACATGAGGCTGACAATATTTTGTACAAGTAAGTCTGACTCTGTTTTGAGTAACCTAACCGAGTGTATAGTGTGACACACAGTTGCCCTTTGACATAGGTGTAGTTTCATCCTTGAGTACAATTCCGTTAGAGACCATCACTATACTATAGTTACGGTAAACTGTAAACAGATGCGTCACAGCCCTACGCGGGTGACATCACTGCGTGACTCCTGCACATCCTATTAACAATTTTGTAATACTAACACATGTGAAGTGTATTTCTTGAATGGTTAGTGAGTCATCTTTGATTAAACTCAGGCCCTTTAGGAGAGCCAAAACTGTATGATTTCTATAGACATATATTATTTTGAGATGGTATAACTCTGCTGCTGATTTCATCTGGGCTGGTACCACCACATAGCCAAAACTTCGCAAAGCAATAATCTAATAATATTATTGGACATATGAGACTTAACAATGCTGACTAAGTCTCAAGATGCCAATGAGCGAGTCATTATCGCTGTTTCTGGTGTTTATAAGCTGTGTTTATCTACCGTTTACCATCAGACGGCCCGTATGCTTGCTTTGGCATCTTACTACAATAAAAGAAGACGTGTTACAATAATGACATTACGATCGTTGCCGTTCGAACAATGAAGTGTGTAGTGATTTCTCGTAGCGTCTTTAGCTTCCATAAGTTAAACTCCTGATTAACATGGTTTCGTTCATGTGATCATACGTGGTGTCCTAACTGGTGACCTGTATCTAATACAGGCTTCTGTAGAAACCTACTTCAGGCGCCAGTCTCTCACAAAGTTAAATCCTTGTCTGTGCACTATTGTTAAGCCCAGCATTCAGTTATTTGTGATGAGAAAATAAATGTATTTATTATTATATTATATCTATTATTATTATAACTGTTAGGTTATGAACACGTAATGCCGTTTCAAACACCATTGATAATTCAAAATAATACAAAGCAAATAAATGAGACAGGTTTATGTGTTGCACACCAACACCTGCCGTATCCTTGTCGCCGCGATTAATTCATCGCGCGCGCATACCAGCAGATATTGTTCAGAAAGGTCACGTACTTACATCGTCGTATGCGCGTCACACCGCCAGCCACCATTGTGATATTTTTAGCCCATATCTAGATTACCACGAGGATGTGCCTATGTCTAAACTGACTGTTAAACTCGCGAACCGATGATAGATTAGGTTGAGTTCACAATAGAGTTCAATAACATTAAACAATAACATGTACAGTAACATACTCAATGGCGTCTTCTTACATAGACCATGCAACGCTGGCTTATTCGTGTCCACACTAACCGTAAAACACTGTTTGCGGAGAGGAGCTTCAACATATTTTAAATGAGTTTGAACATTGTACTTTTTAAAATAGAACATGCTTGCGCGAATATTAGACAAAATACTTTATTTTACGGTCTTTTCGCGTTAAATTAGTTAATAATTATAAATAAATTAGAAAAGCCTTTTATTTCTTGCATTTTTTACAGGATGATTACTATAAGTATAATACTAACACTAATACTTACTTACAATCTTTATCGTGTTTTTGTTTCTTTTTTTTAATTAATACATATTTCTAAATCCTGAAGTTCATACATATTTTGATACAACGCGAAAATATCCGTGAAAAAGCAGTTCTATTAAAAAAACCAAACATGCATTAGATCAATAGAATATTAAATGTACTCCTTATGTACTCCTTTGTATACGCAATGTTACCCTTCCATAAATACTAGTGTAATAATTATGTTCTTGTATAACACTCGCTGATTAATCTAAATATAACACCTATATTTATGAAACTTGACCGCTGACAGGAGGCTCTCATTAAGATACGAACTGATATAAAATGGCGTCTCATCTTGCAGTTACGGACGGATTCACGTTTCAATATGTAATCATAACAGCTAAAGGTCCGCGAAGAGTGTATCTACTGTTTATTGTTTATGTAACGTAACTCGATCAGATAGCTACGTGTAAAGCAGTGCGCACATATGCAATAGATTATGTTCCGACCAATGATACGAGTATCTATGTTCAAGTAAGGCTGCTTAGAAAAAAAAAAATCAATTTAATTTCATTCCAATCAAAACAAACGGACAATATTGCAGGTCGTTCGAAATTCTAATTTTGTTTGGACATTGGATTTTAATTCTAAAGTCAAGTTTAGCAAAATTTTATAGTAGTTAATTTTGAATTTTTTTCTTTCGAAATTCAAAGTAGTATTTTTTTTTTCATAGGGAAGATTTTACTTAATCTGTACCAACATCATGTATGGCATGTATGGTCAACATGAGCTAAATGTAACATGAACGAGATGACCGAAGAACAATCTATGTATTTGCATATTTCGTATTTTATAAACACGATTTATTATTTATATATCTATTTATGTATTTGCGTATTTCGTATTTTATTAACATAAACACGTTTTCACAATTAAGGAAACATAGTATCTACTTATAAATAAATGCCCAGTTATGGAAGTTTTGCAAGTAAAATCTTTTAACGACCTAGGCAACCACAATTGAATCGCAAATTAAATAAATATTATAGTATACATATAAACAATTCCTTATTGATATACTATTTTCTATTCATTACATCTAGGAATAATGGCCGTACAATATGTAGGTACCTATTGTTTTAGCTAGCTATTGTTTTAGTTATAGCTAGTTTTCTTTCCGAGAAGTGAGTATCCTGATAATAATACATGAAGCTTCAGTGTATAGGTAGTGACTCTATAATCAAACGATTGGATTCTCATTCTATATCTGTAACCATGTTGTATAACCTGAAATTTTGGAAATAGATGTGTAGACACAGATAGACATATTTTCTGCCTTGTCTGTATTTAAAAAAAATACCACGAACTTTGAGTTCATTTTGGTGTGTTTTGAAAGATAGACCCCGTATCTGAAGAACTCGGTCGTGTATACCAATAAGAGAACAACCAGCTCCTAGTCTCCACCAGCTCTGGAGTAAAGTGCAATTTTCTATTACTAACAAAAACATTTATTTATGTCATATCCGGGTTGAAATTACGCCAAAAGGTTGTTAATATAGACTACTACAGACTGCTGTAACAGGTTGTACAGACATTTATATGTGCAAGTGCATGCCTTTGTTTTCACATTCTCTGACGGCACTGTGCGATACACATTCGCATACAAAACCTCCTTACAAGTAATGTATTTTATTTGAAATGTTAACAGGATATTTGTAGCTATTGTTATCCCTTTCATAAATGATTTCAGTATATTGTAATAGGTGCACGTAAGTTATTATCCTATGAATACACACAGTTGGGATTTTGCTTCCTCCCTGAGGGACACATACGCAACTCTCTACACGATGAGCAAAATCACATGGTCTTTAATAAACCATAATCGATTCTCAAGGCGTTTGACTTTCTCGATACTAATAAAGGATCATCGAGGTGGTAATAGAGAGTACATAAAATTGTAACAACAAAAGTACGGTGTACGGTGACATTTTGTTTTACCCATCCAGCAGTAGCTGGATGGGTAAAACAAAATGTCAATGTATCCGACGCTAAACAGTAAATAATATTAACCGTAGGTAATACGCCTATAGCCTGTTACCGTTTAATATCAGTTAGGTCATATATCTAATTCTTTACAACCTTAATAGTATAAATTATACCACTTTATGCCATACCAGCTGTTTAAATCCTAATAAAATTATTTCCTAGGTAAACCGTCGTAATCATAATTTCCTGTTCAAGAATTTTCTGGGACCTTTTCATGCTGCAGTATAAAACCTAGTGGCTCACAGACTGTCCAGTTTCACCGGCAGGTAGAAAGCCTGTAATGACAGGAAGTGACGGCAGCTGGGTGACCTACCGGCGCTTGCGCAATGCCCACCGGATATCTAGGTGATAACACTGGAATGGATTATGTGATTGTTTTATTAACAAGTGATGTGAATATCAGCATAACTTGGTGAAAGAAAGTAATATCAGAATTCTGACTTTACGTTTACGATCTCGGCTTAATAAGTTTACGTGGAAATTGTTCCTAAGGACAGAAAAATAAAAATATCATAATCTTAATAATAAATCGTTAGCAATTTTTTTCGACAAATAGTTACCTACTTCAAATGTAATTATCGATACACCCGATATTAAAATAATAAACTCACAAAATTACATGAGACTTCAAAGAAGCGACGAAACAATAAACTTGGGTAGTGTAAACATCCCACATTGCAACACAAGAATTAGGCCAGTCGCACGCACAATTACACAAATATGGCCGCCCTATCAATATCGCGCTAAATACATGCGACAAGGCGCTAACGTGTCTGTTCGTTCTTCGTCTAATAATAATAAACAACAGAAGTTCTACTTTAGTTAGAAAAATCACAAATATTGATGCATTATTTAAGGTTCTACTTAAGCTGCAGGATTCGTCTGAGGTGGTACGGACGCCAGCAGGTCAAGCTATCCAAAACTGTCAAATTTTCCCAATTGAATATGAACCTTATGTTTTTATATTAAAGTTGAAACTCAATCAAAGAAATTTGACAGATTGTGGTAGCTTGTCTCTGTACCACCGCAATGCAAAATATTCTGCCACTAAACAATAATAAGCTAACATTATTGTGTTCGTTTTGAAGGGCAATGTAGCCAGTACAATTACTGGACATATGACAGTTAACAAGTGAAGTGTCAAGATGACAGTGACAGAGCGAGTGATGTGATACTTCTGGTGTCTATATGCTGCGGTGGCCGCTTACCATCAGACAGCCCATAATATGATTATTTGTCATCACACCATAATAAAAATAGTATAGGCACAGAAAGATGGCGTTAATAATCTAAACGCTGCCAGATCGTGTTTAAATATACTAATTTTATTGTATAAAGAGCAAGCGGATTTTGTAAGTTTGTTTTTATGTAGACCTCTGGAAACATCGCAAACCAATTTGTAAAAATCTTTCAAAAACTTGTTGGCTTGTGTTGCAATATAAAATTAATAATATCGCCTATCTAGGCGATATTATTAATTTCATATTGCAACACAAGCGACGCTAGTGGCTACCGGCTAGTGTTATGATAAATCTATTCAGTACGATTTGCGATTGGGTTTAATTAATTCCATAGCATGCATTTGAAGAGGACGACAATATCCTTACACCCTACAACAGAATCACCAGAATTATCATGGACCCTGATACTTCTGCGCTATCCTTGTCAGTGTTCAATAACTGAATGATTAGCAGCAGCATCCCAGCGCGCATGCGTTCCCACGGACCGTTGACATGTGTGGCTGAATGCAAGTGTGCATTGTTCTGTTCCAAATTTAAATATAACGCAATTTTTTTTCGTCTCATCATGGCGGGGCTGCCGGTATACCTACTTTCTTTGCTTAAATTGGGTTATTAAATTGGATGTTAACTTAGGTTTACACTTTGTCCGAATACAGTCTAGGTAATTTATAAAGCCCACTGACTGTCAGACAACACTCTTAAACTGGTGGTTTGTGTACTCACGTAGGTGAGCACTAAGAAGGGATTTCGGGAAATTTCTAACGGATTGGGAAAAACGAGATGATCGCAGGTACACTAGCTATATACAGCTAAATAAAATTATAGCTAATAATTATATACGTACACTCGTAGACATAACTTATAGTGCATACACACTACGCCATTATACAAGTGACAATAGGCCTCATTAAGCACCGTTAAAAGTGCATCTACATCGTTCAATTAAAAAACAATAGAGAGTGTATAGAGGGCGTGGCGGTGCATTGTTCCGGGTATGAAGTGAATAAGTAGATACATTAGCAACTTTATATGAGGTTCCCAAGTCGACGCATAGGAAATGTCAGTCGAACTGTCGAATAGTGATTATGCTTGCAGCCATGCGGCTAACACATAGTCGGATGCATATGCATACGGTATGCAAATGTAATTATCAACCCATTTACTTTCCCAGTGCTGGGCCCGTTGCAAGTCTCTCGTCAAAACAAAATAAACATAAAATCGTTTTTACTTTCTATAAGGGGCTCCGAACTGTTATGCTTAATGGGCCCTGGGTGGCCTAAGACCTACTCTATCCTTAAGAGTGATAATTAATGACATAAAATATTACAGGAATGATGTCAGTCTACTAAGGAGTACACGTTATGTAGTCTTCAGTAAGTGAAGGGTTCTGCTCTATGCTCTAATGATTTCGAAGTCAGAGGTACCTAAGATTCGAACTCGAGACCAGACTTGGCAGTCCACCAGTCATATCTCTAGGCTGTCACTGCTTATTAAAGAAATGATAAAATCATCAGAATTAGCTACTCAGTCAAGGTTGTTCGCGAATTCAATGACTTCCTGACTTGAGATATTTATTAGAGCATGTGTTTATGATTCATTCATTTACATTCAATATCTAGGAATCAGATGTTGATAAATGGATGAAGGTCTCATAAATAACATAATCACACCATCACGCCTGTATACTCGAAGGTTTAAGCAATCGTCTGTTTTTGGTCCCATGTAATAAGGGTCGAGTCTATTGCCGTTAACTAAGCACAAATTCAAACTCCCTGAGAATTGAGAATTTTATAGAAATACCCAAAAGGCTGGGAATTAAACTAAAGGCCTCTAAAGGCTCAGTAGAGCAGCTGCGCTTGTTTTCATTGGAACCAATAAGGTAGGATCTGTCCTACCTTATTGGTTCCAATGAAAACAAGCGCACGGAAGCAAGTCACGGAATAGATAAATAGGTCTTTATAATAAAATATGATTGAATTCTTCAGTAAATCTATTCCACATAATCCTATCCGACATTGTATCATAATTTAAACCGTTAACAAGGATTTAAAAACCATGTGTTAGATGTAAATTATAACAAAGCAGTAGGTGCACCATGTTAATAAACATTAACGGACTACACATGGTGACCAGCTCCCGCTAACAACATAAACATACAGAAAAAAAAACAATTAAACTCATTTAATATAGATACTTGAATAATATTCATGATGGCCAACGTCTCATTGGACTAATAGGCGCAAGAGCTATGACGTCCCGAGTTTAATTCCCAGGCTGATAAGCTTTATTTTTCCATAAAATTTTCAGTAACAGCGCAGCCTTTAGATTTATGCCAGATCCTGTCGATAAACTCGCCGCCTATTATAATAAGAGACTTAACAAATATCGGCGGTCTGTTGACTTGATGTACATCTCTACCTAATCCTTCAAGGATAAAGGCTTTATGATGATAATTAACCAGTTGTTACATTATTACATGTCTAATCTCTTTAGCTGATGTTATTTAAATCATAGACAAATTGTTAAACACCTTATGTACACAGTTTTAAGCAATAAATATCTTTGACTTAGACTTTGGATGTTCAATGTATACCGAACTATAATGCGCTACACGTGCTACACGAATTCTATCACAATTTACAAGTACAAGTAATATTCGACCTGATCCGGTCTGGGTTCGAAATGTTGCTTTCTTTGATATTATTTTAATTCGCTAGTCTACTAAAAAAATCAAACGTGCTTGCTCATCAAAACAAAAGACAGTTTTTGATTATTTTTGTGTTTTTATCATGATATTTTTGTTCGTAACCATAACAAAAATAATGTAGGTAATGTAGTTTGCGCAATCTTGCATTTGTAGGTACAAAACCTTACACTGTATGCATGAAACTACACTCAGGTATACCTATAAAATGCCTTATCGTTTACATTTCCGGTTATAATTGTTTATTGAACTTAGAACATTTCCAATATTATTGGAAAAAATCCCGTTCAAGTAACTTGAGACATTAGAAAAATTCCCCGTGTTGTAAAACCAGTGATTCAGAAAAACTAATTAACTGTCAATTCAAAGAACAGGTTTACAAGAAAGTTACTAATTAACTAAAAAACCAAAAAAAGTGAATATAATAATAGGTACGTCTCAGCAATAATTACACATTATTTAATAGACTTCTTAGACAAAGAACTTCTTATGTTTAACGACGTCATAAGTCTCATTACACAGACGGTAACGATCACAAATGTCGGTCAAAACTAATTTGGATGCTCTCACCATCCCCGGACTTTCCACCGACCGTGAAACAATACCGACCTGTCTCCTAAACCTAAGTTCACATGTCGCTAAACAATCGAGAAATCATCTCCATATCTCTCGGCCATCAAAATGTCAGTGCCGTTCTTAATTAAGAAGCGGTTGGAAGGTAATGACTGAGCGCAATGTCGAAATTGTCCCATTGTGCACAAATTCCCAGGAATTATGTTGAAAATATTTGGCTTGCTTGCTCAAGACAGTTAGGTTTAGGGAATTCAGCCACGTTCACAAAGAACAAAGGATGTGTCTGACCATCTGCGCGGATACAATGGAAAAATATATCAGTTTTTTTTTATGAAAAATCTTCGCAGACGCAATAAGTCGCGAATATGTTTTATATTTAGATCTAAACTTAATTGGAAGGTCGTACTAGCTAATTAATGTAACATCATGCAATACCGACGTCCGATTTCTTAAGTGATACAAACATGGAAATTACCAGCGATTGCATGTTACAAAACTGGACGTCTTAAGTTACGTGACGGTTATGTCCCTAATTTCGATTAGTCGTGTTTAGCATTGTATGTTCATAAAAAGTCCAAGATTCCCTAGTAACCAAAAATGGAAACATTATTCTTCTTCTCCTTCTGCTGTGCCTTTTCCAACTCCATTTGGGGTCGGCTCTCCTCGTTCTAAGGCGCTAAGACAGTGTGTCTTGGGTCAAAAATGGAAACATTATTGATCAAATTTAATTTATAAGCAAAAGATTTTTGAACTTTTTTAGCTCTAGTAAACTAGACACCATCGAAATCCATACTTTTCTTTCTTCAAAATGCCATCTCAGACATTGCCACTACACTGTAAAGTAAAATTGATAGACTTTATCCCTTTCAATCTGAGAGGAGAATCGTGCTCAGCAATGGGACGGTATATGGGTTGATAATGATATATGTATTTGATAGGTACTACTACGAAATAATAACCACCAGGATATAAGTCACGGTAGGTATTCAATAAGAAATCAAACGCGCAGGAGTATAACTACATATTCAAATACAATTACTGATAACCGTATCTAAGTCCACAAAGTATTTCCTGTCGTTATAATATTTATACTGAGTACTGTATTCGGTTCCCATGGTGTTATTATCTGATGGGAGACATAGGAAATTCCGCTATTACCTGCCAAGAAAGTGAAATCGAATAATGATGCACACGCACAGAGATGGCATCGCGTCGCTTTATATGTATAGGGAGCTACGAATGATGGATGATGGCAATAATCATGTGATAGTAAAAGTTGAATTTGCAAGGTTGTACGATACGTTGGAAATAAGTATTACTTATTCAATACCAATCCAGCGATGTACTCAAACGTTTTTTCTTTCTGAAAGACAGTTGCCGTACAAATAACAAGCCCCGTATCGTGGACGACTTTCCAAAAATGCAACAGAGACAAAGCTCACCCAAATTCGAAAGAAATATATCTGTCGATCTACAAATACTCGGCGTAACGGCAGCGGTGCCCGTATTCTCCATAGGATCAACTATTTGGATCATACAGCTAGATCATAACGTTTAATAAACGCTTGTAATATGAGCTTAAAGCATTTTGAATTTAATTCAACTAACCGCTACATTAAACGCCTCACTCGGAACTACTATTTTCATAATCAAAGACAAAATTAATTATTGAAGACTACAAGGTTCATTGCACTACATCTTCCATTTCAGGAAGTGTTATTAATTAAGTTTTATTATTACAAACGCAAATGCAGAACACATGAAATTAAGAATATACTGGCAACCAACGGCTGGAGACAGAAAGTAAAGGCATAAAACTCACCGTTCTATGGGACAGATCAGTGACGGAGTCGTGCCGGTGTTCTAAGCTGCCGAGGCTGCAGCAGGAGGCCGAGGAGGCCAGGCTGACGGAGTCTGCGCGCGCGCGGTGCGGCGACACCGCCACGTGCTTCAGCATGCCGGGCCCTGTAACAATCAAAATAAAAACAATTAATTTACGACAGTTTTGTAAATCATTCCACCACATCTGATTAGTTAGAGAGGTAGGGCATAGTGGGAGTAATTCCACTCAAATTGGAGTTGCGCAACTGGGGAAGTACCTCCGTCTTGCAGAAAATCGAAGTATAATAACACTGCTTTGAGCTGTGTTGTGTTTCTTACGGTGAGCAAGGTCGCCAGTGCTCCATGTTGCAAGCGTCTATAGGCTACGGTAACCGCTTACAATCAGGTGGGCCGTATGCTTGCTAAAAAAAAAATTAACCTGACATGACTAACCTAACATAGTTAGGAGAATGATGATGATTTATGATGGTAGAACATAAATGTAATGCTTATTATGCTAATGCTACTGTAACACTGTGATCCACCTAGTCAAAACATCCAACAACTTCACGTAACCACCTACTAATCAACACTCAATTCATTTATTGCACTCCACACTGCTAACAGTTGTTATACAGGAGAGAGGAATGGCATTATATTTATTAGTATAGTTATTTGCTACATTTCCATTTATTTAGTAAATTATTTTTAACATAACGTAGGTAATAAAGATTGATTTTTCATGTGCGAAATAGCTTTTATTACAGTAGGTAAAAATTAATACGAAAATTCTGCACAATTCTCGTAGCATAATACACAATCTTACAGAGCAAAACTTCATCTAATTTTGTGTGTGATCGCATGACACTTGCGCGCGCACATGTCAGCATCCCATAAAGCGCCGGATGTATCTTCCAAGAACAATTTGACAAGTACCTGGAGAGCCATTGTGGTGAATGCGCCATTGTGTCGCCAGGAAGATGGGTAAGGGCGTGCCAATTGTGGTAAAAATAGGATTAGAAAAAAGCGTTTACTGTTTTTTTTTCTATTTAAATCTAAGGATTCGTGTTTAATTTAGAATCTGAAGTTTAGAATTAGAATCTTCTCATTATGCAATGTATGCCTGTGCCTATTAGTGAAGAATTATTTGAAAAAAAAAAGTTCTTGCAGTTGCAAAATTTAAACAATTTGTAACCGCAATAATGGCTACTAAATGGCAATAAATACTTATACTAATAGGTATTTACAGACTTCAAATTCAGGAACTAATAAATGTTCCCGTACGATTAAATCTTTGCCCATAATAATAAATTACAGATAGAGGTCTACACGAGGTTGCTAAAGCTGTGCAAATATTGCCTGAAGTCATGAACAACTTTTACTTTAACAGGTAGATTTATATCTCCCATAAACCGCCCACGTAGTGCCTGAGACCGCATGGCTCGGCTCTCGTACGCACGTACGAGGACTCTATCCAGAGGATATTTTCCTGTAATTTAGGTAGCCAAGATTAGACGACTGGTTTGGTATAAAATATCTAATAAACAGCTTCATCTCGGCATCCCGCATGTAGACATTCTTTATAGAAAAATTGTCCAACGCTCGTTCCAAATTTCAATTTTTATTGACATCCGATTCTTAAAATATTAGATCGCTGCATCGCCAGCATTCCTCTTTCTATGTCACCTAATACGAGGAAACCTTGCTTACAACACTAATGAAAATAAGCACAGAAACAAAGAACTAGAAATATGGGATATATATTGATTTCTGACACTTACGCGATTATTAGACATTGATCTAAACCATTGGACTGGCAAGTCAAAGGTCCCGAGTTCGAATTCATGTGCGTATTATTAATTAAATATCACTCGCTTAAACGGTGAAGGAAAACATCGTGAGGAGACCTGCATATACCTTAGAAATTTTCTCGACGGTTTGTCAGTCTGCCAACCCGCACTAGGCCAGCATGGTGGATTATTATCCTAATCTCTCTCAATATATGAGAGGAGACCTGTGCCCAGCAGTGGGACAGTATACGGGTTGATGATGTTATAAAACTACTCATGAACAATGGACGCTGTAAAGGGTCCGAAACGCGATAAAATACGTAAAAAGTAGTTTTACTTCTATAGAAATACATCGTAGTATTTTTTGGCAATCCAGTACCTACCTAGCATTCTTCTAGATAATTCGACAATTACACCTAAATACTTAATAACACGTGAGAGTGCCCTTATTGAACTCGAATCGAAACGTTTGCTAACCCCAATTTGTTAATGCATAGTTACGATACGTACACTCAGACAGAGGTCGTGAGATTTAGCGCAGTTAGAAATACTTGAGCTGTGAGAATGGAAGAAATCATAATTACATGGATGGATTAGTCCCCTGTACTGCACTTATTGAACTATGTTTATTAAGAAAAAGTATTAAAATTCTTAGCATAGTTCAACTTAAATTTTGAAATCTGTTGATTTAAAGTCAAATATACATAGTCTTTAGCAGTATTATGGACTAAACTGCAGTTATCAATAATTGAGTCAAAGCAACGCTATTGCATTGGTCTTTTCCTAGGATAGACTGGCGCTTGACTGCTCCATTGAAAGTCAACTTTTCAGTTACCTACTCGTAGAATTCTGGGGTCAGCACGGTCGTCTATCTACCTTCTATCGTACGTATGATTAAACTTCTAGAATAAAAGTGGACTCTACAAAAAAGTTAAAAGATACATTGCTTGTGCACATTCTTTTGATGTTTGCGCTAACCAGTTATTGCGTTCTAGTATTTCGTGGGAACAGATAAACAATAAACCCGTAACTCAATAATTTAGTTTAGATACAATTGACAGTAAAGTTTTTATTCGCGCATAATATACCTAGTAAGTGTACTGCAGTGAGTACTGAGCGCTTCTGTGAAGCATGTGAATACTAATCAGGATATGTGCAGAAGGTGATATTAATAAGTATCACAAAATTCTTCAAAAGGAAGGAAGAACAATGAATACAATCATAACTAAGAAAAAGAACTGTGGGAATCAAACCCCCGACGTCGTGATCAGCAGTCCGACACTCAAACCACTAGACCATAGACGTCGTCAAATATGATTTATTTATCTATTTCTTTAAATACAGACTTAGAAAACAAAAATTTTTAAATAGCTAGGACTATTTAGTACAAATGTACTGCTCATTTATAAAGAAATATCTTCCAGTACAAGAATTAATTAATTGTTGTTATGTATACAAAAGGAAAGTTTGTAAAAATACAGTTAGACAAAAGCAAATTGTATAGACTTGTTGTAATTAGATAATCTGTCAACAGCCTTTATGCAAAATTGTATAGGAACTATGAGTACCTATATCAAAACAAAATAATATTCTCCATTCTCCAATACGCAATTAACTTGGCCTACTGTACAAACTTCCTTTATAAGTGGCAGGCGCGGCCGACGCACGCGCATCCGCCGCGCTGTGGCATCTGTCGAACAATAATCCCGAGTTTTTGCGAGCGCCCATTGTTTTTACGAGCTTCCCAGAAGGCTGGGGAAATCTCGAGCTGTGGGATCAATCTACAGTACAGCTTTCTATAACAAGTGCATCTGTTTCGAGAGTGATAAACACTATCGTTGGGTGGGGTTGATTATGTTTAAAACTATCGTGGTAAATTCGTATAGTCTTACGTAGGTCTTATCTTAATAAATAACACGAGCTTCATTTTCCACTAAATACGTTCATAATCATCATTTTAGCCTTTTACTAGCAATAAATTATTCTTGTTCCTTCTTGTCTTTCAGTTTAACAGGGCTGGATGACAATATTTCACATGAAGCGACCTCCGCAACTCAATATCTAGGTGCTACCGATATCCTAAGGATCATCGGGTTATCAAGCTTCTCGGGTTCCTGACTATCACTAACGATTGTTATAGGTTCGAATTTTATAACAAACTGAGACCACAGCTTCACTACTCTTTGATGCACAGAGGGAACTGGATCGTAAGACACACACAACAAAACCTTGCAGATCGAATTATCATCATTGTAAATATTATAGCCACGAGCCCCTCATACTATTTTTTTAATAATAATATCTAATTTAATGAACTAAACAATGTTAATTACATAATTATTTAATTTACAGAACATAAATTACGATTAACTCGATCGTGACCGGCACACGTTAAACACGGCTTTATAGTTACAAACTGTAATCAATCAGTATAATATAGCAATTCATCAAATTTTAATGAACCCAATCGATTGGTACTTCAGATAATGATTGGCGAACTATAATTTAGTCTATAAATAATCTCAATAATTATAATATTACATACATACATCATAGTATCTCAAAAGAGCGGATGAATAAAAAAACTTTTAAGTACACTATCGAATTTGGTAAAGGATCCGCTGCCGGCGTATTAAAAAAATGGATGACGCCCCATTTAATAGGGGGTGAACCTATTGCTATTAACGGGCACAATTCCAAACTGTGAGCTACTACTGAGATTTCATAGAATTCTTTCTTGCGTTCTCCGAGCCTTTTCCCAACTATAGTGGGTTCGGCTTCCAGTCTAACCGGATACGGCTGCATATTAGTATTTTACATGAAGCGACTGCCACCAGACCTTCGCAACCCTATTTTTGGGTAATAGCGATTAGTGGTGTTCAAAGTTGCTATAAATCGATAACACGCTTAATGCTATATGCTTAATTTTTTAAGCAAGCGAGTTTATGTGCTTTATTATAGCATGCTTAATTTATATGCCTACTTGTTACTAACGCTATACGCGACGCCCGACGGAGAGTAGGTTGATAGAGAGAGAGAGTGCTATGTGGTATAAAGCAAAACAGCTATAAAGCATTATAGCATAAAGTGCGAACCGCGATATCATTTGCTATAAACTATTTTTAATAAGCACGCTACTTTATAATGCTTTATGCTATATTAACCATCACTAATACCGATACCGTGAGGATAGACTGGTTTTCATAGAATAGAATGTCATAAAAACCCTATAACACTGCTCGGGAATCGAACTTGCACAGTATTCGCGCTTAAGATCGCTAAACTAATGAGGCAGCACAATTAATGTAATAGATTGATTACACAAATTACTTGCAACATTAACGATCTTCAAATAATGCGCACACGCGTCACAATTGACAGTAATGTCTTTATTGACTCGTCCCAATCGCTTCCGGTCCGGCTCACATAACGTACTCTTTAAATTAAATTTAATGGGTACCTCATTAACGTGTCTCTGTGGTTGTATACGAGTATTAATGCGACGAAGCTGGTTTCGGCTTATCTTTTGAACTATTATCGAGATGGGATTAAAGATGTGATATTATTAAAAAGTATAATAAATAGAAAGTTTGGGACAAGTTTAATGATTTCATATTTGAATTTTTATGTAATGATCGGCTCAGCAAACCCGTACTGAGTTAACCCATAGCTGAAAAATATAAGTAAAGTCACCTTTGAAGAATGACGTCCGGAAAAATTGATTTACACAGGCAAAGCAAAAATCAAGCTTTAGAAGATACTTTTTTAAATTGGTCTCTCCCGGAATCGCTGAGTACCCAGGTAAATAAATACGTATTTTCCCTTTTTTAATATTTATAGAATATATAAGTAGTTACTTAAATCAACGCCTTTCCCTAGCTTAACGTCTCAAAGCAATACCAAAGGGTAAACTTATGCTTTGTAACTTATTGTATCTGGAGAAACTTGTTTGGATACAGAATATCAAATGAAATAATCTCTGTATTTGGACAGCAATAAACCGTATTGCATCAAGCCCAGTTAAATATAACGTTAACCGGATGACACGTTAAATGTTTAATTAAGACCGGAATGTGAATCAATTAATTTATTAATAAATAGCAATTAATTATTTTCTTTACATTTAATGACTCAATGTCACGTGATTGTGGTGTCTATGAGAAGAATCTTCAAGAAAAGTCATTAACATAGACTTGAAAAATACGAACCGAATTATATAAAATATATTTTTAAAACACTTTTATTTGTACTATATTGCGCCAGTATTTCGTAACTGACGACCTCTGAGAAGAAACGCTGAAACAAACTCGGAGAATATTGGTCTCTCTTACTCGTAAACTCCAAATGTAGTAGTATCAAATTATGAGAGTCACAATCATAATGTAGGATAATGTCTGAAATGGCCTTTTGAAAGTCCAAAATATGTCTACACAACTAAAATATACCTATATTTAGGAGTTTTAATAATATCAATAATCAAACGTAATTTCTAGTGATTAATTTAAATACTACAAATTGTACGGTAAAATTAGCAATGATGATGATGGCATTAAAGATATAATTCTATATTTTGGCAATACAACTTTATTAGCATAAGTTTTATTCTCAAACAGTAATAACGCCTACTTGCTTCAACAATGGCTCAAACATTTGTTGTAGGTTTTGTCTATTAAAAATGTTGGCTCAAATATTTAGCGGATTGCACTTCGACTCGCTAAATACCTACAAATTGCATCTCTGTCAATTTGCTTGAAAATGATAGGGACGGAATGATGTATTAGTTTACGGAAACTGCTAATTTTAGTTTTTAAATTCCACTTTAACTAATGCACGACGAAATAAGCGGATGCGACGAGTTGCTGACGATTCGGACACAATATATTGGGACACAGTGTCCGAATTGACACATTTTAATTTTAATATTTCTTTCACTGATGATTCGGACACCAATAAAAAAAATCTGTTTTGTACAGTCAGATAAAAAACTTCCAACGATACCTTAATTGTAGAAATCCGTCCTCCATCCGTAAAATACAGTTTTATTTTTAACGAAAGATGCCGTTTTTAATAAATCATATTCTAAACCCACATACATAGATACGCGCCTTGGCAGTTGGGTAATAAGTATTTGAAGCGCTAATAGATGCATAGAAAAGACACTCATTCTATCTCTTTAGTAATTAGTTTTTGTGTAAGATTTTTGTATTTGTCTAAGTATAAAGTTGTAATAATAAGCTGTTTTCCGCGAATGTTCGTGTGGTTTCTAGAAAAACCAAGAAGTTGTCAAATACATTTTTGATTATGTTTGGTCACTTTCGCATTTATAATATTAGTTAGGATTACGGTTTTAGGTAATTACTGAAATGGTAGATCTGGTTGTATGAGATTTCTATTCAATTTTTCATCAGAGAGACTTTTAATCGTTCCAGTTTTTAGTGTTTAGAAATATTTACCTACATATTTATTTTAGGAGATGGGGAACCAGCATATTCATCATGCATATATAAAAGTCTAAACCACTCTAAAATAGATTTGGTAACGCTTTTTTGTCTGACTGTACTAAATAGCTTCAATAATTTAATGGTATCCGAATTGTCACTAAAAATATATTAAAATTAAAATGTGTCAATTCGGACAATGTGTCCCAATATATTGTGTCCGAATCGTCAGCAACTCGATGCGACTAATACAGTAATTTGTAATTCACAATTCTACGCATTAGGAAGTTTTTAACTGTGTAATAGGTATTGCATGTCCAAGTAGGTATTTAAAATTGGAGTCAATTATAGATAATTATAGATTGTTTATGTTATACTAAACTAATGAAAGTAAATGAAGAATTAAATTAATTGAAGACCTTAGATTTAAAAAAAATACTAATATTATTTTATGGCAAATTTACGTGGAGGCCGAACAACCGATTGCACCAGGATTTAAAGGATCGATACTTGCAAAAAATGCAATATTGTAAGGTACTTACAGATATAGGTATCACGTCTGAGTGTATGTGAAAATTTGTTTGTGCTCAGTTCAGCAGCTACAAAAAAATCTTTGCTTTAAACCAACTGCCAAACTTTGGCCCAACCTGTGTAAATCTTACTACCATCCGTGGGTTGCTGTTATAGTGATCGCCCCCAATATGGCAACACAGCTGGGCATCTACCAAATAAAGGTGATCCCACACAATGCTCGCAAAATACTTCAAAGGTCAAAGGTTCCTAAATTCGATCTCGATATTATCGATTGGCATGGTTTTGGAACTATTCTGCCTTGAGTGTTGAGGAAGAAAATTCTTTCCAATACTAGATGCCAATACGTAAAGTGATCCAGTCGTTAAGAATATTATATTGAGTTAGAAATATGAATGTGTTATCGGTTCTCGTTCTACGAAATATAAGAACGGAAGTTTATGTAAACGAAATAATACAAACACCGAAACATAAGTACTCTTGTCAACAACAAACAATACGGTATAAATCAGGCTTTTAGTCCTTTTCACATAAATCTATATTCCTGTGAAATGGTTTGAATTCAATAACACTGAGTAAGGGAACCGAAAGGTTTATTGTGTAAACATGTCCTATAAATTGGATTCTGACGTGTTACCAAACAAACCCGGCCAATTTACCATTATCGGAATTAAAGCTGGAATGCGCGCGCGCACTGATCAGGCAAACAAACGATTTGTTAAGGTTTGTGTCTGTGTTTGTGTATAAGCAGGATGCAGTGCTGCACTCTCTTATTGAGTTGAAATGGATGTAATGAATGATATCTAAAATTGTTAACAAACTTGCTAATTAGGCAAATATAATATGTACAATGGCATTATATTAATTTTCTTGAAATTTAGTAAGTCTCCGCTAAGAAGGATGTTGGGTTCCAAGGAACCTTTTATTATGCTTCCACAGGGCAGTATACTGCCAGTGCAATCAACGTAACTAGGTTATCGTCATACAAGTTTACTCCAGGCTCACAGACAAAAAGAGTCCCAATTAATCTGTTTGTCAACAAAAACGGCCAATAAACTCCATAGTGATTATTGGAATTTCTTCTTCTACATAATTATGATGTAGTACTGTCAAATGCTTAGCAAATTCTGGCTTTGGATCTATCAAACGGAGCGTTACATGCTCTACTCATCCGACTTGTAAGTTTCATCTCAGTATATGTGAAGTTGTTACTATGTATGTGTGTACTGTAAGCTTGATGGACCGTTTGTCGTATGCCGTGCGGATGTTATAGTTATAATGTTTGACATGAAATTTAGCTGTAAACAGATCAGTGTTCCTTTGTTCTTCAGGTTCGATAAACAATAATTTGTTTATTCTTAGTATAAGACTAACTAGAAAGTCATTAGCGGCTGTCTATCTATCATCTGGTAAGATGTCCTCGACTGATTTTGAATGTGTATTTATTTTATACAAAATATTTGGGTCAAATATTACTTCATATTTTGTCGACAAGTTTTTTGTAGAAGAACCATAAATAAATATGTTGACCGTAATACTATTTATCAAAATATTATAAATGATGTCCCATGTAACTAGTAATCTTAAATGAGGAGTCAACTAATAAAAATGTCTCACGGAATCACGGAAGTTATAACTTGTTAACGATTAGTCACTAGATGCCCCTGCGGTATCACGACCTTTGCACTTAATAAATCATGCCAACTATAAATATTAAGTACCTGTAACTAAGTAGATAGGTTACCATATTAATCTCATATTTTACCGTCAAATAATCAAATGTAAATATATGTATAATTTACTAGACAAGTACATTTGATACAAATACTCAGCAAGCTTCTTTATAAAATAATGTTTTCTGATTGGTATAGGTATATAAAATCCATGTCTGAAGTCATAGTTTTTGTAGAATTTAAGTATCGTACGTTACTTATGCGTTTTTCGATTACGTAATGTATAAGATTATACGAAATATAATGCGTAATATCATCCTTATCATGAGCATTTGAAGAGAACTTGCCGTGTTCGATATCTTTAGAATCGACTTGATGGATTGAAGCATCAAGTTGTTGTTTATATTCTAGCCAAACCAGATGCAGCTGGATAATTAACAACGCAACCAACCTAATAATTTAACATTAAATTCCAATCTTAACTTTAACATAATTTAACACCTCATAAAGACTAGTAACGAACAGATTACAAAACCTCAGAGACCGCATCCGGCCACACGTTCAAAGTTAATCTATATCTGTTCAATTAATTGGGATTCACCGAGGAAGCAGTAATGGGTGTAGGATGTTGATGTTAGCCCTTTTTGGTACTTTCGCTGAATGGAAATTCTTTTACTCAAAAGAACCCTTTTTGATTCTATGACAAAGGTGAATTGTGAATTAATACAATAATAACATTAATTTCATTTAAAATGAAGCTGGCAGATAAACACATAATACAACAATTTTTGTGTGCTTGTTTGTTGTAAACAAGATATTGGAACTGAAATATTCCAGTGCCGTAACTAGGGAAGTGCACATGGCGCAGACTCTGGAAGGCCATTTAAATGACCAGACCAGAACATTTTTCAAGAGCGCAGTTATAGAAACTCGCACCGTGCGCATTAAAAGCTAATTATGAAAATGGCAATATCCAACAACTCATCACAAAGTTAAAAGTGTCATGTATCATTAGCAACCAAATCCTTCGAACAGCAATTCTGCACAAACAGGTACTCACTGCGCAAATTCCTTAATCTAGAGATTTATGAGTACTAAAGACCTACTAGAAACAGTTGACGACGATTCTACGACGATGACGATTTCTTGACGATTTCTATACACAATTTCAGTGCATCACAAGTTAACAAGAAATAAAATCATGATAAAATTTTCAGCATCGTTTTTCCTTACAAAAATAGCTAGAAATTCAATAACCATTCGACAGATAAGATAAGACACTGTGTTTAAATTTAGCATAGTATTGTCATATAACATTAAACATACAACCTTGGCAGTGAGTTGTGGGGTCGATTACACGCGACACACGAAATTTGTATGCATAACATGCGTGGAGAGGTGTACGGCGGGAAACTTTTTGGTTTTCGTTTCCGGATTACTTGCATGTCGTCTGTTATAAACTACGATCGTAGACTTTTATGCTTTCAATGTTTCATTTTCATAACGATCATCATTTGTATGGCCCAAATGTAGTCCTTTACGTATTTTTGCGTTGTAAAAACATATAACTACATAGGGCAGGGCAACGTAATATTTAGGTAAAAGAAAAAATCAAAATTGATGCCAAGAATATGGAACAGAGGGAGACAGAATCAGAAAAGATGATGAGGTGGACTGTATATAAGATGAAAATATGACAAAGGATTTTTTTTCATCGATCAGAAACTGATTAGTTTTGTACTGCAATAGGCTCACCCCCCATTACCTGGGACTTAAACATACCGGCGACTGACGGCTAACTGACTACCGGCTGAAACATACTGTGAGTGTACACTAGTACACCAAGAGGTGTACTAGTAGTGCCTAACCCTTCGAGGAATAGGTACAGGCATGATAGTATGTTATACCTATATGTTATAAGCTGATGACTACTAATAGCGATGCATGTATGAGGAATATGTAATTTATTTATTGAAACAATAACATGTAAAGTTAAGACCACAAAGCCATGAATGCCGCGGTAATCGATTGTGTTTCGTTGACATTTACTTTGCTTTCGCTGGAAAAGAAACACACATTCCTAAGGTTTCTGTACTCAAGCGACCACACTTCAACATAAATCTTAAGAACCGTAAGATTAATATCTAAGTAGTGGCGGCCCGACCCGGCTTTGCACGGATAGAAAAACATACAATTTCATCCCTTATCTTACTCCCTTAGGGGTGAAATTTCCAACAACCATCCTAAGTAGTTCCATATTTCAAGTTTGTAGCCCCAGCGATTAAGGTTATGCGATGAATCAGTCAGGTAGGACAACTAATTAAAAAATATAGGTCGGTAGGTAGCACTTTTTTCTAACCTATATGATCATACTGCTGATCAAAGGTCTTCCTCATTTGTTTCCACTGATGTCTGTTCATAGCTATCTGAGACCAATCTGTCCGGGCTTTTCTGGACCTTCCTCGGCATTGATGATCGTCTTCTGTTAACCATTGGGTTACGATGTTGGCCCATCTTGCCAGATATTTGCGGGACACATGACCCACCCAATCCCACTTGAGTCTTTTCACAATATATTAGGAAGTAAAATCTATAGTTGACAAAGCAAATATAATCAATTAGTGATTTGCTACTCTACCATTATCATGATGACTCCACGCTATTTTTACTGCAATCTTCATCAATAATCAAGACAATCTCGAAGTCAATGAACTTTATCAATACACAATCGATCTAAAGCAATTGTACTTTTAAAAAGCCATAGATAATTCATATGGTGGTTATAAACGGAAGTCGTCACCCAATGTTACCGCGCAAAAAGCTGTCTATACGTCTGTCATACAAATTGTAAGGAACGGGACTCGAATGCAGGATCGATTGGTCATGTTGGACGCGTATAAAAAGATAGGAACAAGAAAATATGATGTGGAAATAAGTAGGTTTTGAAAAGAAAGCACTATGTATAGGTATAAAAAACATTGGATCATATACCTAGGTGGTATAAGGAAGGGATCTTTTTGGGT
The DNA here is from genome assembly GCA_964056405.1 of Acronicta alni. Lineage (NCBI taxonomy): Eukaryota > Metazoa > Arthropoda > Insecta > Lepidoptera > Noctuidae > Acronicta > Acronicta alni. The sequence continues at coordinate 17,628,062 of OZ043916.1, forward strand.
CCTTAGAACCAGAGTAATCTTAAAGAACCAATATTTTAACTTATACTAACAATCCAGTACGGCATATAAAAAATCCAAATTGACCTCAAAGCAAGCTTAAATATTTGGCTATATCAACTCCTCGATTATGAAAGGCTATAAAAGAATTAAAATAAGTCAGAAATGTATAAGCAATCACTAGTAATAAGATCGGTAAAACCAGGTGACTGTATGAATCATATTATTTACAAGGAAAAAAAGAAAATCGATACGTATTTACATAATCGCGTTGCCTACCTCAGCATTGCAATCCTAGTCATTGACACCAATAAATCTAAAATACAATACAGGCACCATATCGCTGTATTAGTTAGAAATACCCAGTTATCGGAAATAAATGGATCAAGACATTACATATTTGCTTGGCAAACAAAGAAACAAAAACGATAACGAATTATGAGAACACGACACAAAACACAAGCGTTTGTAGCTAAACCATTCAGAAAGTAGGTGACATTATTATGAAATGTGTACTATGTAATATGAATCTGAATTGGACCCCAAATACTCTCACTGCTGCATGTTGGCGATTTGAAACCATCAGATTTTCAATATTGTCCTTTGCTTTATTCCATAGAGTAGACAACACATGGAAAATTTCTAACCTCATTAATAATGAGATTTAAAACCACATAGCATAAAAAAACTAACAATAAAATATAAAACGTACCGTGATATCATAGTATACTATTATAGCCTGTGGAATTCTCAGATCTATTAAGGATTCTCCACGCAAGGCCTTCACTGTCCCAACAATTATACTAAGACGCCTACAAACACCAACAGCATACATAATGCGTTTCCAATCATGCATAGGCCGTTTATCACTATACATTGCTGTTTCTTTTGACACCTAAATTACTTAGATGCAACAAAAAGCGCAACGTATCACAGCCCATTCTTAATTGTCGAAGCAAAAGATAAATATTAGCTTTCAACTCGCGTGCAAATATCTTCGATCTCTCTGTTCAACATTCGAAATGGTTTTTATAGAAATTTCAACTGTTTTCTCTGGAGATTAGATTTCATATTTGATTAGGAGCTTATTTTTATTGTGGACGTGCGGCTATTGTCTTCTATAAAATTATATTTGAATATAACCTATAATATAAACATAATAATATTTTTATAGCTCATAACTTTGTCTTCCTGGAAACTAACGGAAAAGTAATAATAACACACTGAAAATTTAATGTTGCTTGGTATATTTATAGACAGGCCTAAGAAATAACATTAAGAGATCTAATAAAATATCTAAAATATAGTTTCAAGTAAATCAACCCATTCTTACCACGAATGAAATCAAGAATTTCATCATAAAAATCACCAATTAAAAACACAAATCATTAAGCATTCAATAATACACCAAAGAACAATCATCGTAAATATTTTACAGAATTTATAGCCAGTAAAAATCGTACCTATACTGCTAGATTTAATTCTAGCTGCAGTGATGTCGCGACATGGAACGTAGAAAAAATCTATCGGTGTTAAGTATTTGAAGTCCAATGATTATCGTCACTTTTCCCCGTCCTTTTCGAAGGATCACCACATTGGCAGACGGATTGGAAATATCATAAACGCAGCAATTTGCCTGACGATTTCAAAATCGTCGCTATATCGCAAGTGTAAAGAATTTTCTCACAGCATTTTTCCCGCCAATAAAATGTCAATCCTGTCTCATAAACTCATGCGCATTTCTGTTCCACATATGGTAACACACTACGTGGGTATAAAATAATAATGGCGGATTAAGTAGGTGCCGTAAGCGTACGACTGAATAAATGAAATGGACCATTAGTGCCTTAGAAAGAATAATACAATTAAAATTAAGTGTTTCAAAGATGGATAACCAGCCCGCATCGTCAGAGCTTTTGTCTTTGAGCTTTTAATAATAAGCTAGATGGTTTTGTGATCTTTGCACTGTATAAAAATTCGGCACGCTCCCTGACAAGCAAAAACGACTTACGATTTGGAAAAAGAACTACTTTTTACGGATCTTATTGCGTTACATTAATATTATAAATCTCGTAGTTCGGACCCTTTACAGTGTGGTCATGGGTAGGGTAGGATAAAATCCGTAAAGTAGTTTAATTTCAGTGTCTAATTTTCGCGTAAGTGTGAGAAACCCATACGACCAGTAGATTTAAAATACACTAAACTAGGTACCAGATATCCATTGTCGTACTTGAGTCAATGGGAAACCTTTCGTAAGTCCTTACTTCCTGGTGAACAACAAAAGGATCTAGTTACTGACAAGCCCCCATTGGCTTTCTACAGTAACCGATTCTCACCTCGGCATATCGTAGCTGGTTAAGTAGACTTGTTTTACACAAATTAAAATAAAAAATCTCTCATAATATTATCTACTAATCCGACAAGCCAACAACATCGTCCATGACACCAACAGAACATTTATCAGTAATACCCGCATGTAACGGACAAACACATCAATTACACATTTAAAACATACCATGTGACACTTTCACTTATTAAAACCGCATCTGGTTTGTTTTAGAACATATTTACTGGTTCCCTTTAAAGATATTCATGACCGGATACAATATAAATATCCCATGCAACTGTCGGAATTTAGGCCCCATTGATTTAGGAGCCATCAATCATGCTGTAAAAATAGCGGAAGTATGAAAAAATGATGATTTTCCATTAGATATTATGTTTTTTCTTATTTAATCCCAACTTCCCAGTTATGACGAAAAGGCACTAATGGATTTTCAACTACACGCTATTTCTGATCTTCAATATTTTCTGGTGTAACAGTATCTGATATGTTAATCAGTCTATTTCTGCATGTAGCAATGTCTAGGCTGTCAAACAAAATGAGATAGGACTGCCGATATGTAGTTTAGTTCCTGTCCACCTAGTTTAAACTGAACTCAGTGAAATTCTTGTTTTCTGAATAATAGTCTATATATAACTCTTAATTGAGAGCAAGGAAAACTGGATTTTAAATAATTAACATTGACAAGACTGTGTTGACTACTCAGTCTTGTTAAAATTTTTCCTTCTTTTAAAAGAAGGAAAAACTTGAAGCATAGAAAGATGATAATTTTGTAATACTCGAATCATTTAGTAATGGCTTTATGAAATTGGTAAAAAGAGAGAAATGTTATCACCGCAATGAAAATAGGCCAAGGTAAACTTATAGTACCTTTTTTTTTTTTTTTTTTTTGTTTACGGGGGGAAACCTTCAAAAGGCTACCGGTCTACGGGGGTTAGACCGGGGAGTGTGGGATTCTTACCCACTAAAACCACCCCGGTGGCCACCATCAGCACATGGAGGGGGGCACTGGGTCCTCTTATTAGACCACCCCAGAACCCCCCTGTGCACCGCCTATTAAGGCACATCCCTGGGGAGACTGTAAATGGGTCTCCCCTGAATCTGTCCTTGTGTACGGCAGCACGTGACCACTGTGCTACCGTCTTCTCTGAGATCGCATGATGATGGGCGAACAGAGTCCCCTTTCTGAACGCCCGCGACCCCAAAGGCCCGCCTGCTTTAGATTGTGCAGGCGGGGTTTCGGCGTGTTAGGCGCCAAGGCGGTTGCCTCCCTGGCGCCTCCTTCTCCTAGCTGGGTCGGCCCTCTCCCGATCCCGCTCAGCAGCCTCCTTCCGAACCATAATGTTTTCACAGAAGGAGGCCACTTCAGCCCAGTTCTCCGGCTCTGCCAGCATAGCCCTCACTACTGCTGGCAGCGATAAATTCCTCCCAATCCTAGAGTGAGTGACCTTTATAAAGACGAAAATGATTTGATCGATTGTAAAAAATAAAAAAGAGATGAAACCAGCATTTGTTTAAAATACAATAATTTCAAGCGCTATCGTGTGGACAAAATCGTTGGCAGAAACTTTTTGATAAAAATTCTTGATTGTAAAAAAATGAGATGACATTAATTATTGTATTACCCCCAGACTACTACACCAAATAATTATAGATTACAAAAATTCGTTTCAAAACATAATTATGCACATTTATACAAAACTGGCTGATTTAGACAAAACACTGCAATTTTGGTGATTAACTTTCTATGTGTTATTATAGTTTTGTAACCGTTAATCGTTGTTTGTTTTAGCAACCATCACGCGACATTGTGGCTTAAAAGTCATTTTTGACTCACTATTGTATGATCTAAACATTGTTTTAAATAGGTGTTTTGTTGTAGGTACTTTGTATCTGCGGTTTTATGCAACTATTGTAGCTGTTGCGGAGAAAATTTACAGACATACTTAGTAGTAAAAGTACAAAACAGACATTTTCTTTCCTAATGTTTGTTTTTTATTGACTAGCGGCCCGTCCCGGCTTCGCACGGGTGGACAAGATTCCCTAATCTTTTCTAGCAATAAATAATAGCCTCTATGTTACTCAGGGTGAATGTAGCTTTCCAATAGTGAAAGAATTTTTGAAATCGGTACAGTAGTTTTTGAGTTTATTCATTGTATGTAGATATCATAGTAGTGTAGATAATAGTAGTGTAGACATATTGAGATATATTCCCAAAATATACAAAATAGTAACTCATAAGCTGTGCTTAAGCTTTGGAGAAAGGAAACTCCTAACAATACGCATATTGTAAAGAAATGAATTTCTGCTTATAAATTAACATTATTAAGTATTACGTTTTTGTTATTGTGGTTAACCAATATTGTTTTGTTTTTAGTGCGTTCATTTTATGTAATTCCCATTTAGGTCTAGACACATACGAGAAAGGTTATTTTTACTAAATTAATTACTTATTTAGTCATCGGTAAGACGGCAAAGCAACATTCATTTACTGGAAGAGATGGGAATCCCACGATGGGATCCCCAATTCTTGGTTCTTTCTCTAAAGAAGACGAAAAATTAAATGCTTCTAAAATTAAAAGGTACCAGTTATCTTAAAACCTTTAATTGATAACGATGTCGATGCCTTGCTCTGTTTCCCATGCTCGAAAAAAACCAAAAGCCGCCTCTTTATTTTGCATTCCTTGCAAACCCGTTTCAGGTAATATTACGAAGTTTTTAAGCTTTTAAATGTCATGTTTTAACTTTCACTGATATAATTTTGTCAGTATTACTTTAATTATAATGTTTTATAGAGGAAATCGTTACAATTTGAAAGTCAAAATACTTGCAAGAGATTGTTGACAGAAAGTTTCAAGTAAACAAGTGCAATAATTAATGAAGTTACTCGAATTTCTAATGAAGTACTCTTATTTCCAGAACACGTAATATAAATTATCTATAACCGTAATATAATCTAAATGCATGTAATAAATCATACCTAATTAGATTTGGAGTGAATTAACGCAAAACGTTAAAGTCAAAATTATGAGCAGTGTAATATTAACTGATATCTGGGTATAAGCAACTGGTAGCTTGGTACTATAAAATGTAATGCCAAATTTAAAAAAAAATACTTATAAATACGACACTACTCACATTCAAACTTATCTCTATGACGCGGCGTCTCATTGAATATTCGTCAGCGCGCAAATATCGAGTAAACACTGAAACTAAGCCAATTCCTTTCAATTAACTAAGAACGTTGCTATGAAGGAAGTGTTGTATCCTCTGTTTCGTCAAACTGCTTCGGGCTAGTAATAACGGTCACTGAGACAATTGGTCTCAATGTGGAGTTTTGTGCCTCTTTAATTGAAGATTATCATGACGTTACAGCTTTTTTGGAAGATTTTCCTTACCTACTGAATATAGTTTAATCGACTCTGTTTAGGAATTATTTACTAACACAATAGATTTATAAATAAAGTAAGTATCCTATTTTATTTTTAGAAAAGCAGCAATCGATAGTATTTAAACCTTTTTCGTGCCCCAAGATACAAGCTCTGCTTAGTTTGTGGCTCAGATAAGTATTGTTACAATACTTTTATCTGTCAATTTGTATTGCAGCTTGGTCAGTAGAAGTTGTGCATGCTTGTAAAAGCATACACAACATCCATTTAGCAATTTCTAAAATTAGACATAACTTAGAAACAGATACTATTCGTACATTACACAAAACAACAGAAGTTCTTTAAATAAAACTCTTATGGTTTCCCAAATAATATAATATATAATTATGGATATGGCCAACGACCCTCGTTGGCCATATATAACAGACCTCACTTACTAATGGCCCACTTCCATAAACTTTACATCGATTGATGGTTAACCAAATCGTGCTCAAAGATAATAAATTACAAAAATAGACAATCAAAACAATAATAATTTAAGTGAATATTGTGCAATGAAGAACTTTGATAAAAATATTATTTGTTTACCAACTTTCAACCGATAAGATATGGACTTCGACAATTTTGTTTGACCAATGTATGTGAGGAAAACTACCACTGTCGTAATTTATCATAACGAGTATGGTGTCACCGTAGTGTTACACAAACATTGTTTTAAGAAATATATAGAACTAGTTGTCTCCCGCGATTTTACTCGCATAACAAAGGGTTTTTTGAGACAAAAGGACTCTGTACCAAATTTCATCAAAATAGGTTCAGCGTTTTAGGCGTGAAAGCGCAACAGACAAAAACCAATTTAAAAGAAATTATGAAAAGTTTGTAAGTTAGTAGATACCACACGTATTGAGTAGGTACTTATCTAAGACGTAAATGAAAAAAAAATACGATGAAAAACGACGAAATTAACATGCAAAATCTAATCATTGAAAGAAACATCACATATTCGAAACTGTGGAAATTAGATACATGTAAAAAAGTCACTCATTCAGAGGGGAATGCAATGCGTATACGCTTGAACACGCAACTATTTACTATGCACGCTATCTAAATAGGTCGTTAGGTTTTTCTAAGCATAATAAATACTATATCCCAATCATAAGCCAAGTTTATGGAGTAGCATAAGATAATTAGATCTTTGCAAGTTTATTTATTTAACCTTTTCTGCTTTCAGTATAAATTCTTCTTTCTCTACTAATACCAAAATTCATTATTTCTTACATAACTCACTTTTTTTGAGACCTCAATTGTTAGGTGCCCTGTAATTTCACTGGCTACATTGCCGTCCAAACCACACAATAATTATTGATGATGGTTGATGTAACAATATTTGGCAAAGCCAAGGTACTACTCCAGGTGATCTCAGTCAGTGGCACAAACAGAGCCTACCTTAAAATCTACCTATTACTTACTAAAGCAATAAACTAATTTCATGACTTAAACCAAAAAATTCCAGTCATTTGAAGCGAGTAAACATCCTTTTCACCCTTTTTAAACGCCTCCATCCACATCTTATAACTCAGGTTGACGATGACACACTCAATTACCAAATTACTGAGTAGTACCTCAGCGGAATCTCTCAGCATAGGAAGACGTTGAGTAATGAATCCTTCCTCGGTGGGGTCGGCCGGCAGCTGCTACCAATTGAGACAAATGAACTCGGCGCCATGAGATCGCTATCTGACCCTCTGTACTGTGGTACAGTACAGTCTACTTGGAGTTGGGGCCACAGATTATGTAATAGCTACTACGGAACAGATAGAACAGAAGAACTCGGAAAACCATTTTGTATTTGAGGTATGTCGCTAGGGCGAAGAAATGATCTAATAAACAGTTGATGTGTTACAAGAGAACTGTCGACACCTACAACGTTGGACGTCCTGCTATAGTACTTGCTTTTAGATGAAAAGTTGAAATCTAGAACATTCTTAAGGATGACACGTTTGGCGCAGCGGCTCAGAGATCAGCGAACAAATATTTGTATGACGTACATGGAGTTGTTCCGTGTTGCGATTTGGAATCATCAGAAGAAGGAGGTAACCACATGAATACTTCATTAGGTATTAAGTAAAAGCCCTTTGATACAGTAGGACAGGATCAGTAGATTCTTAAGCACTAGACAGTTAATATGTAGCTATTAAGGCTTTACAAATATACATGGCGCCACAATGATGGCAATCTGTCTTAATCCTCGGCAGTTTAATATAAATAGTCTCTACTTAGAACCGCTGCGTAATTACTTTATTTGAATAGTTAACTTGTTGAGCTAAAAATAACTTGAAGCATTTAAGAGTGTAGATGCATTTGATTATTATCTTATAAACACAGATTGGTTAGTTTAATTATATTATTTAGGTTCGATATGATTAATGATGATTAAAGGACTGTCAGGATAAAGGGGTTTGCCAGAGCTGTGATGAATACAGCAGTATTATCAACTACAGAAATAGTTCTATTTAGCAATTCATCTATCGTTTTTCTCAATGGAGTCCATGACGGACTTTCCCACTAAATAAATCAATGATTCCATAATTTGTTGAAGTTTCGCACGGCGTGCCTCATAATTGAGGTATAAAGTTTAATAATACAAATTCGTATAAATGATTGTTCAAGGTATACATCTGTTTTCTTGCTAATTGAGTGATCCAGCTGCTCAGCAACCTGCGCAAATTGTGAGTCAACTGATTATAATTAATTTGCAACTCTGACGACAATCTGTTGCTGACCCCTAACGCTAAATTCATACCTAGTTTTAATTACAATGACGTGGTATTATTTTATAATTGAATGATAAAAGATCAGACATATACCTCAAATGTTACAAAAAACTTAAAGAAGAATCAGTTTTGTTCTATTCGGTAGTCACAGTCAGTAATACTCTGCCATAATAGAACTATGATACAATTCTCCGCTCTATTTCCTCTATATAAGAGAATGAGCATGAAGAAACAAAGGTACCTACTCATAGATAAGATTATACGCATTACCCTGCTTAGATATATAAATCTCAGATACAATTACATCTAGAATCGTAGCAAGTTTTTGGCGTCCTTTAGTTTCTGCCTACCTTTATGGGAAAAAGGCGTGAGTATATGTACATCCGTTACTTCATCACCGACCATTTTAGATGTCGTAAATGCTAGTGCAACAATAAAAAATCCTTTAGTAGATAATCAAGTAACCTCTATTGTTTGATCAACATTTGAAACCGGCTTTCAAAATGAACTAGAACAGTAAACTCACGACAGGACTACGGGCACTGATAAAGACCAAAGTAGCTTTGTTGATAACGATCAAATGGACGATGATAGCCTTTAAAGAGCATACGATTTCTTTAGTCACGCAATACAATATAAAGTTACACCTACGTATATTTGTTGGTAAAGAAATAATAATATAGGTAGTGATGTGCTATAGTTTATTTTGAAGATAAACAAGTGACAGTGAAAGGTCAGAAAAGAGCTAAATTTGTTTATGCGGTGTTTTTGGAAATATTTTCGATAAAAATTGTAAGTAATAATACCAGTTAAGACATAATACAAGGAACAAATTAAAGAAAATTTACTGCTGTGCGCACGCGCCGGCTCTTACACTCGAGTGTGCTTTCAAATTGTATAAATATAGTAATCCAATCTAATTAGAATTTACAACTTAAATTTCAGATCTCTGATTAGGTACGGTCAGCAACGAAAGTAGCTGAACACAGCTAAATTTTGAAAACATGACAGCTTCAAAACTTGTCAAGAGATATTTTTATTATGAAAGTAAGGTAAATATTTAATGGTCATCTATGCAATGATTTCGCACAATCTCCACAGGTCAGTAACTTCATATTAAAAATCGTATTGAAGATTGTAACCTTGAAAGTCTGATTTTGACAATAATATACTATTTATTTGTAACAAAACAGAAAATAGCAAAACAGTAGTAATAGCAAAAAACAATTATGTTGTATAACAGTAAAAGAAGTGATGAAGCAACAACTACTGTTAAAAATCACTTTGTCGTTCGAAAATCGCTTGTAACAGATATAATTCGATTAATAATTATAATCGCACGTTTTTAATAATCAGTAGTTAAAATGTTAGTTAGTAAAAACCTAATTTTTACTAACATTTTATAAAAATTCACCCTATATTAGCAAAAAACATATGAGTCTACAATAGTTATATATTATTTAATTTATTTTTTATTTACCATCGACACGCTAAGAAGAAGCAAAAAAAAAAAAAAGGTGTTTTGAAAGTGGTTTATAAATTTAAAACATACATCACGCCTGTATTCCCCGAAGGGTTAGGCAGAGGTGTACTAATGTACACCCACATTTCGCCGGTATGTTTAGGTCCCATGTAATAGGGGGCGAGCCTATTGCCATTAACCGGGCACAATTAATCCAGACTCCGAGCTGCTACTGAGAATTTCATAGAAAAACCCAGTAACACTTTGCTCGACCTGGGGATCGAACCCAGGACCTCTAGCGTAGCAGTCGCGCTTAGGACCACTAGACTAATGAGGCAGTAAATAAATTTAAAAATTCAAGAATAATCCACAAATTGATTTATGACCCACATTTTGAACTGAGTAGATACATATAAATTATGTCAGTCTATTTTCAAATAAAAATAAATAAATATGTAGGTATTAAAATAAGTTGCCGCGATCTATGAAAAACTTTTTCATATTTTGAAATATGTAGAAAACATTGAATTCTATTATTATACCAATTCACACAACTTTGAACTCAAACAAATTATTAATAGCCCGTCGCACAGACACAACCGTTAAAATTGCTTATCCGTTATCTAAAAGCCTGCTATCAAAATTTAACCAAAGGGTTTAACCCAGTTATCTGTTTAACCAACACAGTTTATCAATTTAACGGGGGACTAATAATAAATTGTTATCTGTTGGTTTATTTAGCCTTGACTGCATGCGGATGCTGGTGTAACAATGCTTAAAAAAGCATAACAAATAACCTACCTACCTACTTATTAATTCTAGGTTTAAAACTGTGTAGTCAGTCTAGTGATCCTAACCGCGACTGCTACCTTAGAGGTCCAGGTTACGATGTCGAGAGGTTATTAGGTTTTTCTATGAAATTTTCAGTACTAGCTCGTAGTTTGGATTTGTGCCCGTTTAATGGCAATAGGCTCGCCTCTTATTACATGGGACCTAAATATACCGGTGAACTGTGGGTGTACATTGGTACTCCTCTACCTAATCCTTCGGGGAATACAGGCGGTGTGGTATGTTTATGTTTTTTTTTATTTTAAATAGGTAAATATCTACTTCCACTGAAGTCGACATTCTGAATTTAAGACATAGTTAAAAACATTTTTACAATAGCTGCCTTCTTTCTGTAGGTATTAATGGCTAGTGTTACTACATAATCAAACTTATAATTTCAGATCGATATTCTAATTAAAATGTATTAAGACGAAAGTTCACAGTACATTTTGATATAAAAAAAACTACTTAATTACAAATGTCTGAAGCAATTAAGCCATGTAAGAGATACCTATTCTTAGCAAAATAATTCATAGCTAAAAATATAATAGTTATAGAAGCCAATTAGTAACAGAATATGGTAGAATTTCTCAAGGTTTCGTTAACCTCCGCACACTATTATATTCTATTCTCTTGTATTTATTTGGTAAATGCGGCGGGTTCTCGCCGATTTGAAAGCCGACACCTGAAACCTGAATTGTCTTTTATTACAGCAACAATAAAAGAAAGTCATTCTAATTGAAAATAATCCCACATCATAATATATTCTTTTCAGTTAAACATGAAATCGCAACGTACTTAGTTCTGATTATAAAATATAGACACCCACAAAGAAATCCCTTGAAATAAAAATCATGATCGTAACAATGCAGGAACAGATTCAATGATTGAACATTTTACAGGGCAACGTCCAGAATCGGAATGTCCGAACGGAAGAACGGGTGCATAGGCGCCTCGACATTGACGTTATAAAAAATGTTCAAAGTCACTCTGATATTAAATATACGAGTGATAACAAACTCCCCGGTGTTGCGTTACGGACTGCTGTCATGAGGAATGCGGCTTTCAATATTTACAATGATCTACGATTTTTTGTGCTCCTACGATACACCGAGGCTCAGGCTGAAGCTATTTAAGATTTAGAAAATAATTTAAATTGACAAAAAACACTTGTAAGGAAAGAATGTCTATTCAATCAATCTGGTGATAAATTCTGTATAGGTAGGTACTATAAAACTTCTCAAACTTCTTAAACATTTCACGCTCTTTTGAGCATAACTATCATTACATCAATTACGTATACCGTCATATTAAATAACAGCTTGTTAAACGAACCTTCAAAATAATGCAATACTAGCATGCTGTTTGTGTGTCCATAGTTCGTCAGTCTCTTACAAATTCTGTATTGATTGTGTGATAAGTGTGCCATGAGAATGGTGCAGTGGCCTGATAACCTACGTAAAGGTAGGCTTGCGGGGCTCATGCCACACAATAATACAAATGCTAACAACACAATAATTCCAAATATTTAAATGCATACTGTCTACAAAGTAAGAAATGCAGACGTATAAATGAATAATAAGCGAGCATCGAACGATGAACAAAATTGCGATTTTACATTCCAGTATATTTTATGAACCACACACGCAATATTGCATGTTGGATTAATCGATCAGTGTGCAAATAGTGATTCTTACGCTACTTTCGCTTGTCACATACAAATAATTGGTTTTCATGTGCTGAAGTGGATAATTGCTTAGAGTGGCTTTATGGCTGAATGGCACAGAAATCGAACGTAAAAGTAACTTCTACCAGCCATTATGGTCATTGGTGATTCACAATGTGAATCATCGATCAATCTTGATGGTTGCTGCAAATTCTAAGAAACTACTAAGTAGATCGATCAAAGTTCACGACCACTTTTTATGAGAGAATGAAATTTAGAAATACCTAAGACAAGATCTGGTTTAGCGAATCGGTACTTGGCAACCGCTCATCACAAACTGCAAGTTATCAGACTGAAGAAAATAGGTTACTACAGTGTTTACTTCGTCTTCAATGAATACGAAAATTCTCCGGGTCATTAACGTATTCAATGATCAGCTTTCGAAATACAATGTCTTTCAAAATAGTGTTTCAATAATTTAAATCGCTTCGCACACATTCATGTTTAATAAATTAATAATACTGCCTTCTAAATTGCAATCTAATTTATTATTGTCAATCATAATTAATATTAAACGTCAAGAAGCCGAGTTATCAATTAAACAGCTGAACTAGGTCCAATTTACTGTGACAATACGAGCTGCTGACAATCTTTCGAGAACGAAATGTCGCAAGAACCACCCACAGAGAGCGTGAGAGCCTTTACAGAGCACCATTGTGTCCCAACTGGTTCCCACATAAAAATATATATGCAACATCCATCTATACTGGAGCAAACTGCAGAAATCACGAGAATTGTGGATCTTAGCGCAATCGACGACAATTTTAACGTAACTGATAGAAAAATATCTGAGTCATTAGGGACGTGTCAAGTCAAATTCCGAGAATGGATTAAAAGATGTTTGGTGATAAACAAGTTGCATGCAGAAGCGTGACCGACCCGACCGGCGGCGGCGGCAGCGGTGGACAAACAATCGTCTGTATTTTAAACATTAAAATTCTTAGGTGTGCACGTTTTGGTCCTAAGCAAACACAGACGCCATCTCGACAAAATTCTATATATCACACTGACGGTGTCATAATTATACCATAACCGGCGTTATTTTGCGTCTAGCTGAAATTGTTGCTACCACAAGCAAGTTAGATACATTTATTTATACAATTCACAAGATTTATCAATATCAAATGGTTCTAGTACGTACCTGTATTACAAACTTTATCCGATTTATTTTTATTGCGTTCATCTGACGCAAAAACCACACCCACAAAAACACTTACCTACTAGCGAAATTTTAGTCGCTTATTTATAATTTGCTACGGAAGCAACTAGCTGGAGTACTAAAGATTCTGGCCTAATATTCTTTCATGATTGACTAACTGTATTACTGTACTTAATTATTGCGATTATTTACAGCTTGATTTTGTATTTTAATCTTATCAGCGTTGAGTAAAGCCGGGATTCCCATAACGCTCAAATTACATCAATATTTTTTATTACCGGGACTCTACCCATTCACTTACGAAGTATGTGTTTTGATTAAAGAGAATTAATCGACCAGAAACATTGAAATGAGATCTGGTGGTCTTGGATCATCTGATCAATTTACATAAATCATCCACGACTATCCATACTTCATTCAGCGATTTACTTGAAACTCTGCAATGAATACTGGCGCTTCTACTGGCACTTGTATCTTATTAATTTCTTTATTATCTACTTCAACTAACAATTCTAATTCGAATAATTGTAAAACAAATGAAATAGTAGTGTCCGAATAATTAATATAACTTCGCGTTTTATTTAAATCAGTTAGGTAGTTCAACTTCATCTGAAGAATTGAAATAAAACTTCTTTTTACGGATTTTATCGCGTTATATTGATATTATAAATCCGACGTTTCAGAACCTTTACAGTGTCCATGGTCACGGGTAGACTGTCTACCCGTGACCATGGACGCTGTAAAGGTTTAGTTTAGTTTTATTTCAATGTATAATATTCGCGTAAATGTCAGAAATCAATATTCATCTGAAGAATTTAATGACCTTATTTACCGTCAAGAAACTTAGTACAGCAATTAAATTATAGTAGGTAACAACAATTAAATTATAATCTCATGTAACAATTATACTATTACGATTATACTAATCTTGACTAGCTTTTGAAGAAATAGATTTAGGTACCTATCAAGTGCAATAAAATTAAAACAATTGACCATAAGAAACCTTGTTTCGATCAAAGTTACTAATAAATAAAACAGTTTAACTATCACGTAAAACAATAAAAAATAGTGGTAGCAAAAAATGCCAGACGTGCTAAGAATTAATTCTGAACCCGGAGCCTTTCTCGGTATTCACACCCGGCGCTTCTTCCATTCTCTTCCTAATTCATATTGACTTGGGATTTCGTAAACAATGTTGTTAAAACGACAAAGGGATATTTAACTGTTAATTCTATAATAGCTTTACAATAACTCAAAATGTTTATGAAATACCGCTGTAGTAATTTTCAAGATTATATTCCAAAAAATAGTTACCTAATATATTTATAAGATTAAAGGATTCGGATCGAAATGAGAGTAATATTTTGTCGCAGTCAGCGGATGAATCATTTACACGTTTCATCGAAGTACTGCATCGAATGAAGGTATCATTAAAACCACGAAGAAAGTTAGTATTGCGGGAAAATAATAAAAAAATACATCAATAAGTTCTGTAGAGAAAAAAGATATAAAAGTACATTAGAAACAAACCCATCGATGATGTCAAGCGTGTCAACACTGTTTGTAAACTCGTCGCAGCAAATGTTTTTGTGAAGATGTTATATCTACTTAAGAGATGCTTTGTAAATACTTAAGTAACTAAACAGTAGTATATTTATGTTATAAATTGTTGTGTACAAGCTTAGAATAAAATTAATATTTTAGAGGAATGAAGTCTATTTTGAACGAAGTTAAAGGCCAAGATTTGTCCAAGGTTCCATTAATATTTTAAGATATACTTATTCGAACTTCCTTTACTATTTGTAAATGGAACTGAAGCATCGTAAAATCAGTTGCGGCCTCCCAATCAATTTTTACGCTCAGCAACAAAATTACAATCACAATAGATCATAAACCTGATGCAATGTTATCATAAAATATCAGAAAAAAGCTTACCTGATAATTAACTTCCAATATTTGAAAACACTTATTACAGAGCCCTCTCAGGGGCAATCACACATAAAAAAGCTCCATAGCACATTGCACATAAATAAAGAGTAACGTCACAAGCACAGCAAGTATTAACAATTGTATCGATCGTACGCGCGCGGTACTTCGAACGTCGCGACACGGGAGTCGCGCGCAGAGGTTCGGCGCGGAATGCTGCGGAATGCGGTCTCGCCTCCCGCCGCCTGCTACAGTACAGCCTGATGCTGCGCTTGCGACGCTGTGCTTATACACACTTTCAGTTTAATTGCTGCATCGAAAATATAATGTTTCCCTTGTTTTCCTCTAGTCGCGAATCTAGAATTATTAATCTAGAATTATTAAAATCTGTAAATTGATATTTTTGTTATCTAGGTTAAAATAGAAAAACTAAATGGAAAGAATAAAAAAACTTGACTCTATGTACTCTCTTGCTAATGAGTTTTTTTTTTCAGAAATATGAACACCAATCATATTACAATCAAAACATTTCTAGTAAACAGAATTCAACAAATTAAAACAAATGTACATCGGTGTGATTGTTAAGGTATTGTTAAAGTCGTAGTGATTACACAAACTGCGATCACGTGGTATGATAAGGCCGAGGGCGAGGCGCGTGCGCACGCGGCTTCCCCTTAACAATAAAATTAAATAATTAAACATAAACATAGGTCTCGTGAAGTGCAATCAAAATTTTACGTCACTAGAACGAAGCGGTTCTGCATACTTGAAGCTATAAAGTTTTAATAAGCATTTGATAAGGTAAAAGTGTATTGCGTATTGCCCGAGGGACGTCAGCAATCAAAATTTAACTAATATCTTAAAGGTAAGTTGAAGTTAACATCAGGTTAATGGAATTGAATATTTTCTACCAATCTTTTTTTCGTTAAGGTTATTGACCATGTCACAAATGCGTTTCCCAAGGGCCTTAAATAGGACCACTCCCGTTTTCGCAGCCCTTTTTAATTTCCATCTAGGTTTATATCCTCTGGGATAAATGTATAATAAATTATAATACTTAGAAGTTTTCTGGCGCAAAATGCGAGGCTTAGAACGAAGTGAATAAGAAGAGGATGGTGAATATAAAGGACGACGCGGAGTTTTTTTTTAAGATAAATTAATATAAGATTGATTGAAATAAAACTACTTTTTACGGATTTTATCGCGTATATTGATATTATTATAATCTGTAAAAAGTAGTTTTATTTCAATGTATAATATTCGCGTAAATGTCAGAAATCAATAAGATTGATGTTAATTTAATAATTGATAGCACATAGCCAAATAAGCCGACCTGAGTCACACCCAATTTTCCATCCACGCGGAACAATTTTCCAAACTATGAGTCATATTCGATTTATATGTATGTTCGTAATGGGCCTCGACCAGTGGCAGTGTAAACAGCCACTGTTCTAAGTAACAACTTCGGACCATTGTGGTTTAAATTATAAAATGTCCTTCTTATATTGCTTCGCTGAGGTTTTGTGTACTTGTACAATATTCATTGAAAGTCAAGGTTATGTAATTTGAAAGATTTTCATACCAACACACACATACCGGCACATGCCGGCTACCGACCGACAGTTATTTTATGGAAATTTGCATCGTTATAATTGTGTTTTGTATGAGCGTTATGTACCTAAAAGCCAATATAGTCACACTCGATGCATTTCATAACTTCCTACTTCGAACACTCAGATTATAGCATGAACATTAGCTAATCGTTACTACTACTAACCTCAGCATAATATTCAAGCGTGAAGACAAATAATTTCCCGTTACAAAATTCAATTCACGTGAAAACATATCCAACTGTTTAAATAATTTCGTCATTGAGCCCACCCAGGAGCACTCCTCTCAAACAATGGCCTCCTTCAAACAATACGATGGTATGCTGAAACTCCGCCACTGAAGCGTGCGCTAGCGCCGCCGGAAGCGCGCGGCGGATACACCGTCATCTTGCGATTGAAACTTGAACTTGTAATGCACTGTGACGTAATGAGATGTCTGATATCTGATCGCTTGTTGTAATTAATTTTAGTATTTTTAGGTACATCAAAATTAGCTGTGTCCGTTAGGTTATGGAGTTACTATTTTGAAGTAAGTTTTATGCACATAAAAAATGGTAAACTATCTAATCTATGCGTAAAGTATTCAAACTAACTGACTAATGTCTAAGGAAATTAATTGTTCGATATTTAAATCAGAGGGTGATTCAGATCAGCGACTAAAGTTTTACGCTTCACTATACACTATGGCAATCGCCGATGGAGGAGCTAATGGCCTTTTATTTCAAGTCAATATGGACTCTCTACAAATCGTATTACGATAACATCATAAAACTACTCATTCATCATCGTTCATTAATGTGCTCTACATCTCAATAAACTCAATCATACGCATATATAACATGTCATTCCGTCAGCGCGCATCATTCGCGCAGCAGCCAAGCGCTGAGCGCCGCAGGCGCAGACGTCAGCGCCGCTGACTCATCGTCACGCATGACGACAACATTATATACGTAAAATAACGCGATGTAAATGGCCAACACCCGAGTTTCTCCATAAAAATAGATTTATTCAGGTGTTTAAAGTAAGTAACGTTGACGTGGTCTTTTCTGAAGTGCATGAATTGCACGTTTTGGTCCCTCAGCGGTCTCTATAATGTGGTGGTTTTCACTATAGTTATAAAGTTGTGAGATTATTATTTTTCTATCATCCTTCTGCCTCTTCCCCGGTTTAATAACTAGATACTATTTATTGAAGATACTCTTTTTATAGATTTTTTATATAAATAGAAGGACAGTTTTTGTAGAGGAAGACATCTTGTTGACATAGATCTAGGTTAGTTTTATCGTTTTAGAATTTGATAAAAACAGCCAACGACCAGAAATAGATTCGAAAAAACGCCAAGAAAAACTGAGATGCTTTATTAACGACCACAAATTGTTAGTACCTAGTAGTAATTTGCAATAGACTGCTGCTTACTGCTACAACTAAAATGAATCTTTAGACAAATGTGTCTAAAGATTCATTTTATTTTCATTTTTATATGATTCATGCTTAAATATATTTAGGTACCTGCCTATAACTACATAAATCATGATCTGAGCATGGTATAAAACTTTTTTGCACAACAATACTTGTCTATACTATGTGGATGTTGAATCTATACTATGCTTAAGCACAGATTTTAATAAGACATTAACGTGATAGGTAAATGAGCCCATATTTTTAGTAACATTCTAAAATACTTGAACCTTCAAATGGATATGGTTGGTATCACTATAAGGTATGATGATTACGCTCACATGTACAACAACGTGTTGGTATAAATAACACAATAGAACTAAAATAGATGCTAATTTGTCTACTGACAACAGCACAACATTTTCCTTATTTCAGTTTTCCGGTGTAGATAATATTGTACCTAACCATCAGTCGATGCAACTCTATGTTTTTACCTACTTGTATTTTTAGACGCTTTTTTACATTTCAAATATTTGATGATGAAAACATTTTTTGTGGTTATTTCCAGAATATTTGCAGTTTCAAGTTCTGCATAGTTTTAATAATGATTGTCACGACACAAATAAAATCGACACAGACGAGGTCGCGGAGGAAAAAATAGCAACCGCAAAAAAAAACTATAACGCAATTATGGAATGCTTAAATAATTGTACCGGTATTCAATCTGAGGTGCTGTTGGTGAATCTTGGAGTCGACCTTAATCCGATCTCACCAAAGTCGTTATTCGATTTCACACTCTTACTTGCAATATATTAATGTTATTTTTTATATGTACGTATTAAAGTGAAAAATCCAATTGATTTTCTGTCACTCTTATCTGTCAGTCAATGATAAAAAGTCTACCAATTGTTGGTCTGATATTATCAGGGTCTTTACACACCTAGACGGCACGCATATTCCACACGTGCACCTTTGAGTATATGCGAGGCAAGGCCTTGCACTTTGAAGGGCTCCTGCGAAAGCTGGACCACAGCCTGTCGCGGATTCCATGGCCGTAACTATAGGACAAGGAAAAGTGTACGTGAAGAGGAGTGCGGTTTTTAGTTGATCCGAATTCTACATACCCTGCCCACTCAGGTGGCAGACGATTCATATGTATATACCTCTAAACTGAGAAAACTGTATCTTTAATCAGTATCAGTCTGATATGCAAGGAAGCTTCTAGAACACAATACCAAGAGTTTCTAGTTGTATGACGAAGATTTATTTGTTTGGCTGTATACATTAACCTTGCTGCTATTGTTAGTCATTATATCACACGCGTCGCACTTCAGACATGAGCGAGTCACAGGTCCCTGGAGTGTGACGGGTAACGAGTTTCCATCAAACTCATAAAAACAAAGCGTACAACAGACGACATTACTGTGGAAATGAGAACAAATTGCTGTTCGTTAGTCTCGCTAAAACTCGAAAATGAATTTAGCTATTTTTACCCGACTGCCGAAGGAGGAGGGTTATTATGAAATTATTTGTTTGTATTAGAGATAGATAGCTCGATAGCTGCCGCTGCAATCGGGTTGCAGGACAACGTCTGCCAAGCCAGCTATATACATATAAATCACTAGCGTCAAAATTGTATGAGACGATAATAGGGCTTAGGTTAAAAGTAAGTAGAGTTAAAAGTCACAACCTTATAAATTCTAGCTCGTGCGGAAACGCCTAAAATTGCGAAACTAACAAATACTGTTGGAAAAACCACGTGTTGTAAAAAAAGTCAACAAAACCCCTACCCGATATTGATAGGATTGAATGATCCTGAATGAGTGGTTAGCTACCAGCCTTATATGTAAGACTGGGTTCAAACAGTTTTACTATGATCAGTCGTGTGTATATGAGAGCTAAAGTCCAAAACCGTAGCAATTTATCCTGATTGTGGAGCTGACGCCTGTTGTTACGAAAGAAAGAAAGAAAATTTTTACTGTCATAAGGTAAAAAAAAAATACACAAAGGAAGATACTGCACGTCGCTATTGTTCATCGCAAAAGTCGAGGGATAAGGTTCTAACGATAGCAATACAGAAGGTAAGTGTTGATTTCGAAATCACTAAATACCATGTGGATTTAATAGGTGGGCCTAAAATGCACCTTGATACATTCGTCAAACCACTAAAAGGAATCTTACTCCGGACTCCACATTCCAACATCAGTGTGCTTGCGCCACTGACTCGCTTCTAGTTGCAGTTTCTATTAATTATGAATTCAAATACTCCTTCGTATCCTTTGCATTTCACCATATTTTGTATCGGCACAAACACAATGTCAGTGCATTGTTACTAAAAAATAGGGATTACAAAACAATGAATAACAAATCAATGTGGTTTCCGGGATATTTACTTCCTCGCTGCATAGTATCGGTACGGTATCGGTTTGTTTTTGTAGTGGTTCCGTACAGTGTATTCCGTTCCGCTATTACGTATTGGAACGTGCGCACGCGCCTGGTACGCATATTTTTTTACAACTAAAATCACAACAAATTTTAACACGCTTTTTAAGATGCAGTTTTTAGTTTATATTGACAAATAATTCCAATATTTGTTTCATGTGAGAGGGCTGCTTTTACTAATACTAAAACCATTTACTAGACAAACTTGCAACTTGTTATTTGTTAGCAAACACTTTTAGGCTTGCTAAAAGTAATAAGTTTTAATAAGAAGGCATTTAAACAAACAATGTCTTCAATATTTTGAAAATTGAAAAAAAAAACCATTTGAATAAAATTAACAGAAAATTTGAAAAATATACTGAAATAAAACTACTGTTTACGGATTTTATCGCGTTATATTGATATTATTAATCCCGACGTTTCGAACCCTTTACAGCGTCCATGATCACGGGTAGACTCCATGGACCATGGACGCTGTTTATTTCAATGTATAATATTCGCGTAAATGTGAGAAATCAAAAGATACTGAGTTAAGAAATAAAGAGCATGCAGGTATTCTTAATATTGTAGATATATTTATTCATAGCAAGTATCATATTCGCAATCAGATAAAATAATACTACATAATGATTAGGTAATTAAGTAGCATAATAACAACTTCTTAAGTATTAATTACTGTTTGAAGTTTGAACACTACAACAGTCTCAAGGAACCCTACAGCATAATTTCGGACGTTCATCCTTGACGCGGTCACGGTGTTGGTCGCGTTAATTCTATTACGTGTCTGTTTAGTAGGTAAACTCATATAAACGTTTATTATTATCATTGAGTGCTTATGTACTAGAGAGCAGCTCCATTACACTTCAACCACAAAATAAATTAATTATATTTTAATATAACTTATCATACCATCACGCCTGTATTCCTCGAAGGATTACGCAGAAATGTATCGTACCTACAGTTCGCCGATCCGATGTTATAGGAAGCGCCTATTGCCATTAACCTCGAACAAATCTAAACTCATAAGAGAATTTCATAGAAAAACCCAATAACACTGCTCGACCTGGGAATCGTACCCAGGACCTCAAGCGTAGCAGTCGCATTTGTGACCTCAAGCGTAGCAGTCACACTAGTCTAATGGGGCAGTTAATTATATAATGTATATTGTTATTTATTTATTTCATAATAGGCTATACCTACTGCCCCACTGCAAAGGCCTCGATCCCTATTTTCCACATATAAAAAATAATTTGTTGACAAGCATAAATAAATTTTTGACTGGTCTAGATCTATATAGTACAATAGCACTTTGTAGTTCAATGAATAATATATACTTATGTAGTACCCATTAATAGCTGTAGTACTAGCTGTAGTACCTAATAATTTGTCTTTGTCACTATGTTTTTTTGTCAAAAATAAATTACTTTTGCCAAAAATTTAAGCACCAATGACGTTGTTAGCAATTATTATTAAGTAGTTAGGTCCTATTTCAAATAAACGGTAGGTACCTATAATATAATCAATCCATGTTACATGTTTTATTATTATTTTATAAATAATTTATATTATCAATTAGAACAAATATGATGAAAGTGCACTAGATTTTTGACAAATAACTTCATTTATTTGCGTCAAATCGCGTAAATAATAAAGGAATATCTTTTATTACTAGCTTATTCATCAAGAATGTTAAGCCCAAACCCCTTCTAGCTCTGCCAACCTATGCCGATACCACTCTTTTTGTCAACCGACGAAAAACAAATACGGAGGAGGTTCTCAAGTCGTCGCGTATACTTATTTATTTTTATTTATGTATGTTAAATCTGTACCTTCAGTGAAAAGTGATATAAATCGAAAATCATGCTTTTGAGAAAAAACGCTTTAAAGTTTTAAAAAATTCTGACTCTTTTTCTACTTTACTAAAATAAGAACTGATTACTGTTATTGATAAACAATATCTTAAAAAACAAATAGTGCACAAAGAAATGGATGAGTTTGTGTAGTTTTTTTTTAATTTAATAAAACATCCAGATATATCATTTAACACAAGACATCTTTATCAGTAATTTGTGTGTCATTTAATTTAAAATTACTTGAATTCTTTTACACATCGTTTTTGGTTTGGTGTTGAATGATTCTATACTTTGTATTTTGGTAGGTTTGTACTTGAAGAAGATATTAAAACAAAAAGTTGTAAAATTAATATTGTTAATTAGAGTATTGATAAATGATAAATGATAAATGATATTTATTTCTGTAAATAGATCCTTTAAAGACACTTTTACAAGTCAATAATAAACATTTTTTTTTAAAGCTAGATGGCTCCGGCATTTCCTAGCTGACGACCTCTGAGAAGAAACGCCGAAACAAACTCAGAGAATCATAGTCTCTTTTAAAGTCCAGACATAGAATAGTGGTAACAAATATGTGTCTTACAATGTAGGGCAACGTCTGAGATGGCCTTTTGAAGAAAGAGCCATAGCGGCTTTGAGTAGACCAGTCCCAACTGACGGCACGCATGCATCAGTCATTGTGTAGCTCAACCATAATTTAGGGAGCTCAACAATCCGTCGCACGACGATACCAGATCAGAGAAACATTTGCGTAGGCCATATAAAAAAGGCTCAAAGCCACCAGACTGTTCAAAGCTGAGTATGTATATTTAGCCTACAAAGTACTCACATTTACATTGTATTGAGTTAAACATTATTAAATAATAAGAAAAAATATAATCACAGTAATTATTGCAGTAATGTCTGCTAATATCAAAATAATATAAATAATTGTCAGACTTACATGAGAACAATGCAGTTTGATGTGTACTTTCAAATTAATATAGGCTACTAAACAGAAAAATTTAAATAAATAAATAAAGAGATTGCCACTGACAGTAAGAGCTGACCAGCCCCGACAGACGGCACCCGTTCACGAGTATGACGTGTGTATCGGCGTCGTTTGACTCAACCATGTTGTAGGGAATAAAACGACCCGACACGCAACGCCACCATCAGCAGGACATTTTAGTGAGCATGACAAGCTCAGACCGCTAGGCAACTGAAGGGCACAATGTAATTTTAAGTCATTTTATTGCTTATCAATATATGCAACATCAATGGCTGCACGACTCTCATACTTTACGATAAATTCATGTTTTTACAATATTAATCTGAATAATATTTCAATTTCAAAAAAAATAAATAAAATAAAACCAAGAAATGTCAGAATAATAGAATATTAAAGCATCGAAAGCCTAGTTCATTAGAACAGTTCAATCCCAAGCATATTTGTCATCTGTATAATCTCTTATTGAATAGTATCCTTTAAGACACAATTTCTGCTTAACAATTGATTTAAATTTGTTAAGACTAAGTTTTTGAATGTTGCTTGGGATTTTATTGTAGAAGCGTATACATTGGCATTTGAACGAATTACTTATCTTCTGGAGCCTCGTTGCAGGTACAATAAATTTATTTTTGTTCCTGGTATTAACATTATGTGTATCACTACGTTTTTTAAAGAGATCAATATTCTTGTGTGCATATAATACATTCTCATAAATATACTGTGATGCAACAGTCATAACATTAATCTCCTTAAATTTATCCCTCAGTGAATATCTGGGACTTAAATTGTAAATCGATCGAATGGCTCTTTTCTGCAGCACAAAAATAGTTTGTATGTCAGCCGCATTCCCCCACAACAGAATGCCGTACGACATCACACTATGAAAATAACTAAAATAAACAAGGCGCGCTGTATCTACATCAGTCAAGCTACGTATTTTTTTGACGGCGTATGCTGCAGAGCTAAGCTTTTTCGACAATTTATCTATATGTGGGCCCCACTGAAGTCTAGAATCTAAAGTGACACCTAGAAATACGGTGGTGTCCACAAGGTCCAACTCTTCGCTATTAATAAGAACACTGGTTTTCACCTGTCTTACGTTAGGTGTTGTAAACTTTATGCATTTAGTTTTCTTTTCATTCAAAACTAGATTATTAGTATTAAACCAATGCACCACCTTTGAGAGAGCACTGTTTACATCGTCTGTGACGATTTGTTGACGCTTGAGTTTGAATAATAATGATGTGTCATCTGCAAACAGTACTATCTCATGATTGTCCCTTATTAGGTAAGGTAAGTCATTTATATAAATTAAAAATAAAAATGGACCAAGAATTGAGCCCTGCGGGACTCCCATTTTAACTACGGACCCCGAAGATCTCTTTCCATTGACGTCCACTTTCTGAATCCTATTACCCAGGTACGAGATAAGAAGATTCAGAGAAGTGTTTTTAACGCCATAGTGGTGTAACTTCCTGATCAATGTTTCGTGAACATTATTAAATTCTGGAGTATTGACATAAGATCGTTCATTGTATAGCTCATAAAGTCTTTTCCTACTATTATGAATACCAACAGTAGCCCATTCACTGAAGGATGCGTTACCGTTAACTGAGATCGTCTTGGGTATAAAAGTAGAATCAAATGCATTGCAGTAAGTATTAAAAAATATATCATAAAGTTGATTAGGATCATCATTATATGGCAAAAAATCTAATTTGCTAATAAGTTTATTTTTAAATAATTCCAAGCGACTTGTAGTTTTCGGGTTCACAGTGATATCTTTTATGGCCACAATTTTATTTTTATTATTAACAGTAATCAGCTGTCCGCAGTGGTCAGAATCCAGTAAATTAATAACTGCCTTATGGCGAACTGTTATATTAGTAAAAATATTATCTAAACATGTGGCAGTAGAGGCAGTTATTCTAGTAGGCTCCAGAAATAAGTTTTCCAGGTTGTATGACAGAAAAAGATTTTTTATTTTAGTGCAAACACTTGAATTTTCTAATAAATTTACATTAAAGTCACCACAAACAATGATGGATTTGTTTGACTTACAGGTCTTATGAAGTACTTCATCCATCACCCTTTCAAAACTATCATACAATCCAGATGGAGGTCTGTACACACTTAATACAATAAACTGATCCAATTCCACACAGGCTATTTCAATTGTTCGTTCAACAGAGAGGCCCACAATGTCCCTACGTTCTTTAAATTTAAACTGATTACTAACTAGGATTAATGAGCCACCGTGGATAGCATTATCTCTGCAAAACGAACTACCAACCTGGTGATTATTGAAATTAAACATGAACTGGTGACTTTTTAACCAATGTTCAGTAATACAAAGAATATCTATTTTATTACAGTTCATAAATAATTCAATTTCTAGTTATTTATTATTAATCCCTTGAATATTTTGGTGAACCAGGTTGATAATATTTACAATTTTATTACTGTCAGATATGCAAGAGGTTGTCTCTGTTGTCCTAAAAATTTTAATTAAATTAAATTAAATTTAATAAATTTATTAAAAATTGTAATCGATATTGTAATTAAGAAAATGTAAGACAAATTGAATTGAAATCATTATACACCCGTATAATACTTATGATGTAATGTGTATAATGATACAAACTGTTGTTCATTTTGATACGTTTTGAAAATATTAAAGTATTTATTGATACAAGTGCAATACAGATATCATAATCATATCAGCCTATTGCCGTCCACTGGTGCACATATACATAGTTAGACCAAAAGTAAAATATTGAGTACGTACAATCCTGGAAAAAACAGGAATTTCTTGAACATACCAGGGATTTGTTAATTCGTTAATAATAATTGGACTGTAATCTAAGCTTAGTTACTCCACAGATGATATAGTCGACTGAATTAGGTTTTTCTCGAAAAAATGCGAGATTTTCTTAGTAATCTCGGATTACCTACTATTGTCATGAAACGGTTAATCAGTTTGTATTCAATACAGCCTATTGCTGTCCACTGCTGTACTTAGCCATCTTGTATTTAACCATCCCGGTCTTGGGCAGCCCGCATCTATTCACTGACAGCTACCTTTTTCAAATCGTCTGTCCATCGTGTCGCAGGACGTCTCACACTATGCTTGCCCAAACATGGTCTCCACTCAAACACTCGTCTGCTCCAACGATCGTCTGTGCGTCTGCAGACATGGCCCACTTCCACTTCAGCGTGCTTATTCTTCGCGCAATGTCGGTGACTTTAGTTCTTTGGCGAAATACTTTGTTATGAATTCTATTCACCAAAGAAACTCCAAGCATTGCTCTCTCCATTGCACGCTGAGCAACCTTAAATTTTTGGACCATTCCCGTGATGACTGTCCACGTTTGGGCTCCATAAGTCATCACGGGTAGGACGCACTGATTATAGACCCTGGTCTTTAAGGATTGTGGGATCGACTAATCAAAGATATCACGCAGCTTCCCGAATGCCGCCCAGCCCAGGCGTATTCTTCTGGCTGCCACCTTCTCGAAGTTATGCCGCCCCAGTTGAATAGTTTGGCCAAGATATATGTATTCTTGCACTACCTCGAGGACAGCGCCATTTACGTATACAGGTCTCAGGATGACATAATCATTGCACATGACTTTGGTTTTATCCAGGTTCATCCCGAGACCCACCCGCCTTGAAGAATCGCCAAGGCTGTTCAGCATCACTTCCAGCTTCTGCAGAGATTCTGCCATGATGACAATGTCATCCGCAAATCGGAGGTGCGAGATGTACTGACCGTTAATATTTATGCATCGTCCTTTCCAGTTAAGCATCTTGAAAACGTCCTCCAACGCGTTCGTAAACAGTTTCGGAGAGATGACGTCTCTTTGTCTTACCCCTCGACGCAGTTGGATTGGTTTTGTACTCTGGTCTTGTACTTAGACAGTCATCGTTACGGCCTTATACAGACATTTCAGCACCTCAACGTATCGGCAGTCGACAAGGCATCTCTGCATAGACTCCAGTACAGCCCAGGTCTCGACGGTATCGAAGGCTCGCAGTCCACATACGCTAGGCAGAGAGGCTGATTATATTCCTCGGTCTTTTGGATGATTTGACTCAGGGTGTGTATGTAGTCCACGGTGCTGTAGCCTTTCCGAAAACCGGCTTGCTCCGGTGGCTGGAAGTCATCGAACTTTTGGGCAAGACGATTTGAGACAACCCTCGACAAAAACTTGTAAACATGACACAGGAGTAATATGGGCGCAGCCAGCTTCGATCTGGGGCAGCGTTAGTCTAAGAGCCGAACTCGTTAAGCGCGCTCGTTCTATTTTGACCTTTATATCCAGAGTGCTTCTTAGCAGTCGGTGATTACTTCCGGTATTGACCCTGTTGATCACAGAGACATCTCTGATTACCTGGCGCTTGTTAGACATAACGAAGTCGATCTCGTTCATTGTCACGTTATCGGGGCTTCGCCAGGTCTACTTCCTTGGAGGCTTCTTCTGGAAGCAAGAGTTCATCAGAAAAAGCCTCTGTGCCTCGTACATGGCCTCGACTTCGTCGTCAGGGTGTGCGGACGTTGGTGCATACACTTGTATAATCTTATGAATCTTTTTACGAAATGTAGCCACTCTCAAGGTCAAAGTTGACACAAGAATGGTATCGTCGCAATTTATAGTCTACGCAATTCATATCGGCGAACTGTGCATGTACATTGGTACACCTCTGCCTAATCCTTCGGGGACACTCGCCATGATGATATGTATGTATGTATTATAGTTTAGGATTCGGATAGAAATCTATTCAGATAGGTACTCAATTACCTCATGCACATAATAATGTTTAATTTATATGATTTGTTACATAACTCCTAAAATATATAATAAATTAGGTGTAAATAAATATTATTACGAGGTATTTTAGTGACACAATAATATCACCACGAATTAAATGTAATTTGTGTAAAATGATATAAGTCAGTTACCTTACACATTATTTTGCTACCGAAAACACGACGTGCTAGCTGAAATGCAATCGCAAGACTAACTTCCTCTACAATCACTTGTTCTAATTTCCAATATATGAATCTCACTCGACGCGGGTAAGTGGGATGCGAGAGGTGAGCGCGATTCACAGGCTGCTACCCCCGCCCGCTGCACTGAGAACTTGTATCACAATACACTTATTCTATGGTATAAACAAGTTCTATTAAAATTAATAATTTTTGTTTTAAATACATTTATATTGTTATACACGTATTCCAAAATTATGTAAATATTGATACAATTAAATCGGAGTCAGATATCACAATGAATTTGATTAGAAAATAAAATGTAAAATGATATATTAAGAGTTGTATCATTATACACATTTTTGATCCTACAAATATCTACGTTTATTATGATTTAAATATAATTATACTGGTTTTCACAAAAATGAATAGAGCCAACAATACAATGTTTAATAATAGAAGTGTAATTATATCAGTTTGTACTAATTCACATCTAAATAATTCGGTCGCGTAATAAGAGTTATTTATATTCGTATTAATATACATGAAGAAAATTGAAATATTTGTTCAGTTCACTTTGATATTAATACAGTTGTATTTAATTACACATTAATAAATGTAAAAAATACCTAGTTACAGCACTTTACACCAAAATTAACTTGCTCAATTTGAACCTTAGAGGGGTGTGAATAAGATAAAAAAATAGCATTTTTTTTTCTGTGGTACTTAGTGCAAAAATATTAAAAGTGTTATAAGTCAAGATTCACTGAAGGTACAGAAATACATTTTAGACCCGTTTGTGGTTTGTGGTTCAATTCTTCCATCAGGCAAGTGCAAGGGTCAAACGCATTCTAACCAATATTATAAAAACTCACTTTTAGCGACCTGTTTGTATATTGCACCGGTGTGAGCAACTATATTATTCCCTATTGCCGAATATAGATTCCGGATATCTGCACCGATCACAGAGAAAGTTCCCTGAAATCGTTACAACTGACTGACCTAAATATTTCCCATCTGAAATTTTTCTTCGAAAATCTGCATCGATTGCTTCGCTATTTTATTGAAGTTATCATTAATATAAAGCTATAGTCACGTTCCTGGTAAGCAGTACTTCAAACAGCAGATAAAATCAAATGGTGCTGAAGCATTAAATAAATTTTAGACTTCGACAATAGAACAGGCCATCAGTGTGTGTGGGCTTGTCAGATACTCGTAGTTCTGAATTGAACATATCTGATGAAACTAGTCAGCTGTACAGAGGCCAGCATATCAAGCTACCCCAATCTGTCAAAATTCTTTGATACATTGTCAACTTTAATACAATACATTAAGGTTCATTTTCAATTGGGAAAATTTTATAGTTTTGGATAGCTTGACCTGCTGGCGTCTGTACATTTAAGAAGAAACAGTGGAAAGGAACCTGGTAATTGTAGAGAGAGATGTCCGTGAGCGACTCTTGAGAAATCTTTCTTACGCTTTCTTTTTCAATAAATAAAAAAGACTTAGGTTTTATTTCGCTCTGAAAATATAATTCTGGGCTTGTTTTACTTTAGCTTTTGTCAGCCTGAATAGACATAAAAAATGGCTCGTGCGAATCGGCCCAAAACGATACACTACAGTTTCAAGAATTAACTACACTTTTAATTCAAAGTAAACCAGTAAAACCAAAACACACAAAGCCAAGTGCAGCGAGGTGTGAAAATCTTTCCTCCAGTGTGCGCCGGCGCATCTGTTTGACCTCCGCATTGTTTTGCTTGCCTCTGCATTATGTACGAGTATTTGTTCGTTGATCTTGGTTTTGTAGGTATAAACTCTACTTTAAATAACTAGCGCACAACGGTATATATTGGATAGAATGCTTATGACTCATCTATAAAAATCACCTATTCGTTTAAGGTTGGATTATCCAACTACTGGTGCTAAAGTATCCTAAGAGGCATGGAGCCGTAATCCAGGCCAGTGTGTATTCCCCCGTTATCCTATTTATTTTTTCTCTTCAAACATCCTTAACTGTTAATTCAAAATATATCCCTTCATTAACGGAGAAAATACATTTTCCAAAACGCAAAATAAATAATTAAAACAGTCCATGTTAAGCACCCATTCAGAAACGCACTTTTCTTGAAATCACCGTTTACTTTGGGATCTAATGCGATATTCAGTTACATACTGTTTGTTTGTTATCAAGTCTACTTGGACCCTATACGGTAGGTATCTATTAACACTAAATCGTGTTAGTCGTATTTTCAAACCCTCCATCCTCATTTATGAACGTTACGACCATTTGAATGAGATGCGCGTGCGCCGGTAGCGCAGCAATCCTTTTGTGCGCGCGCAGTCGCGTGTGACGCCGCGCCCTCGCCCCGTGCCTCGAGTACCGGCAGAACTACTACATACTTATTTTAGTAACAATTAAATTCGCTGATATTAATAAGCTCTTTTGGCGGGAAATAGCTTCAGAAAACGGACCCCTAAAGACAAAACCACGAGAAGACCGACCTCAGTAATTAGAACGTCGAGTGAAACACTTAGCATTATAACTTGAGGAGTAATAAGAATCCTTAGTACTAATTCTCTCATATTGGCATTTGCTACAGTGGGTACAGCGTAAAGTCCAAGCAGATATAGTGTCTTAAACAATGTTATTTCTTTCTTACAAATATATAATCAATTGTTAAGCAATAGTGTACCATTATTGTGTTTATAAAGTAATAAGCCAGTGAAAATGTGGGGAAAATGAGACTTACTAAGCTCTCAAGACGACAACACGCGAGAGGTATCTGTCGGTACAATCAGCTCTTAAATAGAGGTACCTTCAGCAATTTCTCTGGAAGTCATAACTACTTATAGGTAGCATGTTGGTTTAAAGTAGACCACCACAATGACCAATTTCCTTCTTGAGGTGTTGACTCATACAAACACGCGACAAAACGATATCTATACCTTCTTCCTTGTACTCATACGGTAATTTCTTTGTTTTTGCGCGTAGGCAGCTTGGTTGTTAAGTAATCTTTATGTAGGTAGATAGGTAAGTGCGAATTCCGCATGCAACGTTCTACACTCTGGTTTTCTGTCTAAAAAGAGATACCATCTCAGACAGTACTCATGTACACAGTTCATCAGTATGTTTTTCAGTCCAGACACAATCTAAACTCCGAGCTGCTACTGAGAATTTCATGGAAAACCCAGTAACATTTTGTTTCCAACCAATCAAACCAAGGGGGGACCACTCATTCAGCAGACGCCTTGCGACCGATGAGGCAGTACAACATAGACTTGGACTGGACAGAATATCAGTATTTTACACGTAATAAATACGACGATCGAATTTGCCGGGAAAATGTGACGTAGACGCTATGGTCGCTCATGGCGTCTGTTATCACAGTTTCCCTCACGAGAGGAGACTCACAAAAGGCCCAGATGACTAACTCAAAGTGTAACAATACTCAATTTCACCGTGAATCGTTTCATATCGCCACTAAATCGATTACGCGCCATTGTGAGGAAGCACGAGCGGTGATGTAATACGCAACACGATATTATCGACATACAGATAGAACAAAGTATTGTTTTTGTATGCGAGAAATAATCTGTTGCGATTATAATTGCAGTTACGAGAGCATAGAATTTACAACATTAAAAATGACAGTAATTTTCACTTGTTTCACCTTATTAACACTAGCTGGCTTTTTGATATAAAAGGTACCCTATGTACAGACGCAGGTCAAGCTATCCAAAACTGACAATTTTCCCCAATTGAATATGAACCTTGTTACTTTGTATTAAAGTTGAAAATCTATCAAATAAATTTGACAGATCGGGGTAGCTTGATTTGCTGGCCTCTGTACATCTATAGGGTCGTTTACCAATTTGAGGCGGACTGATCAGTCGTAGAGAAAGGTATTCGC
The DNA here is from genome assembly GCA_964056405.1 of Acronicta alni. NCBI lineage: Eukaryota > Metazoa > Arthropoda > Insecta > Lepidoptera > Noctuidae > Acronicta > Acronicta alni. The sequence goes on from OZ043916.1 coordinate 17,660,862, forward strand.
GAATCATGTAGTCATAGATGACCAGAGCGGAGGGTGGAACTCCTCGTGGTTTTACACAGTTTGTACAAATTCAACATAAAGGTCTGCCTTTTCCAGTACTTATCTTGGAGAGGTGAAATGGTCGCGAATTCACGGACTAGGATATTATAGGAAATGTACAGAGGCCAGCACATCAAGCTACCACAATCTGTCAAATTTCTTTAACTGATTTTCAACTTTAATACAAATCAATAAGGTTCATATTCAATTGGGAAAATTTAACAGTTTTGGATAGCTTGACCTGCTAGCGTCTGTACCATTCGACGTGGTAGTGTCGTTTGATGCAAATCGTGTGCTAGCTAATATTACAGTTCCTTGAAGCGTGGATAGTGCTTCACATTACAATTCTGATTATGATTCGCACTCGCATGGCGCCAACGCAGTCAATTCACACAGTTCGTATGTTCCGGGAATAAGTAGTACCTACCTTACTTAAGTGATAAGATTTCTAAAAATCTATCGACATAATATGTAGTAGGAAGAGATCCATGCGATGTTCATGCGTTTTACATACATTATTATTATTATTCAACATAAACTAGTACCTAATATTTAATTTTGTCATGAGAACTAACAATTAGTTAATTATATTCGCTAATTACTTAAATAAAGACATTTAATTATTTTTTAATAAAAAAAAGGATTTAATTACGTTTTTTAATTAAATTTAAAAATTATTTAATGTCTTTACTTCAATTTAATTTTTAAAATAAAATATACGGAGGTATTTAAATATGTTTAATTAAAATAAATTCTAATAGTAATTAAAATGTTTGCCTTTGGCTCATGGAGGATTTTCCCCGCATTTCCTCGTACGCTCAGTTTTTTTAAAGTAAATGATAGATAAATGTTATAATAAACGCGTGAAGAAACCGTCTCAGAGATTTCCTCGACGGCAAATCGCACTAGGCCAGTGATGTAGACTTTGGCCTTGGTTCTTAGACCTTATACTTCTGAGAGAGACCCGTTCCTAGCAGTAGATCATTAAATGGGATGATGGTACAATTAAATTATAATTATAAACCTAAGACTGGGAAAATTTCACTAAAGCCTACAACTACTAGACTAAATAACTGTAAAAATAATTGTAGCATTGTCAGATATTCTATCAATTTCTTCTTTATACGTCTAGGTAAAATATTATGATTTCTATGACATTAGTGTGAACGTCCCGTGTCTTCGGCCTTTCAATTCGGAAGGGGAAATGCCCATAGACGCGTGATTAGTGAACTAAACGGTATTAAGAGGCAACCGCGGAAGTAATTTGTTTTAAATAGCGGCCAGTGTGAACTATCGATGGGAATTGATACCGTGATGGTTAGATAACAGTCATTATCATTTTAAATTTATATTTATGATAAACTGCCTCGTTAGTCTACTGGTCCTGAGCGCAACTGCTACGCTAAGTCCATGGTTTGATTTCCAGGTCGAACATTGTGTAGTGGTATTGGGTTTTCTATAAAATTCACAGTAGCAACTCGGAGTTAGGATTTATGGCAATAGGCTCGCCCTAAACACACCGGCGAACTGTGGGTGATACATCTCTGCTTAGCTTAGCTGTTATGATATATTAATTTATGATTATTTAGTTGGTAATTTTTACTTTCGGCGTTTATTTTAAATAACTGAAGTGGTCAAGGTATTGCTGAATTACTGGGTCTTTACAGCTTAGATTTCTTCTATTAGATCTAGGTTAGTAGCAGTAACATAACAAGGAGTTTAGTGACCGATACATGCGAATTCTTCAAATATAGAAACCTTTATAGCGCCTTTAGCGGTTACCATACTCATTCTTGCAGGGCAACGACCTCCCCACTCTTCTTCTCTAGCAGTCACGTTATTTTTATAGATTGATTAAATGATAACACACGACTATACGGGCCGCTTGATGGTACGCAGCTACCGCAGCCTATAGACGCCAGTAACACCAGTAAGTACCTGTATTACCTATATGTAATTTTGAGACCTCAGTTAATCTCATTTGCCCAGTAAAATTACTGGCTACATTACCCTTCAAATCCTGGGAAGGTTTTCCATCCAATTATTAGATAGAACAGTTACACTAGCGACTACCGCTCACACCTGGTCACACTACTGCACCTATATACTCAGATCAGATAAGTATACGGTCTCCTTTCTGTTATTGCCAGCAGGTTGGATGGGCCTTTCATGCAGCACTGGCAGGCCTGACATGCACCCATATATCGAGCTTGGGGCAGGTAGTAAATGAATGATTCTGACATGATTTAATTCATTTATTAATAAATGTTTACTATTTAAGTATATTCTTTCATTATTAAATTTTAATGTAAGTAGGTAGATCTATTCTATGTATCTGTATAAAAATATGAACTGAATTTTATTGTCTGAAATAAATGATTATTATTATTATACATAAACACAAATAACCGAAAGTGGTAGACACTAAGTGTAATAGGCTTGGTCCAAAACAAATAGAAGTTATCTGGGTTGTCTTTGTTGCTAAAGGAATAGGAAATCTTATTCTTTCTACTACAAATATTTTGAAATTAGAAAAACATTATGACATGTAATGTAAAACTGGAAGTAATTAACGCACTTCAACGAAATTATCGATGGTATCTTCATAAATATGCTATCACGAGCGAATGTTTCAGCGCATCGCATAGGTGGGAAAGTTCCCTGCAAAAACAATGCTGCCGTAAACGTCATAATCATGTAAGACTTAATTGGGTTTACATAAAAAGTTTAATAATACCGTATATCGAAAAAAAAATAAAAAATAGAATAAAAAGGAGTACAACTTTGCCTCCAGGTCCTACAAAAGAGACATTGCAAGGGCGAAGTCGAAGCACATCGGTAGAATTGGCGAGAGGCTTGAGCGTCTTCCTTCGGGAACTCGTGCGTTCTGGTCGCTTGCCAAAGCTATCGAAGGCAATTTCTGTAAGCCATCCTTTCCACCTCTACACATGGGTAATGATTCGTTGGCCCACGACGCAAAAGAGAAAGCCGATCTTCTCGGCAAACTCTTTGCGTCCAACTCGACCTTGAATGACGGGGGACAAGAGCCGCCTACTATACCGCGGATCGAGGGTGGTATGCCGGATATCCGGTTCCACCAACGCGCAGTGCGTTTAGCACTTCTTTCCCTCGATATCCATAAGTCGAGTGGGCCTGACGGAATCCCTCCTGTTGTGTTGAAGATGTGCGCTCCTGAGTTGGCACCAGTTTTAACACGTCTTTTTCGGCTCTCTTACTCTTCTGGCGTTGTCCCGACATCATGGAAGACAGCATTGGTCCACCCGATCCCTAAAAAAGGCGACCGCTCAAATCCGTCCAACTACAGACCGATAGCCATAACCTCCCTTTTCTCGAAGATAATGGAGTCCATTGTCAACTGCCAGCTCCTTCGGTTCTTAGAAGATCATCAGCTACTTAGTGACCAGCAGTACGGCTTTCGTAAGGGTCGGTCGGCTGGTGATCTTCTAGTATACCTGACACATCGTTGGGCACAGGCGATCGAGACTAAGGGGGAAGCCTTGGCGGTCAGTTTGGACATAGCGAAGGCCTTCGATCGGGTATGGCACAAAGCGCTTCTTTCGAAGCTCCCTTCCTATGGGCTTCCCGAGAAACTATGCGAATGGGTCACCAGCTTTCTTGCAGACAGAAGCATAAAGGTCGTAGTAGACGGTGAATGCTCTGCCTCTATGTTTATAAATGCTGGTGTCCCTCAAGGCTGTGTACTATCGCCTACTCTATTCCTCCTGCATATCAATGACCTGTTGCAAACCTGCGGCATTCATTGTTATGCGGATGACAGCACAGGCGATACTTTCTATACCGGCCGCGCTAACATTTCTCGGGAAAACGTCATCGAGAGCCGAAACAAACTTGTGTCTGAAATTGAGACCATTTTAGAAAAAGTCTCAGAGTGGGGCAGACTTAATTTGGTCCAATTTAATCCCACAAAGACGCAAGCTTGCGTATTCACCGCCAAAAAACCGCCGTTGGTCATTTCACCTCGTTTTGAGAGCATCCCCTTAACTGCTTCAACCAGTATTGGAATACTTGGTGTCGACATATCGAATGAAGTCCAATTCCGCGGTCATTTAGAGGGCAAGGCTAAATTAGCCTCAAAGAAGCTTGGCGTGCTCAGTAGATCGAGACGGTATTTCACTCCGGCCCACCGCCTACTACTTTATAAGTCGCAGGTCCGGCCCCATATGGAATACTGTTCGCATCTCTGGGCAGGGGCACCCCAGTACCAACTTCTCCCTCTGGACCGCATCCAACGGAGAGCGATTCGAATCGTCGACTGCCAAGATATTTCAAACCGGCTAGACCCCTTGGCGCTGCGTAGAGATGTGGCCTCGCTATGCATCTTCTATCGCATGTACTATGGGGAATGCTCCGAGGAATTGTTCGGATTGATCCCTGCTGCTACTTTCCGCCATCGTTCCACGCGACAGCAGTTCCATCCACATCATCTAGATGGTTGGCAGTCCACTACTGTGCGTTTCTCTAGAAACTTTCTGCCTCGCACAACTAAACTGTGGAATGAACTGTCGCCTGCAGTATTTCCGGACCAATATGACCTTCAAACCTTCAAGAAAAGAGCGTACTCCCTTTTAAAGGCCGGCAACGCGCTTGTGACTCCTCTGGTGTTGCGGGTGTCCATGGGCGGCGGAAATCGCTTACCATCAGGCGATCCGTCTGCTCGATTGCCACCTATCCCATAAAAAAAAAAAAAAAAAAAATATCGGTTTCAGAAAAGGAAGGTATGTTTTTCTTCCCTGCCTTTATATTTAAAGTCTTGATGTTGAATAAGCATCACGATCATTTTTTTATGCAGAATAGTACCTAAAATTAATATTTTCCAAAAAGTGTTTAAAACAAAAAAATACATAACATTTAATTTTAGTGTGTTTAAATATGATTTTATTTATAAAAATATAACATTACAATAGGTATGGTAGGTATATAGGAACGCGGACTACCAAAAATATACAATACGAGGCCTCTAAAATCATTATAAGTGTAATAAAACTAATAAACAACAACAGTGGTATTCGATTGGAGCTAATTGTTAGGTCTCATATAGCCAGTAATTTCATTGGGTACATTGCCTTTCAAACCGGAACACAATAATGGTTGCTTAGCGGCAAAATATTTGGTGTGGTGGTAACTCTGCGAAGCCATCTTTCAAAATATCCACGAAAAGTTGATTGAATCGCGTGAAAAAAACAAAAAACATCCATCATCAGTACTTTACGTTCCGTCTACTGCTCTTCTGAACGCACAATAAAGCATAAGTAATTATGCAGGTACTGCCAACATAATTGTGTCTCTGCCAACGCTTTGTCTCCTCGCAAATAATAGTGTTTTCCTTGAACTTGTCTCTACGGTAATCTGTCTTTAATTTCGACGCAAAATTACACGCGACGCATGTCGTCACGCACGCGTTACTATACAAACTCGCACTTAGTCATTTTGTTATAGAAACTGAAGAATTTAAACTTGGATATAGGTATGTATTTTGAGGTGATAAATAGAACTTTGCTGCTAAGTTTGTCTATCTTTAGGTCATCGGTATTGTCCAGAGGTTTGGTGACGTCTGATACAGTCGGATCGAGTCTGATTAATCTAAAAGTCGACTCAAAACATAGTTGGGAAAAGGATAAGAAGCCAATGATATTATAATTATTATGTATGTAGTACTTACTCGAATTCATGTGCGTGTTAATAATTAATTATCACTCGCTTAAACGGTGAAGGAAAACATTGTGAGGAAACCTGCATACCTTAGAGATTTTTCTCAACGGTTTGTGAAGTCTGCCAACCTGCACTAGGCCAGCGTGGTGGACTATAGCCTAATCCCTCTCAATATGAGAGGAGACCAGTGCCCAGCAGTGGGACAGTATATGGGTTGATGATGATGATGATGTAGTACTTACATAATTAGTATGAAGGACAAACGACCTGCAGTGAAATGACTAGGGTAATCGTTGCATACAACGACAGATGCTCTGTCAGAACCGATAGAATATACGTATAAGTGAATGACGGAAGCTTTTAATTGGATGTGCACATCTTTAAGTGCCGATGTAAGATCGAAGATCTTTGATCTATATCCTCCATCACTCTAACTCTTTTGATTTATCTATAGGTAACCAGCAACTTCGCTCATCTCGAAATCAACTCGAATTTAAAGTTATCTTGGAAACAAAATGACGGTACCGCTGTCATCATTACAGTGTGCAGTACGCGTGATGAGGAGTGGCGGAGCGCTCTACTGTGACGGCCAGTCATCTCCTTATTTATATCTTCTAAGAAAAAATAGGATAGGGGGGTAAAGTGGCTCGTGGCTAAACAGAAAACGCGTGGAATGATCAACAACCTAACCAAAGTAGGAGTTTAGTGGAGAATCTAGTTCTTCAGGTGACCGCTAGAGGCACTGTCCATGTTTTCCTTACTACCTACTACTGTGTTTAATTTGATAGGCTTGCGTTTGACCACTGTCTCACCTCATGATAAGCATCGATGCGCTCGGAATCGCTCCGTGCTGGTTAATTTGAATATTTTAGCAATTGATACCACTGAATAACCAGTATTGCTCAGAAATGGGGTTATAGAAGTCAAATAGAAATCAGTTTTCCTAAAATTCCTATATTCATCCGCAATAAAACAATAATAATTAAAAAAAAAACAAAACTTACGAGAAATGGAATACATAGATATACATATTTGCAGTAGTTGAAGTCACACAAGGTGTTAATAGGCCTGAATAAAATTTTAAAACCAAAATACATTAATAAGCGGTACAAGAAAAAATACCTAGTCGAATTAAACATATTAATCCGGCCTGCCTGATCTAGGTTTATACAAACTTATGTTTCAAGCCATCACTTTACCACATATTTATAATTAGGACAAGTTATGACAAATAAAACCAATATAAAAATTCTCTCTCCTCTATGAGAGAAAGCAAACAACAGAGACATTAACACTATGTAATACAACTATAACATTAAATGATAAATGCTATTTATTTCAGTGAGTAGATACTTTAAAGACATAATATTTACAAGTCAATGTTTCAATTTTATTTTTAAGCCAGATGGCGCCTGCATTTCCAAACTGACGACCTCTGAGAACTCTCTCGCGTCTACGGTACTCGTACCCATCCCGCTATTTTATTTTGTTCCTGAATATTTTCATTCTTACTTTGTAGCAATAAACTGTCCCATCAATTGTAATGTTATTTGCTGTTCAATAAAATTGATGTTAAACGTTAATTTCAAACTATCACCAGGAAAATGCAATGAAATATTTTATTAAGTACTAACTTTAACAAGTATATAAACAAAGGTAAATAACCATAAAGCTTCAGTCACTAGATTTTACTACAAACCTATTTGCAATAAATTCGCAGTAAATGCACTGTCCAGCTTTAGAAAGGTGGAAGTCGTATAAGAAGTTTTATGGAAATATCAAGTACCTAGGTATGTTACGTTTCACATATTATACCAATTAGCATCATCATTTTACACATATACTTAATTATATAACCTATTACTCAAAGAGACAAAAAAGCACTGGGCTCTACAAACCTAGAGTTTCGACCGCAAACGGCTTGTTATACCTAGCTAACCGAAAGACGAATGTTTTAGCGCCGTTTGAGGGTCAACTGTGCAATGGGGAGGGTGATGACCCTCCCCATTTTCAATGACAAAAGCTAATACTATCTGGAATTTTACCTGATAGAAAAAAATCTTGCTCGGATGGCCTAGTTCAGTAAGTATATGTATACATATTTTAATACCCAAAAAAAGAATTATTTGAGAAAATTTAAAATTTATAATTCGGTGATGCATAACGAGGTTACTAGTAATTACTACCTGCTACTAAAACTGCATTAATTAAAAAAAAATATTATGCTTGACGTCTAACTTTGTAATTTCGATGTCAATCAATACTCACGGAATGATAGACACATCGGTAACTAGTACATAACCCAAAAACGAATCAATTAGTGCGCGATGTAACAATACTTACCAAATTATCGTCATAACAAGTATAACTTGCAAGGAAGTTGAATAACTGAAGAATACACGCGTTATTACAGACTATTATTATTATTTAATTAATTTCAAAATAAATTGCTGGTTCTTGTGTTGTGGAGTTAAAGCTACAAATTTCCTTCAGGGTGACCCCGCTTACTACTTAACGTTTCAATAAATATGTTTACTAGATATTGAAAATTTTTGTGTGTGTTCTATACTTACTATCTACTACCTATTCTACACCGCGAGTTGCGAAAAGAGACACAGTATATTTTGTTCTCATTTTAATTCATTAATTTATCATCAACACATACTGTCCCACTGCGGGACACGGGTCTCCTATCAGAACGAGAGGGATTAGGCTATAGTCCACCACACCGGCCTAATTGGCAGACTTCACACTTGTCACTTTCTAAGCTTGCGTCCCTTTTTGAAGCCGCATTTCGCAATTGTTTTGCTGCGCGTAGTGTGCTCAAGACAACAAAATAACTAAGTAATCACATGATTGAATCTTTCGTGCTACTGCGCATGCGCGATATTATCATGAGATAGCGCGCACTCTTACAATGGCGGCTCCTCATTGAAGTATTGTATTAATGACAGTCTTTCCCGAACTAATCTGATCTTAGCTAATTAATTCTCAAGGATTTTGATGTCTGCACGCTAGTTTTAAAAGTTATTTGTGATTAAGAGTATGAAGTTTTAAAAACATCAGGTATTACAGATGAATCTATATTATTGCGTGTAACCGTTTTCCCTTCTGAAAAAACCTAAGTACCTTATTATTATGACGTAAATACTATCTACTGTCCTAGAGATTACACATCAATTAAAACTAAAATGTGGGAGCTCAGTAAAGTATTTCTAATTATACAACATACTTTAACTTATCAAGTACCTTAGGGAACAGAATATTCAAAAATATTAACACCTAATTTATATTAATTACCTACATTTTATGCAAATAAATAAATGTATCTATCTAGTTTCGAACCTTTGAAGAGTCACGGTTTCTTTAATTAATTTAATAAATTGTACTTATATTTCTGTATTTTTTTTTGAATTTTCCATGCTAGGATTAAAAAGTTATTTTAGCGAAGAAAAAATTACTATACACTTGTACTTGTTATTTGGATTAACTATCTGAAAGTTCTGAAACCGCTACCTCGTAAGCATAGATAATCTAAAACGACCACACAAATGCTTACACAACAGCTAAGAAAAAACACAAAACATGACTTATGCCCTTTGAACTTATACAATAAATTGTATGTATGATAGGTACTTATATAATTTATTGTCTACCCACATGTCTTTTGTTTCAAATATATAATACAAACAAAAGACAAACGATGTGCTTATAATTATCGCTGATTAATCAGTCTTTAGGGCTTTCTCCCTCCCACGTTTTAAAAATAACATAAAAATAATTATGTGTTCATACATTGCTGGAAATGTACCTATTGGTTTATATGAAGTTTAGTACCTGGGAGACCGAGCTGTGCTCTAGGCAGAGTAAGGCGTCTCCCTAAATGGATATAGATTGAAAATACGGAGAATATGAATTTCCTCAATAATGAGACCCGTAAACACCCAGATAATCGTTAGAGAACGCGATTACAAACAAACAAACAAATATGTATAAAATATTACTCGTATAATAGGACATATTTATGGTGGTAAACCAGCAATGTATGGTGTACGGATATAGGTTACGCCTACAAGGTATATTGATGGTGCATTATGTAGTCGTTAGCGCCTACGCCTATTAGATAAAGAACCTTTTGATTTTATAGTAACTGTTTTATGGGACATCTATTGTATTCAATTGTTTATGTTATGTTGAGTAGTTTACTACCTGAGATGTGGGTACCTATAACAAAACAACTTGTAGCATGAGCTAGGATCTGATATCTAAAAGTAATGAATAGGTATACTAGATATTGAACTTATTTTAATATTGTCGACCTTTATGTTTTTGATGGTAAACACATACCGGGTCTAATATTGAGAATATCCTTTCAGGCTTTGACTTTCTGCTCACGACAGAACACAGTAACTGTTTGGAACCGGATCTTTCTGGTTTCATCCAAACTAAGAACTCTTAATTTGTAAATATCAACGTACCCACACTGGTACAAGGCGAGAGTTAGCACAACAATAGCACTGAAATAAACGGTTACGTGTAAGGAAGTGCACTTTTAGCTTAGTGGAGCACAACATCCTGGGGGTGCTGGAAACTTAGTACTGGACGATAGGAATACAAGAATAGAAAGAAACATTCCTTGCAAAAAAAGTATGAGGCTACCACTTTGTTAGACAAAGGTGCCCGTCGGGATTGTGGTAAATATGCTCATGTATGGTGGGCACCACAGGGCGAGCATAGGTGTGGTTCTTAATCGATACGCGTTTAATATTCTTAGCGACGGCAATCTATGTGGATTTTACAGACAAAAAATGAAAAAAAAAGTTTTGAACAATTTACTTGTTCGCAATCGCTTCACATACAAAGCACCAGGGACACATAACCTAAATCTGGATAAATGCAAATACCGTACTAATTTACAATAAATTATTTACTTTGCCAATGAAATTAACCAAAGGGAAAGTTCTTCAGGACTGGGTCAGTGTACTCAAATTGGCAATATTTACATTACGCGCCAAAAGATCTTAAACAGAACCACCGGTTTACAGCAAGTATACCTGACAGTTAATAAAATTGGATAATGTATTTATGTAAATACTTTCATTGAAAAATATGCTATTTAAGCCGCCATTTTTAGTCAAAAATCTCGTCTCAGACGTAATAAAGCACCAAATGACCATGTTTGCGATTATGTACCAGGTAAGAGCAAAGTATTTCTTTCCCTTTTTTATGTGAATGAACGTCGTCACACAACCACCGCCGCCGTCGCCATTCGCGGAAAGCAAAGGAATAGATCTCCTACGTCGGTCTCTTATCAATTAAAAAAAGAGCTCTACCCGGTCAGACCGATGGGATTCGCTAGCACCTTTCTTCTCAGACCCCCATAGTGACTAGTTTTTTATTAGCATATTATTATAGTCTCATTGTCTAGAACCGATCCCAGCAAACGTTTTGAAAAACGATCAGATAATCACTGTTTGATGATTTGTTTTATATAATTTTACCGCTTAAATAATGATTATACTTAATTAATAAGAGTAATTTACAAGACAGAAATGTGTTGCTGGGGAGTTTGTTGCGCCGCTTCTTCCCAGCTAAAACACTAGCGAGGCGGTGAAGGTAGGGCTGTCTTAAATGTAAAAATGACGTTCATAAGTACTACCAAGTAGTCTCCATCCACAGCCTGAATCTACCCACTGCTGAGTAAGGCCTCCCTTTGCTTATGCCACCTTTCTCGATCCTGTGCTAAACTTATCCATTTGTGACCAATAAATCTCTTAATATCATCGACCCATCTTGCTTCCGGACGCCCAACAATCCTTCTGCCTGTCATTGGTCTCCAATCTGTTATTGTGCGACTCCACCTACCATCACCACGTCTAGCCATAGCCTAGTAGTCTATCTTAAATTATGTTGACTTTGACTTAAACATATACGACTATAATGCAGAGATTAATACCATCACCTCTGTATCTCGGAGAAGTTACGCAGACTTGTAGTCAGCCGATATATTTAACGTCCCATGTAATAGTGAGCGAACCTATCGCCATTATCCAAATGAATGTTAAAAATAAACGCAAATCCATAAAAGATTCGCCACTCCAAGGTGACACAGTAATTGGCACGAGCGCCAACTTTCTTACAATAACATAATAATATTTTTGCAAACATCTGTGCGCGGGGGCACGTGTCAAGGCAGACTTGTCGACACACAATACACGTTATTTATTATTACTCATTTACACACACAACCTAGCTACTAAATCATGGGTACAGAAGTACTACTCTACAAAAGACCTAAAAAATAGGGTGACAGAATAATCGGTCGTAGCGAATGTCGAGAATCCCATAGTCGTGATTATAGGGTAAGGGTAGGCAAGTGCGGTTTTTAGTCAGTACGAGTCCAACATACCCTGCCACCTCCCCAGGTGCACCTGGACACACCCAATATATATGGTGACAGACAGTCGTGACTGAATAATAGAACTATTTTTTATGATAGAGGGGTTATGAATTATGATATAATATAACAGGTACGTACGTAAAATAATAATCAAAATTATTAATGCCAAATAATAAATAAATATTGCACTGCAACGTATTTGAAGCTCACTTAAGTCAATTCGTAGGAATGAAACTTCTGAATGTTCTTTTTCAACAACTACTACCGAGCTCCGTCCACCGCACAACTATGACGTGCTGTTTATAGCGATATAAATTATATTTTAAACTTAATGTTCTACGTAAAACTTGATGTTAAAACCTACCAAAATTCATTGGAATCAATAAAAAAATGCTTTATGACATTTCATGTGGTGTGTGTTCATCATGTGTTGTGATTACTTAAGGATAGGCCGTCCATTTCATGGATCGACTGACTACTTGGACAGTAAGTAGTCACAAAATAAAGGTAGGTAATGTTTTTATTGACACCGTACTCCGAGTAATCCTTTATCCTTCTTTTACTCTCGTAAGCATTGCTTAGGGTTTACAAGATAGGAGGATCCACCTGAGCCAATAGTTGGCACAGTCTGGGAGTTCTGTAAATCTGTAGCGCCAAACGTGTTGTCTGTTATACATTTACTGTGTGATTTTAACTGGTAAGAGGGGTCTCTTCCTTCCTCGAAAGAGTATCTACAGTAGCTTCCCACACGTCCAGCCTAAGTGTTTGACAATACTATAGGAAAATATTAATAAGGCCAGCATAACCATTGCCATTCATCTATACATAGATATATTCAGACCTTATTCTGAGATGATCCCACAAAGGAAATGTCCTTATAATATTTTTTAATATTAATAAGATACTTTTGTGGAAGAAAACAATAAAAAATATGATTATTATATATAATCACTTGTCATTTGTTGATGAATCAGGAGACTAACCGACTGACTCATCAACGAGAGCCTAAAAAAGTTCTTTGGGATGCGAGTGAAGCTGCGGGCAACTGCCAGTTTGCAGTATATGTATGATCTACGACTAAATAATATTAATACTTAAAATTCCAATATCCTAAAACTAGGTTTATTTTAGCAGGGCAGGGTCAGCCAGACTACGGCTATAAAAAAGAAATAAAAACAACATTCTGATCAGAATCGGTTTGTGTTGTTTTTAAATCATAAAATGTCAAGGAAAAAGTTTAAAGAAAAGAAGGAAATCTAACCAATAATACAGGTACTGATGATGCACAGATGTACATTTAGGTCGCATACAATTTTATTTAAACAAATAAATTTAAAAAAATTGAAAATGCACGGTTTGGCGATAGTACCTACCTATTCCGTGGACTCAAAACTAAAACGAGTGTAAAGATTAAACACAAAATATGCTAAACCGACGACGGTTGAAACGTTCGATATTGAAATACGAACGCGTTTGAAATTCGAACCGGGGTGGAATCTGCGTGCTTTCCTAATTGCTCTGAAAATAGAGCGCACGCGCACCGCGAAACTCTTGAAACGCCACCTGGACTAGGACGTTTATGCGTTTGCTCAATATGAGAACTTGGGCTGCCAGTACCACATGAAGCTGAGGCTTATAGTATTTTTAACAACACATAATGTTTTAAACGCGCTCAATTGTGATAGAGCTGATTGGTATAAAATAATATAACCGAGGGGAAGAAATGGGCAAGAGTTGCCCAGACCAGAAACAAGCAGAAGATGCCTGAAAAGGCCCTAGTCCAGCAGTGGACAGCATCGGGCTGATGATGATGATGAATATAATCGTAGAAATCCCGAACATAATATTCTATAGTTATATAATTTACAATATCACCGATTAATTTTGTAATTAATTAGGAATTACGATATGACCATAATAAAAAATACTCTCGAAACGATCAATGTTACGGAGCTTCCACACTTTGTATGGGGTCCGTTTGCAAGCGCAGACAGACTCCCATAATAAAAGTTAGAGTAAATATCCGTGTTCTGTTTAAAGCCTAGTCGCCCCTCAAACCCTCTAGCGGAAGCACAGGAAACAATAAACTCGTAATATTTCATACACAGTCGCCTGCGTGGGCGCAGTCACGTTCAATCACTATATTAAGTTTAACGCCATGCCTTAAATGGCGTCTATTTTAGGGTGATTTGGAGCTATTTCACGCAACTGACACTTAATAATTTTAAAAATAATTGACTTTAATGTCAGTCTCTCGGTTTACATACCCCCCGGGCTGATGTGAGGAGTTTTGTCAAATTGGTCACGCTTTGACGTTGCTTGGATGGAAGGAAGACATTATAGTTAGTTCGGAACGTAACATAGCAATTAAGAATCATGTTTCCGTGATTTAACTTACTTATTTAAATAAATTAAAGAAATGCTTAACGGATAAACCATTGTTTAAGTATTCAGACAACCGCAATCCTGATATTAAAAAAGAAGGTATTATTCTTTTAATTTACAATTAATATAGTACCTAATGACTAACGAGTGTATACAGATAGAGTAGAGAATAGGAGACTTGAAAAACAGAAATACTTTTTTATTAACTTTAAAAAAGTACCTACCAATTACGTAGTATTTTTGCTTACAATTACGTCTTTACTTCACTTCTTATAGTGAAAAGAAACTGGCACTAGACTAGTTTATATAGCAATCATTGTTTATTAGATTTAATATCACAGCAGGTGGTTGTTACGGGTAACAATATGGCTGTCGAAACCCGCCATTGTCGTAACAGTGACGCGAATAACTATGTCGTACCACCTCGTGTGGACATTATTTTGATTGTAGCAAGAAAATGTTACTGCCATCACGAAGACCTAGCGAAGTGAAATGAAATAGGCTCTATAATTTTAGCTGCACATTTCCAGACTATTTGACCAGTCAGTAGGTACCTAATCTTCATAAAAAACATCAAAGAACACATGGCTGGCTGGCTTTACTAAAAGTTATTTGGCTACTGAATGCTAAACATGGCACACACGGGAACAAGCGATCGTATACGTAATTCTCGTGAACGTAAAATCGATTCCCCACACCTGTGCGCTTGCGCATGTAAAAACAAAACGAGTGTGGGAATGGTACGGCGTATGGCTTCGGTATGTGGACCTGCGGTCGGTAGCCAGGATTGATGAAAAGGTAGCTTATACCCGTAATGTAGTAACATATAACTTTTAACATGTTAAAATAAAATAGATTTATCTCTATTAATGGATAAGGGGTTATTAATAATTTAACAAAACCTAGGTACTGCCTATTTGTAGTTAGGTGCAGTCATCCTAGAAAAAAAGCAATAAATACTGAGAGGAATATGTTAAAGACACTCATAAAATATGTGATACAACAAATATATACAAAAAAGATGAGGCCTTTTAGTAGTTTCAATATCTTTGTAGAAATCATTAGATGAGTATTAAAAAAATTGTTGGTATGTCATTAAATTGTAATTTTTTTATTTCCTATCTCAGCAGTACTGTTTTACAAAGGATATTTAGAACCTCCTACCAAAAAAGTTTAATCTCTTGTAAAAAAGGACATAATATAATATACGTCTACGCATTAGGTGAGCCCGTGGGAGCGACAATTGGGTGCAACCTGCAACGCTGACCACAGCCGCAACCTGTTCCTGAACGCCGATGTGTTCCGATTATAGCTCTTATACCTATTAACTTTAGATTAACATTTATTGAAAAATATAATTAAGTATATGTATATGTCTTGTTGTAAGAGAATGAGCACAAGACTATGATTGAATGGCTCAAGCTATGAGATGTCTGTATCCGGCAGTGAAGATTCTAACCAGAGTTGTCGATGATGATCACAGTAAGGAGGCTATAAGAAACGTTTTAACCTAAAGTAATTAAACCTTTCTGTGTAGGTTAATTTAGGTTCACTGCCAGAAGAATCTATAGCAGCCAATACCACTATACCTACACTTCAACACATTGTAAAATTTTATGTAAGTATTTTGTGTCTAAAGACCATGACAAAAATGGATAAAAGAATATAAAATATTACAAGAAACGAGTGTAACAAGGAAATACAATAATAATCCATGTAATTTTAATCCCAAACAGCATGCATTATCTGGGACCAGTACGAAGCAAACTTCGCGCTCCACCGCGCAAGGGACACCCATCTCATCTCAGACACTTGCGCCGGTGGGAATCACCCTCAGCTGGTGGCCCCATATTTCAGATTCACAACACTGTGACCAAGAATGTGCCGACACTTGTAGTTTAATGAACTACAGTCTTAGTCAATACTCAGGATATCGGTATTACCCAGAAGTTCGCTTGCGGAGGTCTGATGGCAGTCGCTTTGTGTAAAAAACTGATATTCAGCCGCATCTGGTTAGACTGGAAGCTGACCCCAAAATAGTTGCGAATGGCTCGGTGTATGATGTAGTTTAATGAACACGAATGCTGGATCACGACTCAGTACTCGTTTTAATAGAAGGAGGATCTACTAATCATTCCATTCAGTAATGGAATGATTAGTGTTACGGAGTGATATTATTGGATGGCCATACACTTAATCATCTTAATCTTAGCAGTGGGGGCTGGCATGGCCAGCAACACTTCGACCAAATGTGATCTGTTATGTTGTCCCCAGCATGGTACATTCCTTACTCTTCAAAGACGTGGTTCATGAAGGCGGCTAGCCCACTAAGAGGAAGGGACCTGTAGTCCTCTGGCTTCGGGTATCCGTTGCCGAGATGACGCATCCGTTTCGTCGCTAGGACGTCACAATCACACAAAATGTTCTGCATGGTTTCCCTGAATTCACCACAAGCTCTCAAGGCCATACACTTAGCTAATCATCTCATCTTCAGAAACTCGTAGGGCACTACAAAAAAGTAAAAGATATTATTTCATATACAATACACATCATAAAAGATTTTTTCTCTGTGTCACAAAATCCATAGGCAGAGATAAGACCAGTGAGAACCGTTTTGAACCGGTGACCATATCCCGAAGCAACGATGCCGTGACGAAGAATGCGACGCTCAACGCTAGAACCCATGGGAATTAAGATATTCGGTTACATGAGGCCTACAACTATCGACCTGACAAGTGTAGGTAGCGATACTGCAATGTAAGTAAATCGATTCTTCAGAGGATGACATTTCATTCCATGGCTAGTCGATTACATTTGAAATGTTAGTCTGTAACGGTTTATACGGAAGAAGAAGCACTCTGGACTGTTTAGACTTTTTTTTATTATTCTACTAAGGTGGCAAACAAGCATACGGCCCACCTGATTGGTAAGCGGTTACCATAGCCTATAGACGCTTGCGACACCAGGAGTGTCACTTGCGTGTTACCGACCCTGTATTGAAAGAGGAATAGTTGGGTGGCAGTTTAAGGGTCAAAGTCCCCCCACTGCCAACACAACGTTTCCTCGTGGAGCACTGGCAACCTTGCTAGACATGGCTAGGAACTGATGAATCATAATATGATTCACATATTAGATAAATAATACACCGGTTTAGAAAAAGTATCTGCTGCAAATTCTAATTATGAATAGAATCCAGAGGAATTGCTCCATGTCACGGTAATATTGTCTGTATAATATTACCGTGTCCATGTGGTACAGCTGACCTCAGGTATATAATTATCTACCTAATTGCTGATAGTATCTGATCCAAATCTAAGATTATTACATAATGTTTAGAAGAAGTTGAAGCTCGTACTATCGATCCTCATTTGACACACCATTTAATTATGTAAAGGAATATTTACATTATTAATTAAAATATTTACACTAAGTAAAAGCATTAGCAAGTCAAAAAAAAACTATTTTCGCACTGCAATGTTCACTCTCTAGGCATTCTGTCATTCATTCGAGTACATTTTACTCTAAAATACGTAAAATTGAATCAAATATTCAATAGGTATGCAAATTTTAATGTACCTATGATTTGATCATCAATTAGTATTCAGGATCTTTGGCTGCTTAAATATTCACCTAGTTACAAAATAAGTAGTCAGATATTTTGCTTTTTAATCAAGGAAAAGGATCATAAAGGAAACAGCATAACTCCATACTCGGTTGGACATCGCACGCAATTTCCGCGTGAATGCACACGTAGAAACAATTTCAACAACAACAGAAATTTTGCAATCAGTGTCGTGTTTGACTGATTTTCGGAGTTTGATGGTACTTATAAATATTTATTTATTTATTTATTTATATATACTTTATTGTACACCATAATAATAGATACAATTAAAGTACTTGATGCAATAAAAAAACATACAATGGGTGGCCTTATCGCTAATTGCAATTTCTTCCAGGCAACCTTAGGATGGACATAAACGAATGAACTTAAAACTGTGGGTTGACCACGGTGCACATCCCTACATAGATAAATAATGACTATATATATATACATATATAAATTTATATATATAAATTATATATACTAATACATACTATTATACTATAACAAATTAAAAATATATGCAACAAGATCTGTATAGAATTTGCGACGGTGAGGTAAGTATTAAAATTACAGCGATAAGTAATGTTCCTTCACTAACCTTTTAAACACAGGGAGTGATTGAGCACGCCTGATTGATACTGGCAACGCATTCCACAACCGAGCAGCCTGAACTGAAAAGGATTTATCAAAAAATGTTGTGGAATGCATTTGCATTTTAAGTTTCAAGTTATCCGATGATCTCAAGAATAGTGTGTGGGTATCGCATATGTGGTGTATTGATATTATAATTAAATATGCGACATCCGTTTCCCGCCATTACGTTGACAGACGTCGGCGCGAACGGAGTGCCGCGCATGCACTAAGTGATTAATTTCTGTGTTTTATTCTAAACCACCTATACCTAAGGGAGACATAACATTGGCGACGAGGATAAAGAACGTGAGTAAAACAAACAATATATTATCATGAGACTACAAAGAAAGACGACCGAGGTTATCAGTTATAAAAAAATCATAAAAATATGCATTACATAATTTCGTAACTGTTACATTTTAAAAAGCTTTTCTTATTCGGTATAAGGAGGAGAAGTAGTATACAACTCCCTCATGATCAATAACAAACTAGTAAGTATTTGTTTCGAAAACGAAAACAACGCTATTATATTTGCTATACCTACTTATTCTATAAATTATTGTATTATTCTTATTCAACTAAAGTAAACAGGCTGATACCTTCGGTCAGATTAGTCTTTAAAAAAGAGTGCCAGCTAACACTTATCAATTGGTATAAATATTCCGTTGTTGTGTGGTTGGTCGATTATTATAAAAATACCTTCATGTGTTCTACTAATACCGTACACTCACAGTAGATGATCGTTAACCAGTGATCGATTTAAATATTAATATTTTGTGAGTAAATGGTAAATACGAACTGTTTATGTATGTAGAATAATTTCTTAATATGTATGTTTCTCTAAATTTATCATTGCGACTTAATTATTCTGCTTGCATACAACATGATTCGATTTTTTTCGGTATTCTGGTACTATAACGTGAATTATCAACTACACAACAATGAAAAATAATACCTGTAAGCGTTAGCCAAGTCGGGAAAGAATCCCAAAGTAAACAATTCCAATGGGTAAACACCCATCAAGCTCATACACTGGTATAAAACTATACTAGTTATACAATAAAAAATAAAATACAATAATTATTTTATTTTATTTTAAAATTATTTCCAATGGGTGAAAACTCATCAAGTTCGTACATTGGTATTACCGACCAATGTATGCAAGTTAACAAAATGAATCATGGTCAGTTCCGATTCTATAAGTTCAGTTTGCTTAGATAGTGACTCGTAATGCGTAAACACAAACAAGTACCTACAAGCAGTATTATAATTTTGATCAAAGTACTAGGTATCTTACAACGTGTAAAATGAAAACATATTAAATAGTTAGTAGGTAGTTACAATAGTGACATTTCACAGCGAATTTTCGATATAATTATTTACAGATTGTCCCAACATGTCTCAGTTACCGGCAATAGAACCTCTTGACTGCGACTCAGACCCAAATTCATTAGGCTATCGTTGGCAAAGATGGAAACGAGCTCTCGAAATTTATCTTTTAGCCTTGGATATAAACGAACCCTTAAAGAAACGTGCAACGCTTTTGCATACGGGGGGATTAGGATTGCAAGATATATATTATAACCTCCCTGGCGCACATGTCGAAGCGGAAGACTCCTCCGACGTGTTTGAAACCGCTATAAAAAAATTAGATGAGTACTTTTCCCCGAAGCAGAGCTTCCTTTATGAGCGTCATGTATTCCGGCTCATGAAACAGGAACCTGAGGAAAAATTCGAAAAATTTCTAATTAGGTTACGCAATCAAAGTTCCAAGTGTGACTTCGCAAAGAAAGACAATGATCTAATAGACCAAATTGTAGAAAAATGTACTTCGTCGGATCTTCGGAAAAAAATACTACAGTTAGGAGATTCGGTTACGATAGAAAAGGTTATATTAGAAGCTAACACAATTGAGACCGTGGAGAGACAATTAAAAGAATTTCAAGGGAAGCAAACTGAACAGGTTAACAGGGTCGGAACGAAACCATACAAAACCCAAACCCGATTTACCAACGCAAATAAAAAACGATGCTTTAGATGTGGGAGTGAAAATCACAATTGTGACGATACGCACTGCCCCGCCAAAGACAGAGTATGCGACAAATGTGGTTATAAAGGTCATTTCTCAAGTCAATGCCGCACAAGAAAGCACAAGCGCAAAGCATCGACTATTACGGACAAACAAAACGACGACAGGAAAAAAGTCAAAACAAATGCACAATTGACCAAATCACCTGTCAGTAATGTGAACTATATATTCCACATTGATGATGATGCTGAGATAACTTGCCAAGTAGGTGGCATCAAAATGAATATGCTCATTGACTCGGGTAGCAAACATAATATTATAAATGATAAAACGTGGGAATACTTAAAATCAAACGCTGTCGTCGTGTCCAATCAACAACGAGGTTCAGACCAAATTTTTATGGCATATGGCTCAAATAATCCTCTCGATGTACTTGGCTCATTTGAGGCTTCAATAGCGATTGGACCAGAGTCAAATACCGCAAAATTTTATGTAATTAAAGACGGGACACGTAATTTGCTTGGAAAGGATACAGCTACGCGTCTCAACGTACTTAAACTAGGAGTAAGTATTAATTTAGTAGATATGGAACCATTTCCCAAATTTAAAAATACTCAGTTAGGTATTGCCATAAATCCATCTGTTACCCCAATCTGCCAACCATATAGAAGAGTTCCCATTCCACTTGAAAATAAAATCAATGATAAAATCGACGAATTAGTTAAAAGGGATATTATCGAACCAGTAGACCAAGCTACATCATGGGTTTCTCCAGTCGTGCCCATTCTTAAGAATGATGGCTCTTTGAGACTCTGTGTTGACATGAGATGTGCTAATAAGGCCATTATAAGAGAGAATCATCCTCTACCAACAATGACTCAACTTTTACCTAAGCTTGGGAAATCTTGTATCTTTTCTAAACTTGATATAAAGGATGCATTTCACCAGGTAGAGATAAAAGAAGATTGTAGGGACATAACAACGTTCATAACAAATAAAGGCCTATTTCGGTATAAACGTCTGATGTTCGGCATATCATGTGCGCCCGAACATTTTCAAAAAATCATGGAGAGGATGCTTCTGCCTTGTGATGGTGTCGTTAATTTCATTGATGATGTGGTGGTGTTTGGGAGCAACATTACTCAACATAACGATAGATTAAAACAGGTATTAAAAGTTTTAAAACAAAATAACGTGCTTCTCAACAATAAAAAATGCATTTTTAACGTATCCAAAATAGATTTTTTGGGTCATGAATTGTCTCCACGAGGCATCAAGCCTCTGGACAAGTACGTTAAAACTATAGAATCATTCAGAGAACCCAAAACAGTTGAAGAGGTACAAAGTTTTTTGGGACTTGTTAACTATATAGGGAAGTGGATTCCAAGGTTAGCTACTATGACTGATCCAATTCGAAACATTTTAAGGCATAAGCTGTCCAAACACGCCGACATTGTCAAATACTGGGGGAAGGAACAATCTGCCGCTTTTGCAGAGTTAAAAGAAAGTTTAAGTAACCTTCGTACTTTAGGGTTTTACGACCCTCTCGATAAAACACAAGTAATGGCCGATGCTAGTCCTGTAGGGTTGGGAGCAGTGCTCATTCAACATGATGCACAAGGCCCTCGGATTATAGCTTTTGGCCACAAAAGTTTAACAGATGTCGAGAAACGGTACTGCCAGACAGAGAAAGAGGCACTTGCTTTAGTTTGGGCCATCGAACATTTTAACATGTATTTATACGGCTTAAAAGAGTTTGATCTGATCACGGATCACAAACCCCTCGAGGTAATATTCGGCCCGCGATCGAAGCCTTGTGCACGGATCGAACGATGGGTATTAAGGTTACAGGCGTACAACTACAAAGTAATGTATTGCTCGGGTAAAAATAATATAGCAGACTCCCTGTCTCGGTTATGCCCGAATCAACCAAATTCACACCCTTATGAGGATGAGCATCACATTAATGCGATCGTAGATTATGCAAGACCTATGGCTTTATCTATGGAGGAAATTACTAATAAATCACAAGATGATGACGACATTTGTTTAGTGAAAATGGCACTTTCTGGAAATAATTGGGACCCTAAAGTCAACAATTATAAGGTTTTTGAGAATGAGCTCTGGATGCATAACGATATTTTACTGCGTGGAAACAAAATAATCATTCCCATGGATTTACGCAAACAAGTGCTTGCATCGGCACACGAAGGGCATCCGGGCATCGTTGCCATGAAGAGTAGGCTACGGACTAAAGTGTGGTGGCCTAAAATTGACAAAGACGCTGAAAATATGGTAAAAAGCTGCAAAAGTTGTACCTTAGTTTCAGGACCTAACCCTCCGGTGCCAATGAAGAGGCGCGAATTACCATTGCAGCCTTGGACTGATATAGCTATGGATTTCCTTGGTCCACTACCCAGTGGTAATTTATTAGTAGTTATCGACTATTATAGCCGCTATAAAGAAATTAAAATAATGAAATCCATAACTTCTCAGGAAACTATTAGCATGTTAAAAGAAATATTTTCTAGGTTAGGTATTCCAGTCAGTATCACATCAGATAATGGGCGGCAATTTATAAGCGAAGAGTTCAAGTCCTTCTGTTCAGAATTCGGCATAAGGCTATATAATTCTATACCGTATTGGCCGCAGCAAAATGGGGAGGTCGAAAGACAAAATCGCGACATAATAAAACGCTTGAAAATTAGCCAGTGCCAAAAGTCCGATTGGAAGGACGATCTCCTGCGCTATCTCATGATGTATAATAGCACTCCACATAGTACAACCGGTAAGTCACCCTCAGAATTATTTTTCAACAGGCAATTCAGAGACAAGATTCCTTCAGTTGTAGATGTTGAAACCAGGCGCACTGATTTAGAAGTATATGATAAGGACAAAACAACGAAAGAAAAGAGTAAGATAATCGAAGATAAAAAGAGAAAAGCAGTAAATAATGAAATTTGTGTAGGTGAAAAAGTTTATGTTAAAAATATGATGAAAGAAAACAAATTGACGCCTGATTTCAACCCTACTCCACACACAGTAATTAGCGCAAAAGGAGGTGATATTAAGGTACAGAATGATGAAACAGGTCAAGAAATAAGAAGGAATGTAATTCACCTCAAGAAAATAGAGGGACAATGGAGAATTCATAATGAAAAGGAAAATGGAGATGATAATGAGATACAAATAAACACTGATGAAGATTAAAATTTGTTTGTTTATTATATATGAAGATTGGTAATTAGTCAGTTACGTAGTCAATAAAATTTGTATTGTTGTTTAGAGCCTAAGAGTACTAAAATTACGCTTGTAACAATTACTGTTTAATATAACTCATAATTATTCAAAGCGGCCATTGTGATTCAATTTAAATTTATTGAAAGGGAGAGATGTGGTGTATTGATATTATAATTAAATATGCGACATCCGTTTCCCGCCATTACGTTGACAGACGTCGGCGCGAACGGAGTGCCGCGCATGCACTAAGTGATTAATTTCTGTGTTTTATTCTAAACCACCTATACCTAAGGGAGACATAACAGCATAAAAACTCAAAACGTTTTTTTAGGTAGAAGGGGGTAGAGGGAAGGAAAAGTATATTATAAAGCAGTGAAAGAATATGAGCATTCCGGCGAAGTCGGATTGGTAACCACTTGAGCTTAACACGAAATTCAGAAACATGGTCATATTTGCGTAAACCAAATATGAACCTTATGCAAAAGTTTTGAAGGCGCTCAAGTTTGTCAAGATAGCTGACATCAGCATAATCAAGGATGGGAAGAAGAAGTGATTGAGCAAGCGCAACTTTGGTCGCAGTTGGCAGGAAGTTGCGTAGTCTTTTCAGACCCGCAGCAGAGGCAAAAAGTTTGCGGCTCACTTCCTGTAACTGAGCCGTCCAAGAAAGATTTCGATCAATAAATACTCCCAAGTTCTTAACTTTATCACTAAAAGGTATAATAATATTGTCAAAAGAAACTTGGGGAAGAGCCGACCAGTCAATCCTGGAGATGGTTCTGGAGCTCCCAACGACAATAACCTGCGTCTTTGTGGGGTTGACCGTAAGTCCATATTTCTTACTCCAGTTGCAGATACAAGCCAGATCTTGATTTACAGTATGGACCGCGTGCGACAAATTCCCGAGAGGAGCTCGACAGTAAATCTGCAAATCGTCTGCATAAAGATGGTAGGAAGAAAGTAATCGTTCGGAAATAGAGTTTATAAAAACTGCGAAGAGTAGAGGAGATAAAACGCCACCCTGTGGTACACCGGCTGAGGTATTACACCAAGAAGACGAAGCTTCTTCAATGCAGATACGTTGCCGGTGACCGAACAGGTAACTATGAAACCAGTCAATCACCGATGGAGATAGGTTAAGAGAGAATATTACTTATTCCTAAAGTAACTTACAGAATAAATAACACCAGCTTTATTGGTACTATGTGTAATATAAAACAATAATGAACTCCGAACTTGTAGAAACCAGAGTGCGGATTATCACATATTTACACGTTATATGTCATTATTGGTCCAAAAGTCCCAAAAGTCTGACAACTGGCATGAGATAATTAGGTTTCTAGTATATTCATATACTGGTTGGACTGTATTTAGACCAAAGCTGAATAGAACTTGAAAATATTCTATACGAGTTCGTATCAACTAATCAGGAGTCATCAAAAAGTAACAAAAATGATCTAAAAATGTCGAACATTCAGAGTTTCCCACAAAGACAATCGCACAGAATTATCCGCAGCCGTGCAACCGGCAACGCAAGTTTACAAGGTCGGGGAGCAAACAAATGGCGTTTATAATTCACAATGCTGCCATTGCTATACATTGTTGACTAACACCCGGTGACACCTTCTTATTATGAAGTAAAACTGTAACATAAAACATAAACATAAAAAATTGAGTTAGTATTGAAGTATATATAAAAACTACAAAAAAAAACCTTTTGTAGATAATAGGTATTGCATCATGATTGGGTTGCTTACAACAGCTTATACATCTTATAAAAACCTAAAAAAAACTGAACAGTCGAAGCAGATGATGATGCCTTATAACGTTATTGAACTGATCTTTAGCAACAAGTAACACTTACCAATAGTAACAACTTGCACCTGTGCTTTCATACACAATTATCAACCGGCTACCACAGGTGATTAATATCCCGTTTGTATCCTTGAACAATACAAAAACGATCTCGAAATTTCTCAGGCACCGGGTGTTCGACTTATAGATGTCGACGAATTTGCCTCTTAGTTTGGTATGGAAACAAAAAAATATACCGCTAGTTAAAAGCAACAAAGTAACAATAAGCTGCATGCAGACAAATCCGTCCTACTTAATCTGATTATTGCATACCCTGCTAACTCCCTCGGTGACAGACGATGCATGAGGACTCTCCGTAGGTACTATAAACAAACAAAAAAAAATAGTCTAAGTATAGGTCCGTAGCGTGGTCTATAGCGACGCTGAATGATCAGCATCCAGGAAGAAATGGTAGATCATTTTTATATTGTCACTCGTGGAGCCCTTGCTGCCGTCTATTGCAGAAAAATAAAATTGATATTTACTATCGTATTAATGGATTTGCTTTTCACCTGCATTACAACAAGATTCTCCGAGGCAACAATACAAATTGAAAATAACAACACACCTGTCTTCATTCTACAGCTCGCCAATTAATTTGAAGTCGTATAGACTAATTCCCACTACATATAAAAACTGTACCGCTAGCTCATACTGGTAGAATGTGGTAGCTTATAAAAAGCTGTGCTTTACAAAAAGTGGCGGGAAGGTGGAGCCTTATTCGGGCGGCGGATGTGCGGCCTTGCGAGGTCGCTGCGGCTGTTCGTTACACCGACGACACGCTCAAGAACCTGAGTACCTACAAGTTTGAGAAGAGCTGCGTAACTCCAGCTATGATTATGACGTTGGTATGGTACAAGGATGAGAATACGCATGCATATTGCATGCGTATTACAGTTGGTTGCACCTACGAACTGACTGCTATCGTTGGCCAGGTTGGCATCGATAATTTGAATAAAAATTGTATTTTCGATCTATACATGAATACCCAGAACAACTAATTCAAGTTGAAAGAGTGCAATGAAGTTCCGAATATAAAACAATAATTATCCATTTGATAACTTATGACAATATCTTTGATACTATATTCGCTACATGACGGTGTTATTGCGGCTATCCCTGCCTGCGCAGTCTGTCTCGCGATCGGAACCGGTCGCTCACTTTATAACTGTTCGCATCATTGATACGCTGACTTCCCTTACGCAACACCGTGGAATATCAATATGAACGCGTCATCTTCGTCACGCAGTCCATACCGTTATGTTATCTATGGGATTTTATAGGGCCTTAGTTCTAGGTAGAGAAGATGGGATGATTGCGTAAAGGATGCTTTTCAATATACATAGATAATATTTTTATTTAATGAGTCTTTCCATAAAGTATACACGCACATCCACCGTTAATAGGCACGTAGGCATTCCGGACTTTGTATGAGAGGGTTGTTGAAAAAGGTCCCGTTCCGACACTCCAAGATGCTTTGTAATTTGTCCAATTCAGAAAACTTAGGTTTGCACATTGCACATTGAACATTCAAGATTCATGCATTCATGAAAAATGCATAACTAAGAGTAGATAGACAAGCATGACAAACACACCGCTTGCTTAGAACTTGGATGATAAAGCTTTCATACAATGCATTGAGTTCCTCTGACGGTTTCTTGAAGTAAGTTTGTAAAAAGATTTATTGGTTAAACTCATCGAGACCTGCAGCAACGCAAGAAGGCCTTTAAGACACAGTATTGGGTGCTTCTGGGCTGAGGTGATGATATTATATATGAATCCCCAATTCCTAACAGAAGGTTACTAGGCAACAGCAGTTAGTCAGTATTAGATAATATAAATTGGTACTTTGTAACAGTCATTACCTTAGACAAGCGGAAAGCATTTGCCCAACGCTCTTCAATCAAAATTATATGATCTGGATTAAGAACAACAAATAAATTACATTTTACTGCTTAATTCTAATAAAACTATATACGAATTTGAACCTAATTTCGAAGAGTTAAGAGTTATGATAAATTTGAAGTTAAGACATATATGTAACATCCGTTCTACTTAGTTACAATTATTAACAAAGATGAAGTATTTTTATTGATTGAATAATGTGTATGTACTCGTACAAAAGGGCGTTACGCTGTTGCGAGATTTGGTAATTGAGATGTTATGTAAGGCAGGTAAATGATACAGGTTATAGTGCGGTAAAAGTGTCATACATTTCATAGGATTATGATAGGAAGCCTGATTGCAAAATTATATTTCTTCACGGATAGAGATGTCATTTAAATAAACATTTATCGACAGAGAATGGTGTAATGAAGTTCTGTTCGCTATGTTGGTAATGTACCTAAATATTTCTAATTCTACTTACTATTATTAGCCAAAAAATGTCGATATTACTTAATTATGTCTGGTCTTACAATGACGTCAAAATTTAAATGGAATCACCCAATTTTCTCTAACCATTCTTAAATGTTACTTAACCGTGAAAAGTGAAGCAAATTTCATGAAATTATCAATTTTGTGTGCATTTCTTCCTATTTTCTACGTTATATAACACGTTTTTTATATCAATATTCTGAAAATCGGTACAGTGAGTTAAATATACTAAGATATCAATAAATAGATACAGACATATCTAACCCGCTAATGCCAGAGAAATATGAATCAGATCCTATTAGCAATGAACATAAAAGATGAAGAATAGATAGCTTATTTGACGTAGAGAACGACCACACGTATTAAATGCCAAAGATCCAAACTATATTAGTAAAAAAGCACAACCGCAAAACACTTGATTGCTTTCTTCAATAATAACGCACGGTTGCAAATCAGGGCAAATAAACTGCAATACAAAAACCACACTATTCTAAAGTTACAATATGTCATAACATGGACATATTTACGTGTGACGACATTGCTCTACGATCAATAAGTTGAAGTAATAGCAATTGATTTGTAAACCGCAACACTGCGTCACCGCATCCTGTAGTACTCGACTCGTGCGCAGGAGTTGAAATCACTTATAAGTGTAAATGTGTAATAATATATTGAATAACACAACCTGACATACATATCTACTACGTAATTCCATGTTTTTTTTTATGTAGAGCAATCCTTTTTATATTGCCTAAGTGGCCCTGTCTTCACCTGACACAGTTTAGTTAAAGTATTAACAACCAACCTAGCAATAGAACTACATCTTAAAATATTTATAAAATAAACTAATGCAGGATTAGCGCTATAGTAAATAATAGCGCTAATCCTGCGTTAAAAGTTTATTATATTATAAAGTTTATTATATACGTACACGTAAAATAGAGTACCATTTTGGCGTTGTCGAAGGGTTACGATACAATTTATTCTTCGACTTTAAATTAATAATTATTATTTACTATATTTTATTAATACAAGTGAAAGAACTAACGCGCGGAAAAAAAAATATAACAAAACCTCAATGTCCAAACCTCGTTTTCGACAACCCTATTCTGTAATCAAGGACTAATTAAAATCCCACTAGCTCCAACAAAAAGGTTGATTCGCAGCCTTGTGTAGTAAAAAATATCGGTCATAAGTAACCGCTAGATGGCACCAGATACCAACACCATTGTTAGGCTCCACTAGAAGGTCGGAGAATCAACGCGTGGGAATCACCCGCTTCCGCGACACGTCGGGTAAAAACAGCCTGGTTTGTCAATAGGATTTGGTCATACATCAGCGGATGCGATCCAAAGGGAAATACCTGTGGTAACTTTATCTTTACAGACAAGATTACCTGAACCTGTGTGAGAAATGCGCTCGCCTCTGTTTCGGAAAACGGGACAGTATTATGCACCCATGCAAAGTGATTATGTACACATCTACTCATCCATATCCATACCTTTGCAAGTAAGTACTAAATAAACATAAATAAAACGACTATAAAATTATAAATACATACATTTTATGATAATTTTGCTTAACCATAAAAAGTCGAAGAATTATTTAGTCTCGTCCTAATCTTTAGTTATTTATGCAAGTGCAGTATAATTGTCTGAAGATAATTTTCCAATAGCGAATCATATTTAGTATTTGTAATTTTTACTGTTATTGATTTACTTTACACCTCTCAAAATAAAACAACTGTGTTGAACCTCATCGCTCAGCTTGCGATGGGACCACAGCTCCACTAAGTAGGGTAATGTTCAGTGGTAATGAGTTTGAACAAATTAAGTTATCCGAAGGTGGGTTGCCAGTTATTATCGACACCGAAACAAATGTAAACCGTTACAATGACATTTGTTTGCGCGAAAATAAAGTTTTTTTTCCATTAGTTGAAACTAACAATGTGCCAGGAAGAATTACCACTTAATTGATTCTTCTTCTATCGTGCAAGTCAGCATGAGCTTCAAGATAATAGAAGTATATGTGAAGATCATCTGAATCTATACGTAGTACGATTAATCATTAATGTATAACTGAAATACTTACCTACAAAAATACCAGGGAACTAAAATAAAAAATACGAAAATATGTAAAACGACACAAACATGTATTTAAATGGTGGTACTAACAAATCTTGATTGCGACTTTTTTCTTTTCATCGTTATCGACCGTCTTTGCTGTCAACTGCTGAGCAAGGGCCTCCTCACAATGAAAGGGTTTCGGCTTAGTCGACCACGCTAGCTTACTGTGGGTTGGCAGACTACATACGCCATCGAGAAATTATCGCAGGCATGCAGCTTTCCTCGCGATGTGTGTTAATTTATTAATACACACATTGCGAAAAGTCAAAGATGCGGACCTGGATTTGAATTTACCACTTGGCAGTCCAATGGTTATGTCACTGTAAGCAATCTCCTTCTTGTCATAGTCGTGGCGTATTTCACGGATCCCATGGCCATGACAATAGGGCAAGTGAAGGCAAGTACGGTTTTTAGTCGGTATGAGTCCAACACACTGCCTCCTCCCCAGGTAGCGGATAGTCCATGAGGATTTTCCCGCACACAAACGCCACCCGATATACCGTCCTCGGCGAGGCCCGTTGCGAAGACCCCATAACGGTAACCCTCCCCGTCCCTTGCTCGAGCCGGCCCGTGCCGAGCCAGTAGCTTTAAATACGCCCCAAAATAATTTAAACCCAGATCCAGCCGTCCCTAGCTGCCCCCCAGCAACGCCCTAAGCCGAGGTCCGAGTCCCGCAGGGGACGCCCTTAGCTGTGTTGCTTAGTTTATAAGTTGCCCCTGGCTGGAGGCATTTGGTGCCGCGCCACCTAGTCCGGTTAAGTTTTTAAAGCTCCCTCAAGCTAAAAACTATGTCCGACATAAAAAAAGAGGATTTTCCGTACTATTAAAAAAAAAGGCCATCACTCCTTTTTGTTTTATTTCATTTCATCTTTTATTTTAATTATTGGGTTACACATCTTAGAAGTAAGAGTACCGTAATATATCGTGCAGCTATGTTTTATATAGCATGAATATCCCACGGTTTTTGTCTGCCTTCATCATTAAAAGCTGGTAGGCAAAACAACCTCACGCCACTTACAGTACACACGTAGTCATAACTTCATAACAATGTACATACATATAGGTACTTAATACAGTTTATAAATTGTAACGGTGTAGCTTTATAATAATGGCAGAGATTGTCAATATAAATCGAGCACCTATCTTCAAATTTTTGTTACAGCTAAAGAAATACTTTTGAGAAGTACCTAGTTAAAAAAGTAAAAATGTCATGATTATATTATTGTATCGTTTAATCATCTTACTGATTAAACACCACAACTCATACGTACTGAAGTAGATAAGCTTTATTGTGTGTCAGAGGGTCAAAATTAAAAAATAACTATGATAGAATTTATCATTTCCATTTTAGTATCCTTCTATGTGTAATAATTTTCTCTGAAGTTATCAATAGTTTGGTGTAGGATGTTTTTTATGACTTTAAAAGAGATATTCTATCATAGTACCCTGAAAAGAAAACTTCGTACCTACCCCTTTTAAAAACATGATGAGATTGGCATAATATTATAGTTGTGAGATTTGGCATAGTTAAAGTTTATATGGAAAAGGAGTGCAGAAACTAACTAAATTATATTTATTATAATATATGTATGTTTCAAATAAATCAAATAAAACATTAATTGCTTACGTTCACATTGTCAATGTCAAAAATCTTTTTAAATAGACTGACAAAAAACCTCTAACATTCAAACTTAAAAAGGACGCCTTTCGACCACCACCGTGGGACCACTTGTTATAAATATTAGTAACATCAGCATCTCAGTATTGTAATTAAAGATAATATAATTCGCCTGATAATATCCATAACTCTACAGTTACTACCGTTAGCATCGGTTGAACAATATCTGTGGCGATTGTTCAGCGCGGGAGTCGAACCCGACACCGCTCCCACACTCGCGCTTCCATAGAACGTAACGCGACGCGAAACAGTTGTTTATTGATGCTGAAGCTCTGATAAAAACTTAATCGGGTTTATCTGGCCTGAGTCAACGACATGTAAGCTCTAGTAAGTAGGTACTAACTACAGGTACAGGTAGCAGGTACTAACTAGGCTACCGTGTGAGACCTATGAACCCGTGCCCAGTAGTGGGACCAGAAATGATGATAACCGTCTACCTCATACATAACCAATTCATATTGACCGACGTCTGTGATATAGTGTTTTATTTAGTTATTTATACTTTCTGTACAAAAAAGGCGTACAAAGGCGGTCTTAATGCCATTAGACATTTTCTACCAGACAACCTTTGGGTGATGCGGAGACGAACACGGTAGATGCACAAATAAAATATGAGCGAGAGATAAGAGGCAAAGACTGATTGCCCAAAAGCTATAAATATACAATATTATACTGACTTAAAATAATTACATTAATATACATATAATAATAATAAATAAAAACAATACATACATAATATACTACATATATAACATACAATACATATATACAAGGAAAAATCAGTGTCGAGATGAATCCGCCAATGTGGTTCGCGTTTTGATTTTGATTTGATTGCCTGTTGGACTGCTGATCACAGGGTCGTGTGTTCGATTCCCACGGAACACAAATAATTACCTATGTGATGAACATAAGTATGTATTTACAAAATAAAGTATCTAAGTAAGCCCATTGTCTAGTAGGTATAATACAAGCACTGCTTAGTTTGGGTGTACATCTGATTGAAATTGTCCAAGAATCATTCAATGAGGAATATATAATATATGTACATAGTTACTGTTCTCTTTATTGCTTGTTATATTATTTGAAAATTTCCACATTCATTAGAAAAATACCAACGAAATATCAACAGTTCTTGTGCTATATTTTGGAAATGACAGCTTTTTACATCCAAAATGCAGTAAGTCAAATGGGGTGAATAGGGACGCAGGGGTGAAACGAAACAAAACTTTGAGAGGGATTTTTAGCTTTAATTATTATAGTTTGTTGGAAAAAGGAACTAATATTGTTCCTAAATAATAAAAAACCATTAGAAGACCTTGTTGGCATCGAACTATAATAATTAAAGCTAAAAATCCCTTTCAAAGTTTTGTCTCAATTCACCCCTGCATTCCTATTCACCCCGTTTGACGGTACATAATAAACGCTATCGATATTACGATATCGTCTCAACAATAAAATTAAGTATGGTTTACTAAAATAAGACACACGAATCATCCAATAAAGCTACCCTTCAATTAAATTCACAACTACCTCACACGTGACATTTTAATGTTACAAACACCGTCGCCTTGCAGTCAATTAACCGACATATCGTAAACAAGCCTGTTCTGTAGTAAACATGGCCATATATGTCTCATGACCACAAGTGGACTCCAACGCCCCCGTCTCCATTAATCGACCTTCGAGTCTGCCCTTTGGAGCCCTGTCGATTGTATTGAATCGATACATTACGCAATCTTAACGTAACTCTTGACTGACAATAGCTGGATTGGATGTGCATCCCACATGATGAATTAATTGTACGAGTCTGATAAATAAAATGATAGTACTATCAATTTATGTGAATCGATTAACTAGGTATAGAGGCCAGCACATCAAGCTACCACAATCTGTCAAATTGCTTTGATTGATTTTCAACTTTAGTACAAAACAATCAGGTTCATATTCAATTGCGAAAATTTTACAGTTTTGGATAGTTTGACCTGCTGGCATCTGTACTTGAGGGGCTCGTGGCTAAATAATAAAGCCGCGGTCAATCTATGGATGTGTGAACATTCCTAATACATCGAGACCTCTCCGTGGCTTGAGAACACGTAAATCCGTCGGTTTCGTTTGTAACACGAACACCTATGACAATCGTTAAGTACTCAGAAGCCCAA
The DNA here is from genome assembly GCA_964056405.1 of Acronicta alni. Classification (NCBI taxonomy): domain Eukaryota; kingdom Metazoa; phylum Arthropoda; class Insecta; order Lepidoptera; family Noctuidae; genus Acronicta; species Acronicta alni. The sequence goes on from OZ043916.1 coordinate 17,695,076, forward strand.
AAAGCCTGCCAACCAGTCTCAGGATATTGGTATTTCCCAGACATTGGGTTGGGAGTGAAATACTAATATTCAACCGGATCTGGTTGATTGGAAGCCGACCTGAACATAGGAAAAAACTCGTAGGATGATGATTAATAAGGTAGATAGGTATTAATGTTGGGACAAAGCTGCAACACTATTACCCGGCCATGTAGGTACTACCAGTTTCTTTTAGACAGTTCCCGCACTAGGCCCGGGGTGGTCTATTAAGAGGACCCAGTGCCCCCCTCCATGTGCTGATGGTGGCCACCGGGGTGGTTTTAGTGGGTAAGAATCGCACACTCCCCGGTCTAACCTCCATAGACCACAAACTATACCCAGATTCGAAACAAAAAGATTTGTTTCGAGTGGGAATCGAACCCACACCCGGCGCGGTAGTGGAGAGGGTGACCACCGTAACCGCTAAGCCGAACGTGCAGTCTATGCTAAAGGTTCTTAATTAAAAGGTGCTAAAGCCAAGGTTTTTTTTTTCAAATAAAACATAATAGTAAAACATACGTTTTTATCAAAGAAACTGTTAAATAGATTATATTACGTAATTTAAATAATAAGCATATAATTTTATATTTTATCGTAACATAAACTGCCTATTTATAATAACAATATGGTGACCAATGCGGGAATAAATCCCTAAAGTTCCCGAAATGGAAGTAAAATGACCAACTTGTCTATTTTACCATATCGGGGCCAAAAGTGGGCGCTACACCCACTGTTGGGCATGAGAAGCGATGGTGTGATTGCACAATGTTAATATGTAAATTTTATATTTATTATAGCCCAAGCCATTTATTTTAGGCGTAGGAATACATAGGTTACCTATTCAGCAGTGCCCGGATTTCCAAGTGTATTCTTACAATGTTTGATTTCAAAACAGAATCAGTAATGTTATTGACTCGTCATGGTTTCTATTCGTCATCCAAAAAAAAACATAATATCCCGACTCATTTCTTTAAATATTTTCATTAACTTAGTCCCGCCTCGTCAGAATCAAGTGCTTCGGGTTCTATAGTCTAGATTTACAAAACTTATATAAAATATAGTTATAAAATAAAGTCGCTTCACGCTGTCTGTCCCTATGTATACTTAGATCTTTAAAACTACGCAACGGATTTTGATGCGGTTTTTTTTTTTCAAGATTCATGTGGAAGATTTATATGTACGAGTATGTTATGTTATGTATGTATAATACGTGTATGTACAAGTACATTGCACCCGTGCGAAGCAGGGGCAGGTCACTAGTATTATATAACGTTCTATGCAGGGTTGGGATGATAAGGTTTTTGTTTTTATATTCGGTACTACCTATTACCCGCGGTTTCACCCGCATTCCAAAGGGCTTATTCAGACAAAAACTAGCATATATCCTTCTCCAAGATCTAATATATCCACCTGTCATGTTCGTAGCGAATTTCACGGATCCTATGGCCATGACTATAGGTATATGGCGGTGAAGGCAAGTGCGGTTTTTAGTCGCTACGAGTCCTTGCCGCCATCCCAGGTGATCCGCGAGGATCATGATCCATTAGGATTATCCGTACTACAAAAAATAGGGACTAATCTATCTCTGTACCAAATTTCATCAAAATCAGTTCAACGGTTTAGGCGTAAAAGCGTAATAGACACGTGTTACTTTCGCATTTATATTATTAGTAGGGATTGGTATGAATATTCATATCCGGCATATAATTTAAGTTTTGATTAATTCTTACCGTCAATTTTATAAAAAAGAATGACCAATATTAGTTTACATTCAGCGCTTCCACCTGTGTATGTGACATCAAAGACGTGTGGGCACACTGGGTATAAATAATTTAAATTAATCAATAATTTTAATATACACACAAAACATACACTACCTCCCACCAGATATTACTTAATTTTAATTAATTCCGAATTTAGCCTCAGGATTTAGGGCTAAGGGCTTCTCGTAGGCGAGGATATTGGTCAATTATCAACACATGGTCTCTTATGGCCTTAAATATCGCCCACCAGTGGACGTGGGATGAACGAAAACCCTTCAAATAAAGAAGGTAAGTATTAAGAATTACTCAATATATATACAATAAATCAAGGCTAAAGACTTCCGTGGAATTGGTACTATTCCGCTATTCCGGTCTGCAGCCAAACTGTATTCCCAGTAGGACATGATTTCATTTACTGCTGGCCGTGGGTTGCATCAAATAAATTACCATTAGCTTAGTGGTCGTTAGCGCGCCTTGACCTACACTTGAGGTCCTGGTTCGATACCCAGGTCGAGCTAATAGTTATTGAGATTTTCTAGAAATTTTCAGTAGCAGCTCGGAGAGAGACCTAAACATACCGGCGAACTGTATGTATACTATTTTACATTAGTACACCACTGCGCTGCCTCACCTTTCGGCCAACACAAACGCGGTGGTATGTACATATATGTATGTTTGAAACATTTAAATTACAGGTGCTCACAATTCAGTTCTTATGACATTTATGATATAAGGGATAGTCCGTTACCGACACTTTTTGGGTTGGTAAGAATAAATTCCCTACCATCCTAAAACAGACAAAGCTTTTACGGTAAACAACGCGTAACTACAAGGGCGCACACCGCCACTGCTGCGCACGCGCTTGCGAACTTGACATTGTCTATTCTCGCACCGGAAGCTGCCCGAGCGCGCCGGATACAGCCGCCCTTCAAAGGGGTAACATTGTTTCGGAGAACGTTAGCGACAAACAAACACATTTAAACACACGGTTAACTTTGTAATGAACTTTGGCTTTCCGGTTTAAGTAAACAGTTAACAACAATGTTGCACTGAAAGTTCCACCGAAACCCAAAAGTAACAAGAAAAGAAAGGAACACTAGTAAGCAAAACTTGCTGAAATTAACTGAAATTACAGAGCACAGGAAAACTGATTCTCGCGCGAGTGATCCTATCGGTCTTTAGGCTACGATTATCTACCATTTAATTATAAACGTAAATGTTTATTTATTCTTATTTACCTACCCATATGTTTTTGAAACATATATCGTATACACATGCAAAAATTTAATAACTACCTTTTGTAAAATAAAAACATGCATTTTATTACTAAATAAATTACTCAGTACGTCAGTTGGTTGGAGATGAAGATGTCTACTATAGTCAGCAACAAGCAGTGGTGCCGTAACCGTAGACACTCCCTTGTACTTGTGACACTGCTGCTAAGCCCGGATGAAGTAATGATCTTGGTCCTGATCCTGTTAATCACAGATAGCCTTTTGGAGATTATAGTGTTCTCCCAATTTTGTGCTTTCGGGGAAAGAAATGAGGCCTCTCCATGAGAAGACGACAGGCGAAGCTCACCTGGTGGGTACTTTACCTGCACTAGCGATTTATTCCGGGTTCCATCGTCGACAACAGTGGTTATACGTAAGCCTATCCAATATAAAAAATATATAAAATCAAATCCAATTATTTGAGCTTACTACAATTGCACCGAAAGTTGAAAATAGTTTGAATACTAAACAATAACAATTTACTCATAGACCAGGACTGTGGGAAGCGTAATAATTAACAGCATCCGAAAGTATTTATCGACAAAACTGCTATAATAAATAATCAAATTATATTAATTAAATCCTCCCTACTCAAAGAGATGTGAAAAGTAGGAAGACGAATCGGAGTCCAAGCAAGACAGATGAACACCATTATCTTAAGTTTCTATGTCATCAAATAAACACTGACAGAAGGTCCAATCCCATCTACTTGCGACACACAACGTACTTTTATAGACAGTACTGTTTGAATACAGTTATAATAAGCTTTTACTTATATAAGGTTACATTTTGAATCTCTCTATTAGGTACCTCTCTAATTCTAAACCAATATCGTTAATCTGTATCTACTTCTGAATGAAACCGGGGTGTGGTTTAAAGCAGTTTAAAGACACATTTTCGGTAACCAAAATACACATAATTTAGTACCTACAGACGCCAGCAGGTCAAGCTATCCAAAATTGACAAATTTTCCCAATTGAACATGAACCTTATCATTTTGTAGTAAAGTTGAAAATCTATCAAAGAAATTTGACAGATTGGGGTAGCTTGATGTGCTGGACTCTGTGCATATTTCAAGGGTAACCTACGTAACTCTTGTTTTAATATAGTGAAGCTTCTGTTACCTTACTATTTCTGTGAGTGCATTGTGCGGCCACATGCCGAAGATCCGGAGCATGCGCATCTGTCTGCGATTCCCACACGCCGCCGATTTTTTTTAACGATTTACCTATTGGATTTTTAAGAATGCTATATTATTATAATTCGAAAGTTGGAAGAAACTTGAAATAAATAGGTAGGTATCTAAGAATTGGTTTCTTTGAACATCAATTAACAATCAATTGAAAAACAATTGTTTCGAATCTCGGTTTCTTTAGGATGAAGCTATAGATCCACTAGGTAGGTACTATAATTTATATTGGCTGTAGGTACCTACCTACTTAGATTGCTAAGCTGAATTTTGAAACTTTATTAAAAGCTTGTCACAATACGCATATTGTGTTGTTCTAACCTGCAGATCCAAGAGTCTACCAACGCAAACAAGTATACTATAGTAGTTCTAGATATGTACACCTCACTGTCACACATGCAGCATAAAATACATTATTAATTTACTTACGTATACCCTCAATGTATCCCACAATAAAGCCACAGATAAAACTTATGTTGTAGATTATTACAATACCTACCTACCAACATATAAATGTTGGTAGGTAAAAAAATATGATGGGGTTGACGATTTAAGTAGATTAAACACATACATAAAAAAATAGAATTAGAATTACTTACGTACTTATTACATAATAAAAATATTAAAGTGAATCTTGGAATTAAAACCATTTTTTGTTAATAGGCGCCAAAAATAATTATGTTCGAAATTCAAAATAATGATGGACGTCGAACACTTGCACAGGTGGTAAATCTCGGTTTCCCACAGAACAGGAACACAATATTTTTTTTATTGAGACACGCACAGGAGGCATCATTCTCCCTTCACATTTGTCAGAAAAAGTACTGATGAGGTTAGAGATGGTTAGACGAGAACACATATCGAAGCCTACTGATGTTTTACTTTTAACTAAGTATGAAATAAGTGATTTTAACAATTTATTAAGTGAGCATTAATTAAGTAGGACGTACCTAATATGTAGTCAAGTAAGTAGATACGTATTAATAATAGTTAACAGATGAATTGGCACATATGAGATATTTATATTTAGAGAGAACTAGTCAAGATTGCTCTAACAATTATTGCAGTAGCCATCCGATAACCTCAACAGCTTATCGCCACGCAGCAATAACAGTACTTGATCGACTTATGAAAAAGGAGGAAACCGTATCTACCCCATGTGAATAACAGAACACAATTTATCGATATAATCTATTGATATCGAGAAACATCTCTAACACTTAATCGATACCTACGTAACAAAGTTTCGCGCTCCCATGCATTATGACGGCAATCGAAACGAGAACATCGCGAGTAACGACACAATGGCGTAGGTACACGGAAAGCAGCTAATAAACTAGGAACACGAACTGTCGGGAAAATAATATGTAGGTACTCCCATGCGTAATTATGCGCCCACGCCGCTATTGTCTTGTCACACTTGTGTGTTTAAGTCTAAGTATATATCGGGCTTTTATGGGATAAGTTGTTAGTGCTATACGATCTTTTATTTGTATTTCGGGAAAGTGCTGGATTGAGCTTGTAGTAATGTCAATGTATTTAAGTATCGCAACAATAGGTAAGCATTTCTACCTAATCATCCTCATGATTAGGTAGAAATGCTAGCTCTAGCAGATTACTTCAACGCTAGCTTCTTTTATTTATTTATTTATTAGGATTTCCAACGAAGAATACACATTACATACAATTGAGATACAATAATAATTATTACCTACCTTGTGTTTCTTCATTTACAGGAAATCACAGCATGCTTAGGAATATAATCAAATCATGGTCAAATTACAATAAAAATAGCGTTTGATAATTTTGTTTACAAATAAAAATAAAAAAAAAATTATTAAGATTAAAATTAAAATTTGGTTAACATTAAAATTTGTTTAAGATTAAATTTAAATCGTTGTTATCTAGTCAAATATTGTATAATAATAATTATTGCTATATAAATTCAAAGTTAAATTTAATTGGGTTTGTTGATTTAGTTTAGTTTATAAAATAATGACGTTCAGTAGGTACCTATCGAGGAACATCAAACTTACAAATTATTCAAAATATGACGCTTAAACTGACCAATGGTATTGCTAAAGATTTCTATGTCTCTCGAGATCGTGGATATGCTATTATATTGCTTGGTCATCCTTGCAATAGGTGAGTGCTCACTGAGATTTGTTCGGCATCGAGGAACACTAAATACCGCAAAGGCGCAAAGCTTTCGTAATGGACTATTACACCCGGTTACACCTGACTGAAGTCTTTTCTATCCCGCCACTGCCCTCAATATCGCCCGATCGGTGCCGGGTACTTTCTGATCATTTGATATCCCTCTGCCGTAGCTGCTTCGGTCGACCTAAGCTCACGTAGTCTTCCCAAGTAGTAGGTAGTAGTAGCTTGCCATCTCCACTTAAGTATTGCGATTCGTGTACCTGCATATTCGGCCTACTGCACTCTGTTACATATCACCATCCAGCATATCTACTAATTTCTTGATTGCATCCTGCGAAAGTGCTGTTGATAATTATCTAATTTCCTCTCATTTCGCCGTGTCTAGACGTGCTTGTCGAGAGGCACTGGCACTGATAAATAAGATTTGTCACCCAATTCCGAAGATCTCGTAGAATCTTCCAGAGAATAACGACGTCCCGGTAAGGCCACTGCTACCGGGAGGTCTTTATACCCTTCAAAATATATCCGTTTATCATACAAGACCTACATGGTAGGTAATGTTTTGTTATGCCTTCAGACTGATTCACACGAGAAAACAGTCATAATGTATCTACTGCAACACGATCGCTTCATCGAGCAATGGAACAAGGTGACACCTTCAATGAAACGGACAAACAATCGGTAGTCATTAGTTTCTCGTTATACACTGACTCATGATTCACGCGCCATTAACCAAGAAGGTAGGGAGACAGCTTGGTATTGTCTTTGTGTAGTAACGACTCTCAGATAAAAATAAAATAACCATTTTTAAGTTTCATAAATTCCTTTTCCATTGATCGCGAACGCAACTGTAGTAATTCCTTTTCATGACCCTAATCTTGCCTGATAGTTGCATAAATAAATTATGGTTGGGCTACACCGAAGACATTTTAGGCGTAGTGTTACACTGTGGACACCATGATTTTTTAAGTTTGTTTCTCAGTTTCTTCTCAGAGAATGTCAGTTATGAATTGCCAGCGCCATCTAGTACCTACTAAAAGTAGTATAGTAAAAATTTTAAAAAATATAGTTAGTTAACAAAGTAACTCGTAATACATACCTATGGGGAACGCAATTTAACGATTTAAATTTCTTTCAGTTTTCCCGTTGCACTTTTACCATGTGAATCACGGTAATAATGAATACTATCAGAATTGCATGCTAAAATCTGATAACGCGCTCACAATATTTGATAGTGTTATATAACTTAACGAAGTAACTAACGGATCAAAACAAATGATGAACAAATCGTGACTAATTCTATTGAACACGATAAACACATAAAGCTATAGGCAATTTCAATTTAAAATGTAAAACAATTAAGTTGGACAATAGTCCAACAAGAGTCCAACCTATTATTCATCATCAACCCATATACTGTCCCACTGCTGGGCACGGGTCTCCTGTCATATTGAGAGAGATTAGGCTATAGTCCACCACGCTGGCCTAGTGCGGGTTGGCAGACTTCACAAACCGTCGAGAAAAATCTCTAAGGTATGCAGGTTTCCTCACGATGTTTCCTTCACCGTTTAAGCGAGTGATAATTAATTATTATTACGCACATGAATTCGAAAAGTCAGAGGTGCGTGCCTTGGGTTCGAAATCGAGACCTTCGACTTGGCAGTCCAATGGTCATACCACTAGGCTATGACTGCCAACCTATTATTGAATGGTATTAATGTTGGTATTATTGCTGTGACTAATAAGAAAAAAACTGTAAATGTATTTTCCATAATCATGTCAAGTAATATTACAACAGTTAATAACATTAGTCCGACACTTGAGAAAACGGAGATCGCAACTATACAGATGAGGGTAATATTCTGAGACAACTCTAATCGTAAACACGGGAGCATAAGTGTAAACTTATGCTCCCGTGTTCTTGCTAATCCAGGCATAAGCCGATTCGCTCGAATTATTCGATACTATATTCGAATCTGGGCTATAAGCCTAACCTAGTCTGTGAGATTCTGCGCTTGATTAATTTCGGGGTAGGTACTCCTTGTTGTGCAAAAATATTTTTTAAATAATGTTAGTAAATAAAATTAAAAACAAACATTGTTTTATTTAATAAATCAACAGTAACACAATAATTACATATTTAGCATTACAGAATTACAATTAGCTACTTTCAAATGACTTTAAGTTATAAGAGTAAAAACTTTTTTCATGTCAAAGTAGTTTTGTGTAAATCTCTTTTGAGACTTTTGAGACAAGAACAGCAGGATGATAACCAGCTGCCTAAGCTTCTCGTACTATATATCTATTTTAACTATATATTTATTACACTTACAATAATCACAGCTGATGGAATAAAAAATAGTTTTATTAAAATTCCATAGTCCCATCCCACTACTTATTACTGTTATTATTATAATCTTTGGGTAGGTACGTTTTATAATAAATATGTATTAACTAATCATCTCCATAGAGAAAACTCTCAAACAGCCATATCAAATAGGATAAACAATTTCTGTAACAATAACAAAACACATGAATCTCTGGAAACAATTGGGTAATAAGCAGTCTGATATTGTATATTGGTCTAAGATACATTTATTTTGTTGATTGCTTATTCATAAAATTTTGTGATTTTTCACTTATAATTATTGATGCATTTTGCTTATAGTGACAAATCTGAATCATCCCTTACTATTTGTCATATTTCAATGACTGGAGTAAGATCTTGAGTCGATTTTATAATTTTCCAATTCAAAGATTAACAGTAAGATACAACCGGCATCTTTATCTTTTTTTCTAATAATGTACATGTACATTTATCATAATTAAATTAAATCTTACATAATTAAATTATGTACTTGTAAATTACACAAATGCTTGCTTGGCATAATGTTATCTGTTCAAATACAAATTACCTGACTGATTGAACTAATTAAAAATGTTTGAACATGTCATATAGAACTGTACATAGCCTGAACAGGGGCAGACCAACTACAGTGAAGTAATCTCCCTCCACTCGCTCCACAAATGTGCCTCCCACACCTTGAATGCCATAGCCACCAGCTTTGTCCCTGGAAATAGTCAATGAAAATTTCTTACTGCCTGGGAATTTGACTATGCAAAATTATATTATTTTTTTTGGAACATTTTTACACAGCACCATCTAGTCCCAAACTAACTAAGCAGAGCTTGTAATTGTGATTCAAATAAAAATAAATGAAAGAAGTAGAAGGTGGGTCAAAGGAATAGGAATGTGGTACATGAGACTCAACTGAGAGACATTACTCCTGAATGTGCACAATACTTTTTTTATACTGTATTACATTTTTTAATTATAATACGAAAAACGAATGTCTTACAGGATTTGAATGAAATTTCATACACACATAGTATGTGATCGGGAATAACACATAGGATATATTTTACCCCAGAAAAATGTGGGAATATCCCGGAAATTACGAAAAACTAATATCTTACAGGATTTTAATGAAATTTCATACACATATAGTATGTGACCGAGAATAACAAATAGGATAATTATATTTTACCCCAGAAAAATGTAGGAATATCCCGGAAATCCCGCAAAACGAATATCTTACGGGATTTTAATGAAATTTCATACACACATAGTATGTGACCGGAAATAACAAATAGCATATATTTTACCCAAGAAAAATATGGGAATATTCTGGGTATCCCGAAAAACTAATATCGTACGGGATTTGAATGAAATTTTATATACACATAGTATGTGACCGGGAATAACAAGTAGGATATATTTTACCTCAAAAAAATGTGGGAATATACCAGAAATCCCAGAAAAACGAATATAGGAGAACTACTTACGGAATTTGAATGAAATTTCATACAGACAAAGTATGTGACCGCAAATAACAAATAGGATACATTTTACCCCAAAATTATGTGGGAATTCCCAGAAAACTTATGTAGGAGGCCTACTTATGGGATTTGAATGAAAAGTTGGTACACTAATAGTTTGTGATTGGTGCTAGCATATTGAATAATACTTCTTTTCTCGGAACAAAGTGGGAATTTTCCTAACATTGAGTACTTCTTGTCCCATGAATACAATCCAACAACAATTGTGTTACTAAGTCTAGACTTAGTAACACAACTAGCTTTAACCCGCGTTAAAGCTAGTTTATCATAAAACTTACATAGGTTCTCCAGAATCAATGTAACCTCTTATCTGCTGCTCATTCAATTTTCCAAAGAAAACATCAGTTTTTTCAGTAAATTTGACAATATTATCAAATGTTTTGACAACTACGCCAGTGTATACTGTGTGACCTCTGCCTGATAAGCTGAAATGTAAAAGAAACACATTATTTAAGGTTTCCTGAAAGGGATCACAGATTATGATAAGGCAAATAAAGACCATCCAAACAAAGCAAATGTTGTACTATGGGTACTAGTCAATGGATATACTACTTATTTATAAATTTTTTTTTGTAAATACGTACCAACTTATAACATTATTATATAATATGAAGATATTATTTAGTCATGACATGTATGGCATGCTCTTAATTGCAAGTCCACAATAAATAATTAATGCGCATATCTTTAGTATGGGGTGGGAATTATGGTTATTCTTACACTCTAAGGCCAGCAAGCTTTTAATATTGCAGATGGGCCATGGCCTATGCAAAATATTATCTGTAATTTTGGGGTTTTTTTAAGGTCTATGCGTCTTTACTTCTATGTGTAAATTGTATGCTTATAATGGATTTAAAGAGAAGATCACCGTGACAGCATTTGAAATGCCTCAGCTTCTGATGTAGGTTTACCAAACATCTCATTATCCAGGGTGACCATGGTATCAGCACCTATAATCACATCTGGTGTATTTTGGTCTGATATCAATCTTTCCTCCACTTCATACACTTTCTGCAGTGCCGTTTCCTCTACAAACTTTGAAAAGCTACTAAAACTCTTTGGATCAAGATTTTCTTCAAACAATGACGGGCATAGACGAACCTTGAGCCCCTGAAAAGTAAATCGGTAAACAGAAAGCTAGTCTGGTTGTGTTATATCTTCTTGTTTTGGTGTCGATGATAAATTCATTATTTATATTACTTGAAGGCCCAGAAGGTGGTCACGTTAATCATAAAAACTATTTTCAAGTGGTGAACCAGGAATTCAATTAAAATTTAGCCATACTCACGATATTTTCAATTAATTCTTTCCTTCTCGGAGATCCACTGGCTAAAACTATATCTTTTTGTTTTAAGATATGCATTACTGGTTGCAACATTTTTACTGACCATGCAGTTTTTAAACGGTGTAATGTAGAAAGAATAATGTAACACGCTTTGAATAAATCTAATCAAAGGTAACACGAGTATTGTACGCCTCACATGCAAAATCAAACGTTATTAAACTGAAAATATATCGTACCACAATATAAACGTTTAATATTTGCTTTTGAAAATAAAAATATTTCACAAATACACCGACAGAATATGTGTACTAAAAACTGACTATAAGTAATAAAAATAAAAAACAAGCAAGCAAGCATGGTTTTGATCTGACATTTAATTTGTCAATTTTGACATTAATCATTTGATTGACTTGACAATAAGTGACAGCTTTACTGGCAATACTGAGCATTAAGGATGTAGTTGTAGAGGTACAGACAATACAATACAATCATTTCTCCTTTTCTTTATAATAATTACCTGTATGCCTTCTTGCTTTCCATATTTTGCAGTGACTAAGAAAAATAGTCCTTTCTTTAGTTTTTGAATCGATGGCGACCTTTACCTTCCTATCTACATTATTTTCAATATCTGACTTATTCATGTCAGAATAAGTCAGATATATTATATTATTACTTATTTTTTACTACTCACTATTTTTGTGCTTATATTTTAATTTTTCATAGTCCTCATCCTCACCCGACATTAATTACCCCTTACATGTTTAATTGAAATGCGACAATGGTAATAAATAAGTAATTGCTTTTCATGCAAATTATTTTCTTTCGCAGTTCGGTTAATTGAGGCCAAACATTTACAATTTACATTAATCATGAACTAAAATATCTCATAAATAGTCTAATCCAAATCAGTTGTGGTGTTACTTACTAATCCTATCAGTCCTCACCTCTCATCACATCCATCACTAATGTTCTGTTATAAAAAAAAAAGTATTTGTCTGTGGTGCTGCTCAGTTATCTGTGTGAATTTGGGGTCGTTTTTAGCATTTTTCTTTAGAAAAGGCAAATAATTTAGGTGATGGAAAAATCTTTTATGTAAAATGAAGTCCTTAGTGGCTTATGTCCGCAGTCTTTTAGGTTGGTGTGATGAAATTCCACCTACAACTACAAGAAGCGTCAAGAAGCGCGACAGGTATGACATTACATGTTTACACCACTAGCTTAGCGCGGTAAACTCGCTCTGTATTAATCTTATTGTGTAAAGAAAAGGCACAACATGTTTACAGTGCCGCTGAAACTTGCCTCAAAATTTTGGAAGTACGTTATCCCTATGCCGTTAGCTACTGGTCAAAGTAATACGATACGAAGTTGTACACGTTTTTATTGTTTTGCAGGAACGTTGACGATTACTCGTCAGACGATGAAACCCCAACCCTCAAAAGACTCAAGCACTTGAACAGAACTAATTTCCCAGGCATCATGGCCACTAATGGTATCTAAAAACTTTATGACTAAGTCTGTTATTATTTTAAAGTAACCTAATGTAACTGTTTCTTAGCCACCCAGTTTGATTAGTCAAATTGGTAACATTTGAATGTGCACTCAACATTATCACTTATGTACTTTCAAAAGATTTTCAGTCATCTAATATAATATACTTATCACCTTCTAGATGGCTGGGATAAAGAAGAGAAGCCTAGTAAAAATGTCAGATATGTGCCAATACAAATAGAGGGTCAGCCCAGCACATCCACTCCAAATCCATCCTCTAATAAAAGTAGAGTGAGGACTGTGCCCATTAAACTTGTGGGCTTGTCAGAAAATGGGCCCTCAACACCTTCGAGAAAACCTAGAATACACACACCAGTAAGGCCTGTCATACATGCGGTGTTGGATGATGAGAATGATGAACCTGAGGCAAGTATCAACTACTAGTGACCCCTTTAAGTTAAGGAATTGGTATTACCTATCAACATTTACATTAGGAAGTCTGAATGTGGTGCCAGTGACAGAATAGTTGTAAGGGAACCATTTGGTTGTTTATGAAAGTGATAATCATTTCTCCAAAACCTTGTGGAAGATGTGTGTATGTACTTTACTGTCAATATTTGGCAATGAGTACCAATAAATGTGTTCAATGAAGAAGCATTCTTGATACTACAGTAGATGAATATTACCTCTTCAAATCTTAAAATTCTGCAGATAACACTAAAGGGGTGCACCTAGACTCGACATTTCATAAGTGCCTGTATATGGTTTATATGAAAATAAAACTATTTTGATTGATTGATTGATTGATAAAGGATTTTCAATTGTCTGTAATTAGTTACATGACAAATTAAATCTAAAAATTGTCACCTGTTGTTACTAAAAATAAACAGTATTAGTTTAGTACAAATTACTGTCTTTTAACTAAACTACAATTTAGTTACATAATTTGAAATCAAATGTATTGTATGTTTTTCATGTTGCTGTGGTGGATTAATTTGAAGTGACACCTGAATTTTAGGTGACATGGGTGGAAACAAAACCAGAAAAAACAAAAACATCAAAAAAACCAACAAAAGTATACATCAACCTAGATGATGAAGAAGACAATGATCACAACCAGCAGGAAGATGATGTCATCTTTGTGAAGAAGGTCACCACACCACCCCCCACTAGACCTTACAAGTACTTCCTTGCTAAAAACAGCCACAATGTCATAGATGCATCAGAAGAGGAACCTGTTTATTATAAGTTAAGTCAGAGGCCAAATGAAAGAGCCATGCTGAACTTATCCCCTAAAATACAAGGCATCACCAAGTCATACAAGAAAGCACCTACACCCTTACCAAGATGGATGCAAGCTCCAAAAGCATCATCATCAAATCTGTCAACATATTCTAGAAATAGATTCTTTCCTCTCAATGGCAAGGGAAAGTCAACACTATCACAAGTATTCAATTTAGATGAGAAAAGAAATTATCAAGAACTTATTCGACAAGTTTCAATGAAAACAAATAAAGGGAACCCCGATGACATTGTCAATCTGGCAGAGGATGCAGCATCGTTCAGACTGACACAGAGAACACAAAGAAATGCATTGAATGAAATCAAATTAGTGGAAAAAGGACTGCTTGCTGAAAGAGATAATGATGCATCAAAAGAGTATGACCCTATCACAGTTGCTTCAATAAACTCATCAGATTCTGAAGTTGAAATAGTTCCATCCGAGTCATCCACAACATCTTCAGTCAAGATAGAACCTATAAACACACTAAAAGACTCATACAGGGACAAGGCTATCACCTCACTGGACTGGCTGGCAGATTTGAATTCTAGATATAAAAAGAAGGGAAAAGACATACAAAACAAAATTAAGGATGCCCGTCGTGAGTCAGACATCATATCAAAAGTTAATAGTGAACAAAAGATAGCTCACTTGGAGCATAAGCTGAAGTACGAGCTGAGCATACCAGAGAGCTTGTATGAGGAGCCGCAGCCTACTGTTGAGTTACCTGCCTTGACCCCAGAACAGGAGAAACTGGTTAATAGAGCGCTTGGGCCAGGACCACCTACACAATTGCTTGTAGAGAAATTCAACTTAAGGATAACCAGGTTAGTTAGTGGAAGTTGTACAGAAAATAATATTAAAATATTGAACAGCAATTTTCACAACACTTGTAGGCACTTGTACTATATTTCTATTTTAATAGCACACTTTATAACTGCAATACTAATGTGACATAGGAATTTTTGAATTTGTTTTCTGTATCTCATTTCTATAGCATTGATGAGTCTGAGAGAAAGGGAAGGTGCTACACACACAACATTGAAAACCAATAATTTGTTATTTTATTTTGTCAGATTTTTGTTTTCCCCTTCTGTACCACAAAATTGTTCTTCCCTAGATGCAATAGGTCTTAATGTCAATTATTTTATTTTGTAGGCGGGACCTGCAAACTCTCTCAGGTCTCAACTGGCTCAATGATGAAGTTATAAACTTCTACATGAATCTTCTAATGCAAAGGAGTGAGGAGCGGAAGGATTTACCGAAGGTGTATGCCACAAATACCTTCTTCTACCCAAAGCTCATGCAAAGTGGGCAGGCTGGACTTAGGAGGTGGACACGAAAGGTAATATTAGGTTATAAAAATTCGATTCGATTCATGCAATATACTCTTTGTGTAGCGGTTTAAAGATGGTAACCTCGCCACTACAGCTGCAACAAGTATCTTGAATGATTTTATATTGTCCTAGACCCAAATTGAGTGTGGATGTGAAACAATATTACAGGTAGACATATTCGCGCATGATCTGATGGTGGTGCCGGTCCACCTGGGCGTGCACTGGTGCGTCAGCCTCGTCGACTTCCGCGAGCGCAACATACACTACCTCGACAGCATGGGAGGGCGCAACCACAAGTGTCTGGACGCGCTGCTACAGTACCTGCGCGACGAACATCAGGACAAGAAGGGCACGCCCTTCGACGACAGCGGCTGGAAGACTGAGTGCCTCAAGGTGACTTACTGGTCGGCCCAGTAATAATATATAAATAGCGTGGCAGCACAGATAGTTTCTTAAATACAATGGCACGCATCTTTAGTCAGGCAAATACTAATAATCCATTATTGCTGAGGGGTTGTTGCCCTTTGCCTATGAGAAAGAGATCTTATAAGTACGGAGACTGGCTATAAGGCTCCCTGTGGTGTGAAGACTAAGCCGTGGTGTTTGTTGTTGTTGCAGGACATCCCGCAGCAGATGAACGGCAGCGACTGCGGCATGTTCGCGTGCACGTTCGCGGAGTTCTCGTCCCGCGGCGCGAGCTACTCGTTCTCGCAGGCGCACATGCCGTACTTGCGGCGCAAGGCGGCGCTCGAGATACTGCAGGGCCGACTGCTGCTATAGGTACTAACTACTACGTACTACTACACGCCTAACAACCTGCACCTTAGTGATGTATTTAATTTATTTATACTTGTTCATTGTTAATCACTTCAATTTATACCTTATGTCAGAACCTAGAACAATTGCTGCCTTCAAGGTGGTCCCTAATTTGACTCATGAATAGTTAGATAAATTATACTTTTAAACTTTCATCGTTATGGCTATGTCTCCTCAGATATTATTTGTATATAGTGTTATTAATTTGCAACGTTCCACAACTAACAGTAATGAATGCTTTAGAAATATAATAATACTATTGAGACCATTATTCTAATAAATATCTTGTTGTTAATTATCATACGAGTGGTCAGTGGTTCTAGTAAGTTATCCAAAAAGTAAAGCTCATAAGTTCTGAAACAAGTTAAACTGAAAACAAAATATCACAAGAATTTTTACAATCTAAAATCACCAACACAACATACATCTAGTGATAAAGTAAATATTATAATGTTAATATCTAAAGAGTATATAAATATTGTTCCTTTGATAATTTCATAGTTCTAAAAACGATGCAAAGCTAATAAATAATACTTAAATTAAATGTAAAATAAATATATCACTAAAGTTTGGAGTTTTAAGTCTGAGATGATTGATTGTATAGGTATTTTAGAAGCTGGTTATATTAATATCTGAGTTTATATAATATCATTTTCATCTGTAACATCCCATCATAAGTACGCGTCATCATCTTTAGTCAGAATTGTAGGAAATCTCATCAATTTTCTGTGACACATCTCACATTAGATGACAAGACCTCTGTAAAGTTTTTTGTCATCCAATAAAATCAAACATCCTAGATAAAACAAGAGTAAAATTAAGTTCTGCGTAAATGTTTCACAGTAATTATGTACATAACAATTTCTTCCATTCCCACTTAATATAAGAATCTGATAAAGAAACCTTTTCTCGATAAACACAAATTTCACAGAACTTAGGTACTCTTTGAGGGTCTCTCAGTAGGCGCAGCATGAACTTTGTCACGGGAGTAAATTAACAATAACCAGTTATGATCGAGTTAAACACAAAAAGAACGAACAAAAGTCCGGATCGGATTTTCAAGCTATGTACTTATTACATTACATTACATTAAAGATGAAAATCAAACAAATAAATTTGACAGATTGTGGCAGCTTGATGTGCTAGCATCTGTATTACCTTTATTATTATCTTTTTCAAATCGCCATCACCATTTTTTTTTTATTTATTCCATTGCCTTCACTAAGCAGTACAGAATGATAATCAAAACAGTTAACAACTCTCGTGACAGCCTCATCCTCCCTCGTGGAAATATTAATATAAATTAAACGTCCATGTCAAAAAGACAGAAAAACTGCAAGAACAAAGGCTATCTTAAAATAGTTTTGTGATAATGTATGAACGAACGATTTCAATTTATAATGTATACGATACGAAGCATGTATGAGGATGTATGAAAGTAATGTAGATAATGTTAATGATAAGTTTCAAGTGTGACGTGTGATTTGAAGTTTTCTGCTACTTTTGACGAAGATATTACTGTTAACTTGCCACTGCATATACAGCAAGATGTGTAAAATCAAAGAAACAGTTGTCCCTTTTCCCGAAGTCAGATAAGTACTTGTAATTTGAACCTTATTGTTATTAATGACACATGAGAGGACTTCGTGAATTGGTGTACATATCTAATTTAAGGGATAATTTGGTTAATATAAAGAATGTAAATTACTCATTCCTGTAAGCTATTTGCTTAGAAAATAAAATTTGTCGCTTAATTTTGTTACTTTTTATATGCAAATTCTAAAATACGAAACTAATACGAAAAACTAAATACATAGACGCATATTGTGACCGCGCCGGAGGTCGAACCTACAG
Source organism: Acronicta alni (assembly GCA_964056405.1). Taxonomy (NCBI): domain Eukaryota; kingdom Metazoa; phylum Arthropoda; class Insecta; order Lepidoptera; family Noctuidae; genus Acronicta; species Acronicta alni. The sequence continues at coordinate 17,713,442 of OZ043916.1, forward strand.
GACAAGTTTCACTGTTTTATTTATTGAGAAACTCCGTTCCGCACTCAGCAACGGACGGCTTTAGTTTCGAATTTTGGAATTTATTCAAGGATTTAATTTAAATCTTTTTTGTCTTTTTGTCATGGATATCAGTCGTTAGTCTTAGCGTTAAGTATCTCTCTGTATTATAAAAGATAGTTAAGTTAAAATAACTTAATTCATAAAATAATTATAAATTGGACATTTTGTTTCCCCTGCAAAGGTTATTCGAAGTTTTTCTAAGTGATGGAATAATAAATAAAAAGAAATTAAATTATTTTGCAATTTCATTTTTATTATTTAATTGCGAAATTATGATAACCCACAAGGACAGGAACTACTAGACAGGACATGTTTATGGAAACAACTAATTTCAGGTTAAATCGTCCAAACTTTTAACTATGCACATTTGATTAGGACGTCACACAATTTTGATATCTTACCTAGTGTCAGTCAGCAGTGACTCGTATTAGCCTCAATTTTCCACCTTCAAGCAGCGCCACACCAGAATCGTTTGTACCGCCGCAGTAGTGGTAAGATGAAAACACTGATATTAGGCGACCGCGCAGTTGACACTGAAGGTAAAAAAAATCGCTAGTAGGTACTATTGCCGGCTTTGCGCATGAAGAAATCAATCATGATCATCATAATGATGTGTCGCCCCGCCTCTCACCTCACGGCATATCGCCAAACTACAACTCTACTGCGCAGATGGTCAGCGCTTAAGATCCGTGCCGATTGCTGTAATATTGTGGGAATAAGGATGAGATTAGAAGGGAAATTGATCGTAGTTATCCCGGTTGTCATACGAACATCTATGGCAATCGTTGGTGGTTCTCACGACTCTTCGGGTTATAAGGTATACGTAAAAAACCAACCAACCGGGATGGTGATGTTACAAAATTACTATCAGTTCCAGCGCGACAAGTTACGAACGCATGACGTCACTACAAAAATGTATAAAATCTGCATACGTATGCAAAATTTGTCAGACTGTTTTTGCGTGGAAGTAGATGTTTGTTTTATGATGTCTACTTACTTACTTAAGTTTTGTCTCTTGACAAGGTGAGTAGTGTATGTACCATGAAGCCGTTCTGGTGCAGCTCGTGGGCGCGCACGACGTGCGACAGATGGTTGGCGAGCAGGAAGCGGTCCAGCGCCGTCTGGTCGAATACGTGGCCCGTGCCGCGCTTGGCGTTCGCCGCAAAACCCTCGTTGGACGCCAGCTCCAGTTGTAGAGTCGCCGTCAATTTGTTCGCTCTGGTTGAGATAGCACAGGTTACGTTGGCCAAAAACATTTACCGACTTAATTGGTGTGTAGCATGTTGAAGAAATTACAGAAACACTGTAGGTACCTACCCAGAGAAACTTCACAGTACCTACACAGAAAGTTCAAATCAACAATCAGACAGCAGAGAATGTAATTTGAAGATGAGGACAGGCTTCCAAAAAGGGGTTGTTGAATACTAACTTGATAGGGTCGTTCCACAACAACTCCCAAGCTATGGAGCTCTGTTCGGCGGGCTTGGCCAGTGGTACGGGCACTTTGTCGATAGCCGAAATGAGAGGACAGACCCACGGCGGGGGAATGCCGCCATGACAACAAAATACCTGTTAAATTTAAAATTTAAAAGTACTAAGTAGAGTACCTACCTAATTCAGAAAAAGAAACAAAAAATTTTGAATAATTTGGAATCGTTGAAATCAAAATAGGGTAATAGTTAGCAGTAATTTTTATTGTAGGTATCTTTTTTTTGGTATAAATAACTGCAAAATTTTTTGTATCCTAACTGAAGGTCATCAGTAATGTAATGTAATCAACATACTTGTAAAATACATACTTTGTCATCAACGACAGCCGCCAGAGGGAGCACGTCAAACACATTGTTAATTGCGTTCCATATCTTATTGCCTTCAGTATCACCGTATTTAACTATACATTCACTGCAAAACATTTGATTAAATGAAGTATAATAGTTAGTTTATAATGCAACAGGAAGCGCAAGATCTGTATAGCTCATACTAAAGATATCTCCAGCAGCGAAAGGGTTCTGCCATCCCGCGTGAGCTCTTTATAATTCAAGAGTTTACTACCTAGTAGGTATAAGTGGCTTCAGTTTAAGCTTTGAAAGAGCAATTTAAGCTCTGACCACTGCAACTTCAAACAATCCCTACATAATGTTATAAAGTTCTGAAATTATGTACGTGAATTACCTACTAAGGAAAGTCGCTGCACCCGCTAAACTATAAAAAGAAGTTAGAAAGAGAGCACCAACTTGTAGAAAGTGAACATCTTCTGTATGTCGCGGGTCTCGTGGTTGCCGCGCACCATGAGCACGGCGTTGGGGCGCTGCAGCTTGGCGGCCAGCAGGTAGGCCATGAGCTCGGTGCCGTGCGAGCCGCGGTCCACATAGTCGCCCAGGAACAGGATGCGACCCGCCGCCAGCGCCACGCCGCCCGGCCACAGCGCGCTCTCCATCGACAGCAGCGCCCCCAGGTTGCCGTGCAGGTCGCCTGGTATACACCGACACAACAAATACCAACTACTTTATACTGGCATAAAAACAGAGATCATTATCCCTATAATATATCATGGAAGAGAACCAATATCCTGCACCATCAGATTATGAGTTTTAATCAATACTGACCCCCCACCAATAAGTTATATCTGGCTCTAACAAAAAAAGTGATATCTACTCGTAATTATGTTCTGTAACAATATATGTATTTTTAGTTTTACTTTACTAAATGGAACGTCTTGCCTATTTAGCCACTAACCAACAGTGTAGACAGGAGACGTTAGCCGTAGCAGCCTGGGCTCGCTGGCGCAGATGGGCTTGACGGCCTCCGCGAGGCGAAGCAATAGAGAGCCCAACGCGGCCTCCTCAGCGGGTGATGTCCACGCCCACGCCGGTTTCATCGTGCTCATGGAACCGCCGGCGCCACCAGATGGCCGTCGATGCTGGATGTCCACGGTTCGGAGTCAAGTCAACCACAGAAAGTATCGAAGTATCGTCGTAGATTGACTACTCAAAGGATACCTACTTCTAGTTATACATTCCCATGATACTTATGTTAGTCTTTAAACTAATTGACGTACCCTTTTTGGAGAGTTATAAGTACTCACAGGTGGCCTCTCAATAGAGTTCGCGAAGTAATGGACAGCCGCCAACGCTTCCACCGGTATGCAGCTGGGACCGAGCACGTCGAACGAGTGCACGGCGGTCATCATGAGGTTGGCGGTCGACGGGCTGACGGCATCCTCTGTGTATATAGGATTAAAAGTACCTACGTTCAGGAAAAGGAATAACATATTCTGTTAGATAACCACCGAGCTTGTTGTTTCACCGCCACGAGTGAAAACACAAGTAGGTAGTTATTATCACTCTTTGAAGACCTCACAAAAGCTAGTACAGTATACCTACCTATGCAACTCACGGCAGTTAAAGCATTTACAGAAGTTGGAGATGATAAGTAATCCCTATACAGGTATTGCTTTAACAGACAGGCTGATAATTGTGACAAAACTATGTTATTTTGTTGTTTCTTTGTTTGTATTTTTTTCTGTTTATTTTTTTTATTTTTGTCAATGTTTCTTTTAATGGGTAGTGAGCCTGAAATAAGTAAATGCATTATATTATATTTATTTATTTTCTACATTTAGTAGGACATGGACATATGGACATTTGGTGGCTACTTTGTCAAAACCAAGAATCGACATAATTTATGTTTCTTTACTGCCTAACGACGTGTAGTCAAGTCAGTCAGAGTGAAATGTGAATTAGTCCGGTCTATCTATCTCTTTCTCTATGGCAATTGATGCCGATGTCGACAATTCTGCCAAATTAGTCAGGTCAGATTGAAACAAGCAAAGTAACGTGCCGTCAAAGTTGTTGAGCTCGAGCATCTCATTGGGGGGCCGGCGGCGCATGCGCACGGTGTAGACGGCCACGCTGTAGTCGGGGCGCTGCGCGCGCAGGGCCGCGCCGGGCACGCCGGCCGAGCCCGCCCCGCCGGCCCCGCCGGCCCCGCTGGCCCCGCTGGCCCCGACGGCCCCGCGCGTGCCAGAGCCCTGCCGCGCCGCCGACATGCCCGCAGCTGCTGGATGAAACCACCTAACGTATTAGGAAAGCGACTGCACGCCAGGCAAGTAACGGTAGCGTGTTTGCTTTCACCTAGCCCCTAGGCCTAATGCTGGCTTGGTGCTAGTGCCCCTAGCACCAAGCTTATTGATATTAATTTTCATGGAGTTCATGTACCTACATCTCGCGGCGATACAGGCTGCAGGTTTCAATGTTTTTACTCACTGAATCATCGTACCTACCGATGATCAGTCGCTCACTCGACGATGTTATGCACACAGTTGCAGCTGGAGCTGCAAATTGAACTGATTCATGTGAACCACTTGGACAATGTATAGGTATATGATGCCTATTGCAATCATAACTCAAGGCACAGGAGATAGGACAGCATGCCTTGCGAAATGAGGTTGACAAATATGATCGTTCGTCATTCGTAGGTAGGTACTAAGAACATGTGCATAATAAAAAAAATCACCTGTTATAGCCTGCATTTTTAATGATGCGGATGTTGAAGGTTGTGCTTCCTTATCCCGTTCTCTGAAAGTCGTGCAATGGAATACATTACAAAATCCCATTGTTCTGGAACATATCATTTCCATGCCAAATAACGTCGTAACTGAAATTAGCTCTCAATGAGACACTAAATAGAAACCTTAATTATTTAAAAAATAGGTATGGACTAGCTACGATCCTAAGGTAGGTAAGTACAAAAAAGTAGCATTCTAACTGCAGGTCTGCAATATACGCTGAGATACTCCTCGACGCCCGCAGCAAGGAACTGGTGCCCCGCAATCTAAGCTCGCCCACTCCTCGCAGGAACTCTGCCAACGGTAGCTGTGAATTTGGCTGCATTCCTAATTGTCTGGAATCGTTTAACTTATTTAAAATTTAAAAGATAAAGTTTTCAGGGATGAACATCAGCTGAATGGACCATTGAAATTGAGCGTGCATCCACATCATTAATCTTACTTTTAAGAATGCCTTAGTTGATGCTATGATATCTACCCGAGGCAGAGTACATCGTCTCTTGCACTCATAGAACTTACCTGAGACAAACATCAGCATCCCTTGCTACACTCAAAGCGTCAACGGGCATTTGGCGCGCGGCGCGAGCAGCTGCCACCAGTTCTTTGAACTCCACGTATTCTAGCTTCAAGTCACGGTTGTTATCGAAGTACCTGAGTGCAAATAAAATATTTTTTAATTTACTAAATATTAAATATTTGTTATTTTAGACTTTATGAGTAGGAAACGAAAAGAGATTTGCGTAATTTGCAGTTGTGTGGAGAACAGGCTTTCATTTTATTTATGCAAGTATATAACTACTAACCGGAATATGTATCTGCACCTTATTTCTGCCGGTATTCCACTGTGCTGAGTGCCAGGTTCTAGGGCAGCTGACCACAACATCAGCTCTAAAAAGGACAGGCCGCCTCGACCTGTTACGTCAGCTGCTCTATGAACAAACATCGACAATCGGCATCAACATGGAAAGCGCGTAGACACTTGCATCGTTGTAAGATTCTTTCATGTGTAACAGGAATTGCCAAATATTCCTCAATTTCCATATTTTAAAAATAAATATTAATCAAATAAAAACGACTTGAAATAATAAAAAAAACTGTTGTTTCTTTTTCATGTTTTGAAGACAAACTTATTAATTGTTAGTCTTCGAAAACTATACTTATAAGATCAAATGTTGCTTTATTTTTTACATTAAGTACCTAAATAGACTTTGGCATTGCGATCTCTGCCAGCCCAGGTCGATCATAAATTGCGAGAAGACGCTGACGCTCATGTATATAGCCGGGTACACCATCAGCACAAATTCCCGGTACATTCTGATTTGATCTGCAATCGAAAATCTCCTTTTAAAAATACTAACAATCTCTTAATTATTTATTACCTACAACTTTAGCTCTGTAGCTTGAGGAAAAAGCAAATAAAACTTGTAACAATAAACCATTATATTTTTCATGATTACAACTATCGCACTGTCAAACATCACTGGAATTATTATACATTGGGCCAATTTTTGGCTTGTGGAAATGTTACAAATACCTGTGCAAATTATAGCGTGTCCAGAGAACCTAGATTATGTAATTAATCTTTAGCGAAAATCTGAGTGACTGAATAAAGTTAATTATTCACTGCTATGAACAGTTTCAATAAATGCTCATTACGATTAAACTAAATTAACCGTCTCTGTTATATCCAGCAGCTTGTAGTAGCTGCAAGTTGGGTGACGCCATGGCCACCGCACCGCCGGCAACGTCAATCCCAATCACCACGTTTTCTTCACAGATCTCGATCAACGAGCCAGATTCAACCTCCTAAAAGCGATGCAATCAGTTGATTTTGGTTGCTAAAGGCCCGTTTTGTCTCGGATTTGTATTCTACAAAATTAAAGGCGAAAGAGCGGTGGAGCTAAGTAATAAGAATAATTAAATATGACGGTCTCGTGTCTATTGCTTACCTAATTACCTGTTAGACGATGGTGACCACTACACCCTCCCGAATTTTTATAACTAACAATCTAATAATCAAAGTTAAGTTACCGGATCCCTGTCAATATCTTTTGGTTCGCCTGAGGCCATCAGAGCGAACATAAATAGTTCAGGACTGCGAAGGTTAGAGTGAGCTCGATGACGCTCTAATTCTGCCGCGTTGAACCACTGCAGTCGATTCCGAATGCCCTAAGTGATGAGGGAAAATGTCTAATTTATGAGTCGCGTCTTGGATTTATTAAAAATACATCGAACTAAATAAGTATTATTTTGATGGAATTGAACATTGCTGAGGTCCAGCCATTTACCAATAATTATGTCGCAAAGTTAGGTCATAAATCATCAATCATCTTATCACCACACTATCATGGTCCACTTTAGCTGGTTTACCCCAGCCTACGCTATCCAATCATAAATTTTGTACCTACCTACTTTGAGGAGCACTTTAGTCATTTACGATTTATACGTTACTGACTGCTTTCAATTTCAGCCTCTTCTTAACATCGGGTTTGACGGCCACCTTGTAGACAGCATGGTACACGCATTGCAACACGTGGTGTGGAAGCCATATCTTGTACACGCGCATCGGGTGGCAGTTTGTACCGGAGTCTATGCCAAACAACTGTAGGTAGTAGGTGTAATTGGAATAGGTAAAATAACTATTAACTAAAAGACTTATAAAACTGCATGTGAATATAGTGCTAGTGCAAGTGAAGGCAAGACAGTACGGGTTTTCGTCGGTACGAGTCGGGTACATAGATACCCTGCCACCTCCCTCAGGTAGCACTCCATGAGAACTGGGAAAGGAAGGATTGAGCAAGAATAATGCCAACAGAACAGTGGTCACCCGTTTGGAATCACCAATACTGGTGGGTAAGGCTCACGCACTGGTTCTGGTTAGGTTAGATTAGTTAAATGACTACGAACCTACCTCAAAATTAATTTTATGCGCCGTCATTTTCCAGCACTTCTTTTCGCATTTACTTGAAGGCAACCATATTTCTCCACTCGGCTCTTTATTAAACAGGTAACTTCGTTCACTGGGACAAAACACTAAAAGGGAAACCACATCACATAAATCTTTATAATGTTTAAACATTTTTGCAAGCTAAATACGATAATTTTTGAATAATTCGATGTATAAACAGAATACTTTGGAAATGGATATTCTTGCCAATTTGACGGAATATTTGTTATTTTTTACAGCTTGACTAATATTTTATTCTTCTGAGGTTGATTAGTAGTGTTTGAGTGTTGCCTTTTTTATAGTTGGAAGCAGCTGGAGCTGGAGGCAGACCTCTTTGTAAGAGTAAAAACGGGTGGTTTCTTTTTTTGCATAGGCGATATCGTAAGAGTTAATTTATACAAAACATAAGTTCCGAAAGTCAGTAGGTACCTATAAAGTTACCTATTTGTTGACATCATGTCATCGTGGATCGGCAAGTATACCTATTATAAAATATTGGTACCTAAGTAACAGTTGGTATAAAAAATCTAAGAGATGATGCGGTGTAGTACCTAAACTTTTAATTGGACGTAAATATCTCCATCTGTGTTAAAGTATTTCGTGTTGACGTGCAATATTAGCAAACTACCACACTACGACTACCTACCTACCTACATCTATAAAACTTAAAATTAAGGTAAATTAAATAATAGTTTCATAATCAACCCATATACTGTCCCTCTGCTAGGCACGGGTGTCCTCTCACAGAATTAAAGGGATTAATTAGGCTATAGTCCACCACCCTAGCCTAGTGCGGGTCGGCAGATTCTAAGAGGGAATTGGTGCTCTAAAGCATGCAGGTTTCCTCTGTGGGTTTCCTCGCCTTGTTTTCCTTCACCGTTTAAGCGAATGATAATTAATATTATTAATAGGCACATGATATCGAAAAGTCAGGTGTCGTGCCTTGGATTCGAACTCGAGACCTTCGACTTGGTAGTCCAATGGTCATATCACTAGGCTATCACTGCTATAGAAAAACACGCTTTTATAGAAAATCAAACAGAATTTTTATAAAGGCGTTTTTTAGTTTTTTTTTTTAACATTATTTATTTTTCATTTTTAGTTGGATTTTCTATAAAATATTGAATTAATATTATATTATGTATACTGTTTAAAATATTGAATTGTCATCATCGAGTTAATCCGACGTTTTGAAGGGGGTCAAAATCATGTTCAAAGTTTCCGTTACATACATACGTATAAATATGAAGTTAATAGAAGCGCTAATTAAAATATATATAAAGTTTTAAAAATATGACGATAGATGTCTCTTATTATCTACTGTACAGCAGTTAGGGTAGGACAAAAGAACAGTAAGTAAGTGAAGAAAAACAAATAAAACACGTGTCCCAACGATTCGCCATATAATGATCATCATATTAATTAGGCTGTAAGCCTGTAATGTATTGCATACGGGGTATTCTATTCCTTGTCAGACATTATTGATTAGTCTGTGTTGTGCTATAGTACTCTATGGCGGTATATATATACGGTGACGTTGCGATCACGCCACCTTTTTCATATGCGTTCTAGCGCTGTGATTGGTTGTAAAGTGTAAACCCCCACCCCAAACAAAAATACGACACATTCAACACGTTTAGTGCTGCCAATTTATATCGATTACTAACTCGATTTAACAATCGAGTGAAACCTTACTACTTATTTTTATGAAATTGGCCAACGAGCCATTTTTTATATTAAAAGTATTTCACAATATTTATCTTATATGCTATCAATTATTTGCAGAATTTACATAACTGTAGTAGCCTTGAGAGTTACTCGAAAAAATATATAAAAAATTACAATCGATTTAAACAATCTTACGTCAAATTCTAAATCAACGTACAACACTAACTAGTTCGGATTTGCTGGACGTTAGGAATCCCGCTAGTGTTTACCTCGAATTTATTTGAAAATTTGGTGATAATTTACAAGTGTAATATACGCAGTGGACCTGTAAGGACACTAGGTAAGTCTTTCACTTCATTATTAAGAGATTAAGGCTTCGTGCAAATTCTACACAAGTCGTAGAAATATAACCTAAAAGAAAAATCTGTGCAAGATTTCGTATTCGATTTTTTCTGATTTACTTACGTTTAAGTTAGAATCATCTACCAAAACTAATTAAATGACAGAATAAAATGGTTAGCTAGATATAAACAAGGTATTTTGACTCTTGCTTTTGTTATAAATACCCTCGTAATGAACCGTAAGTGCCACAATTTCTTCATCACATTACTTAGTGTAATTTAAACTTAACGCAAGTAGTTCATCGTATAAAATCTTAAAATAACAGTATGAACCCTATTACCTTTTAATAAGTATGAGGTTTTTCAATTGTTCTTTCGAATTTTAGCAACATTTAAACTCATTACCGCTGTTTACGTGATAGTGATAATTATCTTGCATATATTATTTGCTTGTAATTCAACAATCACAACAAATTAATAATATCCATTGATATCAAGTCCAATATTATTAACTTTGTATATTGGGGAAAAAATGTGCTTTGGTACCTACCTACATTTATTAAAAAGTGAATGCTTACTTAGTTTACTTATATTTTTTTAAACTTTTGTTGAGCATTAACAATAGAAAACCTTGAAACTCTCAATTAATACATATTAACAATTTTATGGTAAATGTATGGTATAAATAGTAAGGACTTATGTTCTTGATAAAGGAAATTTAAAAGAATTGGGAAATGGTAAAATACCTCCCTTCATTATCTTTGCACATTGTGTAACACTGGTACTCTTGGAATAGAATTACCGAAGTGCTAAATATCATGAAGTGTATAGATTTGCTTAACCCGTTCTATTAGTTTTACATTTGTTGTGGTTGACATTGCTAGATCATTAACCCCATTAAGCAATCGGTAAACGGAAGTCTACTAACGACATTGTAACTAGACAATGAAAGAAAAAAATATTGAATGAAAACATGAGTCATTATTCTTTCACATTATTTAACAAAATTAGAATTCATTGAATACAATTCATTTACTATAGCGAACATCCTTGAAACTGTGAAATTTTAAACCAGGGTTAGTAAACTGTATAGCTTATGAATTACAAATATATTAATAGTAAAAGCGCTCCAATCTTATTGATTTTATTTACTTTCATGTTAAGTAGCATTTACTCTTGCATGTTATTAAACATAAATGACTTGTTGAAATGACAATACTGGAATATAGATTGGACTCGGTAATTTTAAATCCATTCAATGTAATTACAATTACTGGAACTTTAAGAACCCTTTGCAAGGTTCATGGCCACAGGCTGACTGATAACTGTATTATAGGCTGTTATTAGTTAAGTACTGATTTATTGATACTGATAACTACCCCAATCATGTAATATAAGTACTACTTATAATATTATAGTAAGGCAGATACACATGGGCTTGTCAAATGTGATAATTGTATCAAAATAAGTTTTACCAGTGTTACATTCACATCTAAAAAGACTTTTAGAGACATAAGGAATCCTGTCTTGGTCGGAGGATCCTCCCTTTTCGTTGGAGGGGCAATACACCTCGCCTCTCCACAGCCCCAAGGTCTAATCTATCTTTGTACCAAATTTCATTAAAATCGGTTCAGCAGTTCAGGCGTGAAAGCATAATAGACCGCAGACCGTTACTTTCGCATTTAATACTAACTGTTGTAACCCGCGGTTTCACCCGCATGCCAAAGAGCTTTTTGAGATAAAACGTGGCCTATGTCTTTCTTCAAGGTCTAATCTATCTCTGTACCAAATTTCATCAAAATCGGTTCAGCACTTTAGGCGTGAAAGCGTAAGAGACAGGCAATGTAGTTTCGCATTTATAATATTAGTATGGCAATCTTGAAACTAGGTAATCTCTGATGATTACCTAATTTCAGTTTAAATATTTTTTTAAACACAAATCAGTGTATTATGTTGTATAGATAAGAGAGACTTGATTTCTTCTTGAACTACGAATCTATAAAAAGATAAATACTGACAATGATTTGACCTTAATCTTCACTACTTGAGTAATGATAAGCAAGCAAGATATTGATGCTATGATTTTCTTTTAGTATTGTTTCCATTGATATAATGGACAGATAACCTGGTTAAAGTGTCTAGGAGGTGTTTAATTAAATCGGATAAATAAATAAATAAATATACCTATTAACACTTCAGCCCAATATCTTGACATTAAGAGTCAAGTTTTTTTTGTAACCATGTCTAAATCAACTTTTTAACAATTACGCAGTTTTTTGCAGTAAGTAGTTTTTAAATTCTATAAAAACAATAACACGAGTTGTAATAGCAGTAGTGGCTTTACACATATTCTACGGTTGCCTGTTCGCACAGCAGGGTCACGCAAGGCCGTGGACTTCGCACTTCCTTTTCAATCCCCCCAAATTGAGCTCATTACGCGCCGTGTGCGCACGCGTCGGTGCGTCGCCCGCTGTCGAGATAACGAGATCACACCTGGTGCTAACAGGGGACGGATGTAGATATTATGCATTACATAAAGTCGCTTCTTCCCAGTCAAGATAACTGTAAACCGAAATAGGGAATTACTTAATCATCATCATCATCAACCCATATACTATCCCACTGCTGGGCACGGGTCTCCTCTCATATTGAGAGGGATTAAGGTATAAGTCCACTACGCTAGCCTAGTGCGGGTTGGCAGACTTCACAAACCGTCGAGAAAAATCTCTAAGGTATGCAGGTTTCCTCACGATGTTTTCCTTCACCGTTTAATAAGCGAATTACTTAATATCTATCATTATTTTACATCTGACTAAACAGCCTTGGTAACAACAGGACTACTGCTTAACCTGTGAGAAAAAAATTCTACTTACTTTTATGAAGCTGTCACTAACCTGACAGACACAAATGTACTTTAATTATGTACATAAAATTTGGCGGCATGTGAAGAAAGGTCAACAAACTTGCTAAAAGCTTTAGTATAAAAACCTTTTAAATCTTACCCCCATCGGGGTGCGTACTGTCATTATCTACTGCTGCTGTTATTTTTAACGTAATATTTCATAGGTCTGGCTCCGTTATTGTATAAATCAGAATTGACAGAGAACTTCGTATCTAATTTCTTTACGCTCGAATGTTTGTTGGTAGTAAAAGCAATGCACCGCAGCAGCGTCCATATTGTTTATTGTGGAATAACTTCGTTGCACGAAGCAAGCTTGACGGTTCCGGTTGATAAACTAACAAAATCAACGTGGTTAATAAAAGAAAAACTACAGCACTGGAACCAAATCGTAGATAACTTTACATAATAACAATGTCTAATAAACGAGGTTTTACAGCCGATTTCAGTTTATTGATTTACTCGGATATAATGTACCTACCTAGGTATGTTAACAACTTTGACGTAGCTAATAGGTATGTGATCACTGACTGACAAGTTATCGATCAAGAGTTTCCACTTTTTCCAAGCGAACTGATCTGCAAAAACAGTTTTTATGAAATTTTTAACATCAATCATATTATACTGACAGACTGATAGAGGCTATCGATTCTAGATTTTATATTCTAAAGACTCTCATTTTAGAGGTTTATTAGTTAGCCCTATCAATTTGATAAAATTAATGCTTCGGGGTTCTTATAATCTCTTCTCTTCGATCTATTTTTAGTACTTAACTTGACACCGTAATTGGAAAAACAGCACGTTTATGGAATTGGCTCTGTGCCTGTCCTTCCGCTTTGGATTCACTTTAAAACACCTTGGAAAATGATTTTTGAACGTAATTTACTCGTTAAAAAATTTGATGATACATTTTAGACAAAGTCCTTTCTTGGTTATCTATAAGTAATAATGTCCCGTTGTTGTGTAAAGAAACAGTCTCCATATTTTCTGTTTGTGCGCCCAGATTGCCTTTCGAGATATTGGTAGGTCTATACCAGTTATTTGGCTTATTGTTGATACCTATGAGAAAATGTCGAACTGATTTCTTAGGACAATGTTGAATACCGTAACAGTATTCAATATAAAAACATAAGAACAGAACAATACAACAATTTGTGATAAAATGTCGTTCCTAAAAATAATTTGCTCTCAGGGCTTATCAACTCATCCGTCAAGTTTTTACCGTAGTTCTACCATGTTTCTGATATCTGTACAAAGTACATTCATGCATCAGCCGATCTGCTTGTATCTAACCCACTTGGTCCCGATAAACGCCCGCAGTAGCGAGTCACGACGCAAACTACAAGGTAAACTACTTGATAAATACTTGTGTGTAATTATTACAATGTCGTTTGAAGATTAATGTAACATGTGTGTGTGTGTACAGCATAGGTATTCTTGAATCTCCAATCAGGGTGACAGGAATGACCCGTTCTTGTTCTCCACCACGCCTGGAATGGCGCAGGATGACTAGAATCTTTTGCTGCCACACCAGGACTGAGGAAGCACTCGAACCTATTTACTGAACACCAAAAAACTATTTTTTTATTCATAAAGTACAATGTGTTTGGGTTTATCATATTCGTCACGATCACAACTAGTAGGCGTCATTCCTGAGTCACCACACCTTCCGATGTTTACGATTAAGATTTTTGGAAGATATGGTTGATTCATTTTGGCGATGGCATTATTGTTTGATCCGATTTGAGGAACCTACTCATTCGGTTTCGTGTGAAGAAAATGCATACTTTTGTACTGATTTCATACTGTTACTTATAATAAATTTGGATAATAAGCAAATAATTTTGCTTCCATACTTCTAAAACTTTTGGGAACTTTAATTAAATAAAGCCTCCTAAATTGAATGGCTTGTTATCATTTCCAGGAACTTATACTCCTATAACGGCCAGGTCCACAGTCCAATGTGGAAATGGAGTATCTTCTATATTCATAAACGCCACTTACCCCGCGTACAACGGTGGCAAGCCGACGAACCCTTTGATAAGCTTTGACCTTAGATGGCTATCAGAAACAGTCTAAAGGCCATCGTTGATACAATATGTTATTTATGACTTATTTATTTATTACGTATTATCTAGTATAAGTTATTTTAATTATTAACTTGTGTCTGAAAGATCTCTAGAAATAAATATACCTACGTGAGATACTATGAAAACTGAGTTTAATCGTCGTAGAAACTCAGGTAAGTATATATTATTTTTAGCAGTTTGTAAATTAAATGGTTCATCTCATTAATTTATGTCTATGTTAATATTATCTGTAATTCTAGAAAAGTGACAATATGTTGGCGTGAACACGTTACGAAAAACATTAATATAAAAAATTTAGTAATCGTTGGTGGTATTACTTAGTCAATGAAAGTGAATGCATGTTTCGAGTTAAGATCTAAATAATTTCGTAATCGATCCAATTTACAAAAACTAATCGGTTCCACATTCACCAACCTCAATTAGACACAATATACCGACAGTTACCCAAGTACACATACCAGTCGTTGCAGTTGAGTTAATAAATAACACGTCGCATGAGTTCGACAATGAGGTTATAGCATGTATCCATGCTCCTTGGTAATGTCATTGATATTGTAAATACGAAAAACATAGATTGCGATAAAAAATGGCAAAGAGATTAATCTGGGGCAGACCCTGACTTAGAGTTGGTTGGGAACCCAGCACATATCCCGGGCGGCGAAGATTGTGGCGGCCACCTCGCTATCTATGCTATGCTGGACCCGATTTACAGACGGGCAGCAAATTAGAACTCATACTCTGTATACCCTTTTAAAAATGTTGATCCGGGGCTGTCCTGAGAAAGATTATAGGTGCCTTTCTGTCTCAAAAAATAAATAGTACTTAAATAGTAATTTTGGTACGCAAATGAAACAAGCTGGTAGTTCAATATGATCCACTACGTGGAGATTAACACTAGATTGTCATTAAAATGTCTATATTGATAAGCCGATACAACACTCGTGATTGACTATTCATTACGCTTGATGAAAATTGTATCCGAGTTTAGCGGACGCATCTCGATTGATAATGACATTAATCCGATTGTAGCGACACTTATTAAAGTATACTCTAATATTATAACATGGGAATTAGTAGGTATTCCGCTAGATCTAAAAGCTGTTGACGTTTGTTTGTAAACCTACAGTTTCCAAGAATCATATTTTATTATGGACAGAACGCTTTTCGTAATCTTAACCCGAAGAAAGTGCGCGTACCTATTTTAATTTATTTACAAGTGACTTAAAATGAAGACTCCGATATGTGGACTTTAAAATGTCTTGAATAACGTCAATTTATTTCCTATACTTAGCTAGGTCTTACAACACGCGCCGCAGCGAACTATGTCAAGGGGCGAAAGTTCAGAGGGCCACGCGTGCCCTGCCATACAACACTTTGGACCTGGGTCGGCAGAATAAGACATAACCGTTGCCTTAAGCAAGGAATGTTTACTGACACACATAGATAATAACTTCAACGTATCAATCCTTGGAGTTTGTACTTTAGACAGAGATTCTTTGTGTCATATTGTTTGTGAACGGAGTAATCTAAGATAATTGATTAGCGTTGCGTGATAGTAAAAAACTTGAGAATCTTTTTGCGGAATGTGTATCTTGTAGGTACCCCGAAAAATTCACAAGCCGTTGTCGCCATGCCCTTTAGTTTAAGTTTCCCGTACCCAATATTTCAACCCCAATCAAGGCACATCCCGCCGGCCTTCAAAACTCTATCAACCGGATGCCGCCATTAGTTTGCCGCCATACAAATTATCATGTAGGGGATGTAAACTAGTGAACAATCTACCCATATTTGATTGCATTGGAACTAACGCCCGTTCCGTCTATGCTCGTCCGGGAGTACGGACTTCGCCCCCAGAAACGAGCCCGGCCATTATCCCATCGTCCCGTCTGCGCGAGAGTCGCTTTCCGGCGAGTACCATCCGTTTGTAGGGCAACCAAACCTAGGGTAGTCACCAGGACATTTTATAGTTTGCTAGACACTCATTGGCCTGCATGAATTGACGAAAGGATATTGAGCAGTGTGAAACGCAACTTTTCTAAGTATTCATAGGTACCTATTGCTGTCGGAACATTAATCCTAATTACCAATAATACACGCGTGTTGAGCTTTGACCACAGGTATATTGCGTAACTGACGTACCAAAACCGCAAACATTAATACTGTTGCGGCATATCGTGCATTCCATTAATTTATTTGCTTGGTAAATGATGTGAGCTTTTCAAATTAGCAGTTCTGCTCTGCGAAGTGTTAAGAGAACCGTAGAAATAGGAGCTAAAAAATAAAAAATTGACGTAGGTTAAAACAAAAATTATTACTTAAGTATATCACTTTGCGTATTATACCACTAGATATTCATTTCTGTCACCCTGCCGAATGTTATTAGAAAACTTCGCTGAATGAACTTGAATCGCCGTAATGTCTACCAAAGACATCAGTTCAATAAACGTTTTATCTATTATAAATACACCTACCTACCTGTCGAGTGTCGAGTATATATACACATACATATTGAAGTATCTCTTTGTTATTATTGTTTACTATCTACAAGTACGTGCACAAATCATTCATGAAACGATACATGAATCATTCTAGTGATCCGTGTCTCGATCTCATTTCATGGCTCGTTTACGTGTCCTGAATGAACTTATTCATAGAAAACCGAGGCGAGTCCGGGAGAGTTGAATGACGGCACTCATTGATTAGTTCGAAATTGCATTTCCTCATTTAATATTCGTATTATAATTATATCAAAACTAAAATTAGCTTGAAGTTAAAGCATTTCATCCTCTTGAAGTGACAAAAAAAATGGTCTTAGGAAACAAAATTCACTATTTTCAAGTAGTAATAGTTGCTATATGCGTCACAAAAGGCAGCAGCAAATGTAATCAGTAAGAGCAAAGTGCGGAAAGTCTTCAACAACAAAGCATCATGGTCACTGCACACGGAGCGTGCTTAGGTCATTCCGCCGCACTTTGCCCATTGTCTCACGTGTGTAGGAGTCTTTATAACAAATAACTTGTCATCCTCTGAGTTACAAGCTCTTATATCATGGAGTTAAAGTTTATTTCAGTTTGACACCTTCCGCAGGATGTCGCGATTTGTTGTTAAGGAATTATTCTATTCGCAGATCTGTGACAATAATCAGGGGCAATTGGTTTCTGTTACACTAATTATAGGGAAGTATCATTTAACTATGTAAGTATCATTACTACTCGGCTACCTATCAGAAGTGTCTACAATAAATTGCAAAGAAAATAAAAAAGTTGTAATAAATTATCTTTGTGAAGCGTTTAATTAAATTCGTACCTCCAGGCAGACACGGTTTAATTTGATTATAAGTATTTTAAGTAATAAAAAATACAGTAAGAAATTCTTACTGTATTTTTTGGTATTTATAACACAACCAAAATTAATACGGCTATACCCGTATTAATTAGAATATTCTATTAGGAATGAAATTCAGTAAGATGATATAATAATATTATACATTGAAATAATAATATTATTATTAGTCTAAAAATAGCATTATCCCCTAGACGTATTTGTTTCAGGAAGATACTGAAACCTGAGCTAAAGTAATCAATACACGAGACTATCTTAGTTGTTTATTTGTCTGCGATGAGAAACGACACAAATAGTATATTAAGAAAAACGGTGAAAACATCGCAAGTTATCTGCTGCCATTGCTATGTAAAATGGTTTATCAGTTCCTAGCAATTCCTTGAGCCCCTTTGTTAGATTCTGGTGGATATCCTGTGCGAAAAAGTAATCAGAAGCGTATAATCTACTTTTTATGTTGTCAATACTTACTGAAAAACTAGTCGAAATTATAAGACAGCATTCAAATAATGATGTCAAACTTTCTCAACTGTCCGTGTTAAATATTGCGACGAATAAAAATTTGCTTAGCTTGCCCCTCGATTTCTGGTTTGCAAACTATAATGGACGAGACAGGCCCTGTCTCTAACCCGTTATACCCTAGTACGTTACGTTCGGAATTTGATTAATAGGAGCGTCTACGGCTGAGTGCAGATGCACCGAGATACGGACATGTTTGCGAGTTTACGAACGGTATTGACGTCCCGACTCGTCTGCCTTTTCACTACCGAGCTTTCGGTTTATTTGTGGATTGAAAAATGAGGAGCTCTCCTCTACAATCGTCGCATTTTAACAGAATAACTCAAGACTGCAATTTTAGATATTTTTTTATCTTCAATTGCCTCTATGAAAGTAGGTTTAATTTATTTCAAGTCAAGGTTTTGTTAGCCTATTGAGTTTGAGCAATTTTATCAAACCATTAGAATAGTAAACTAGGTTTATTCTAGATCTACCCCCTGTCATCAAATATGTATCTGCAAATAATTGTTTAATGACAGTAATTAGGACTTAGTTTAAGCCTGTTTGAGAATTTATTGTTCCTTTTGTAATATCACTTTTCGATGAACACCTGAGTAAGTACATGATGATGACTGTGAAGTTTAATAGCACAAAGAACGAGCCACTTGCCGTAACTCTACCTTGTAATGACAGAAAACTTAGCCCATCATTACGGTGTGGTGAATTACAAATAATGAGGCTCATCTTTGTTTCCTAACATCACATATACTTTTCAAAAACTTATGTGTACATATTTCCAAGGCGAGATCAATCAGCATTATTGAAATTACTGTACTAGATAGCTATTTTAAACTGCGCAGTTAAACGTAAATATTTTTATACGTAACACCGAAATGCCGTAGGTGACGTAGGGTTCCTGGATGATGTATCAACAGTCACGGCCACGTGGGCTCGCGCGATCACGCCACCGAGTCTACCACGGGCGCCTAATTCACTTCTATCTAAATCGCAACCTGCCCCAACTGTTCGATTATTTTATTCAAGATCAGTTCGCTTTGTCAGCGTGAGAAGCAAGACGAGTTTGCCACCCGTGGTACAGGCCCTTCACCGGTTCCACGTCACTGCTGCTTTTCGAGTTTCGTCTCAGTTTCGGAACGCGCACCGCGCCGGCCGGACACACCGTGCGTTCGCATATAACATCTGTAGAAAAAAAAATATATTTTATTGTCTCTTGTATCAAGTGGCTGTGATAGTCTTTAAGTGATATTTTGTATAGTTCTAGGTTACCTATTCCTGCTAAGCCGGTGAGTTTAATTATTTTATATTTAAAACATGTGCTACCACATGAAGTACAAAGTTTAACCGCGTTATGAACAGTAATAATTACCCTGTATGTTAAGGGTTACAGAACATAACTAACATCATATTAGATGTTTTAGAATAGGAACATACTATGTACATAGATAATAATCCTATGTTATCATGTGTAAACAAACAGTACAATAATAGTGAACGGCGTAACACGTTCTAGATAGCGAACTTTTTGCGACAGACTTTGTTTGCAAATTAACAAAAAAAATGAACAAAGAAGTGCGGTGATTGGCTTTACTTTTCCTTCATCCAAGAACTTTCACATTTTGATGCAAATTGCTTACGTAATATAAAAACGCTTTTGCGGGTACTTATATCATAAAATAATAATAAGCAAAATGAATATTTTTAGGCAGTTCAACAATTAGTGTAATTTATAATTTAAAAACTTAATTAAATAGCTAGCTATAATTTAACAATTTAGAAAATCTAATATTATTTTTTTAAGACTTACTTCGTACAAAAGTCTAGTAACTTTAATCTAACTTGTAACAGTTCGTTTCCTTGTATTATTTTATTTATCATATTATTATTAAATTCTAAATCAATGATCCCAACATGGCTTGTGTTTGTTTGGTAACAAAAGGCACACCTCTCTCGAGGTCAATAACTTGCTAAAATTAGACGCGACACCGCAGATAATAAGTTAATTCTTGAACCAAACTGTCGTGACATACACATTGTAACATAGAAATTTAAATAACTGTACTTCCCATACTTGATGTTCAATTTACAGGGTTATGTGAAACATTTAGGGGGTCTTGCTGAATCTCACCTAATCTCACGAGGGGGAGGGAGGTTAGAACCATGTAAAATGGCGGGAAAGCTGGATTAAATAGTTTTAACTAGTTACATAAAAGTAAATTAAGCATGTTTTACAAAATAAAACTAACGCAATCAGACACATTTTCACTAAAAACACGCATTTTGAAAATTCTCACGTGAAATTAGGCCGGGAGGGAGTCAAGGCAAATCTCACAATATCTCACAAATTGGGGAATGGGTCGAAAAAATTGCATCACTTAATTGACGCCCGTTATGGAGTTGAACGAATGTGAAAATAATACGTTGACCCTACAAGAAAATTAAAGAGCGAATAGATAGTCTAGAACTCGTAGAAGTCACTCGATAGTCTCTTCTTGGATAATTTAAGAGTTTATAAGAAGAAAAAGCTAGAAGGTGCCTGTCATGTAGTTGCATTTCACAGACAATTAGTTGTATCGGCCTCCAATTCCATTATATATTTTCGGTTCCACGTTATCATGAATCAGTAATGCTTTCTATTCTAATAATAAACATCACCTGTTCGCTGTTCTTATCGTAGTTAATTTATAATTACATATTGTACCAACCCTTTGAAGTGGCAGTGGCTATTTGCTCTCTTTAACAGATTATTAATTGAAATGAATAATTACTATTGTTCTTACTTAATCTTTAGACTTTGAACTTCAACTTGTATTATGCTTGCTTACGCGGGAAGAACTGTACTTTGGTCTTATTTCAAGCGTTATCTCTTCAACCGTAGTCTGTTGGCCTGAGTGTGGCATGCTTTGGTTGAACGGTTTCTCTAGATAATTCGGTAGTAGTCAGATTATAATTTCTTAGATGTATAGAGCTATATTATATTATGTTTCATGGAAGATCAATTAATTGATTCTGAGCAATATTATCTGCCCTAGTATCCTCGGGGATTATTGTCTTATTTCCGACTTCCTTTTGATATAATCAATTCACTTGCTTGTAATCACTAATTAATGGTAATTACACCTACCTTAGGTTGTACTTTATTTACATACGAAACAATTATTTATTCTTCAACTTTGTTGTAAACTAATTTGTGATCAGTGTTTTTAATCTTTGTAATGTTATTACAGTGATGTTCAAATGCGAATATATTTAAATAGAACCCGTTATCATGATTATTATAATATCTGTTTAATGAGTCGAGGACCACCTTAACTAGCCTTATTACTCATTGTTTACATAAGAAATGCTAAACGTAGATTTCTTGTAATACAGGACTTCCATAATAATAATTATTTTAGCGATAGTAACTCTTTTTGTTTATATGTTACCTTCTCACGCCTAAACCGCTGAACAGATTTCTATAAAATTTGGCAAGGAGCTAGATTACTTATAGGACTACTTAATGTCACATAAAATATCCTTATTAGTCCTTTCAGGACGCAAGTGAAATCGCAGGCAAGAGCTAGTAATAATTATAAATATGAGGCTGATCCGTCAACTAATAGTAACATGTGTGTGGCAAATCCTGCATGGAAGGAAAAATATGACGATGGGAGCCACTGTGCTAGGGGGAATATGAATAGGGAACTATTGTAAGAAAGGCTTAGTGCCGGTTTCAGAGTAACTTATGATACAGGTATATCATAATATAGGTAAGCGACAATTCTTAGTGTCGGTCACCTTCAAGTCCCAAATAACCTTGACTTTGACCGGACTCATTTCAAATTCAAATTTTTATTGCGTACATGTGTATTGTACATATGAACGCAATAAAGATTTGAATTTGTATGTAAACATTTGTAAAGTTTAACGTTGTAAAGTTTAGTATCAACAGCTATGTAACCCTGTTAGGGCGCTCAAACTTTGAGTATTTTGTAATTATTTTTAATTTAAGTACAATTATGTTGTACCTACTACCTAATTGTCTATCTCTAGGAAGGACTATTAGATTATTATATGATTATGTGTAAATATTTATTTAGATATACTATATTTTATCTTATTAACCTATACCTTTAATACCTATAATAAATAACGGCTATTATAATACTAGTGTATTACACGGAGTCAAATGTCAATCTTTAATTGCGCTTATTACCACTATATGTATAACTATAGTCATAAGGATTTTTTTACAAAATCGAATCAAATAATTCTTCTTCGATCATGCCGAACAGGTAGTTGGCCATGCGTCGTAAAAGATTGGACAGCCAGCAGTTTAATAGAGAGTGCGGCTGACTGGTCAAGGTGTGCCAGGCGATCGGTTAAATAATTATATATTTTATTATTATATTACAATATATCATATTATTATCATCTATCGTAGACTGCGGAGCCTCTTTAGATCAAATAACGGTATACTTCAGGCAACACAATTTCTCATCCAAAATTAGGTGCTTAAAGTTGTAGGGTTAATCACCCGTATTCTTGCTTAATATATTAATACAGTCTCTCTGTAAATATCGTACGTATTACATTCGTTTATTATCCGACCTGTTTTTTCTCTGAATCCCGTCATAAAACCTTCTGAGACGCAACGCGATCGTTCGCTAATTAGCCTCGTTACTTGGTAACTGTGACATTAATGGTACATTTCATATTGATCTTTCTCTTCTTAGCCATATTCTGGAAATGTATCCTTAAGCTGAGAAGCTTTGTATAAGTCATAAAGGGATTGAAAATGATATTACCTCTAAAAGAATTGACACAATAGTCATCGCAAAGCCCGACACCCCAGACAAAGTTATTTTAAATAAAATGGGACAAGGTTGTCTGGTAGAAAACGCCTAATGTTATTCAGACCGCTTTGTACATTTTTGTACATTACGAATAAATAAACGACAGGTTTTGCACAATCGAAATGCGCAGGATTTACATAGGATTGCTAAGCAGATACAATTCTAAAACAAACGTAGATTGAACGAATATTTGGTAACTAGTAGGTACATCTGGATAACATGAATAGTTCACATTTAAACATGAAATAATTATACAAATTCACTATTTCTATACAATATTTTAACTGTACATGAGCCAAGACATATTTTGAAAAATAGGAAGGTGTACCCTATGCCATCTTTGTACGGGTGTGAGACAGCGTTAATAGATTTATTATCTCCGTGATTTCTTTCATTTCATTACATTATAGTGTTGTCTTGTACAATGTATTGCATGCTATTCCACGGTTGTACCCGTTATGCTACCAAATAACAGTTCATGAATAGATTGTTGAAGACAATTCATGCGAGACAATCTAACAAATCTTGCAATTTTTTCTTAGAATATTCAAAGAAGTTTAACAATACATGCACTACCGATTCCTCTGATTCAAATAAAACTAAGTATGATAAATAGATTACGTTATTGTTTGGATGTTAAAGTTAAACTAAAGTAAATATTCAATCGGATGGTTCCCTTATCCCCACACTTAATTAAAATTAAATAAAAAACCTGACCTTTGCCTTGATTAAGCTCGATTACGACGAATAATTCTTTTGAATTGTGATAAGTAATGACTATATTAATCGCACAATTATGACATAACACGGTATAATCGAAAGCATTTCAATTAAGATAAAGAGACAGTGCGTTATTGTAAGGCGATAAGAGATCACGGGCTGGTGTTGCGTAGGTCGCGTAATTACGAGTGACAAAAACCACCACATAACAAAAACACGGAAAGGAAAAAACTCAACCTACGGCGAGTTAAGGATGGAAATAATCACTGCTTCAAAATATATTTGTTTTCACCGTGATTTCACCTGTGATAATTTAACACCAGTGATTTTCATTCATACTATTTTCTACTTATTTACTACTATGCTATTCACTGAATTGTTGCAGTGATGCCATCGTTGGGCCATTGATTAATGATAATAATCAATCACTTTGTGTCTTTCTCATCAGTACTCATTAGAGTACTGCACCAGTGCAAACTACATAGATCAACTACCATAAAATCTATATCAGTAGCAGCGTGTTTCATTTCCTAATTATTTATCGTATCTATGTGAGTAAAATATTCCATTGATAAGGCAGGCTGAATTTTACAAGGCACCCACACTTGTAAGATATGTTGCCTTTTCGGGTGAACCTTCTACAATGTTTGGTTCGTTCGCAGACACAGCTGTTGTCATCTACCTTAATACAAAGAATAAGCACAGTTCGTTGATCCGATCCTGCATTGTCTTTCCGTTTCAACTTCTTTTGTTTCTACTGATTGGAATAGTTTGCGTCGCTTACGAAACAGGAGGAAATGATAGGTGTGCGAAATAGTAGTCTAGTTATACCTACCTAAGTAGGAATCATACTCACGCGGCACATGTGACTGAGAAAACTTGAGATGTTATCTAAGTGTTTCGTGTTTGCCAAGTATGTGCTATCATGCTTTTTCTTGAAGTACCTTTCTACACAGACTGTACTGACATCTCAAGCAGGCTATGCTTAGGGTGCATTCTTGATTTCTCGCACATGCTAGTTAACAATATCTTGCTTCAGAAGGTCTCTTGGATACTAATTCAATTTATTGATTACTGATCTATGATTGTGTTCGTATACCCACTGGCGTGTTAATGTGCATCAATGGGAGACGGAGTAATGAGATCCATGTCTTAATTCACTGTGTCTGCGAACAAAACAAAAATTAAAATATCTAAACAGCTTTAAAACATATTGAAATATACATATTTAACAAATTCACATTGTGCATAATTCATCGCGTCATTGAAAAACGAGCGACTGGACCCGGAGTCTAGGATAACATAAAGTAACATAAGCTCTTTTTGTGTCTGTTATGCATAAAGAGTCTACATAATGTAATATTAGTAACAACACATGATTATTTCCACTGTTTTACACGCATATATTCCTAGTATCAAGTGTCTGATACTTGGAATTCTCGTGGAGAATTCCGTGGAATACGTGTCCTTTTTTATTTGTACTTACTTTGTTATCTAAATAGAATAGAATAGATTTATTTATTTGCAAAGAGTGTAGGTACAAATTATTAGGTCTTACAAAGTTTTAAGGTCCCTTGTACATTCTACCTTAATTGGTATGCAAATTTACATATTTTTTTATTTTTATTTTTTTAATAATAAAACCCATCGTCCAAAATTAATAAAACTTATCATCAAATTTACATATTTTTTTTTAAATTAATAAAACTTATCATCTAAAAATTCTTGTACTGAATAATAACACTTGTGCAATAGTAGTTCTGTAACATGCTTTTTAAATTTTGTTAGTGGTTGTTCCTTGACATTATTCGGTAACTTATTATAAACTAGTGGTGCCATACAAATAACACTTTTCCTCAAAAGTGTAGTTTTAAAAACACCCGTGCTTAAAAGATTTTTATATTGGGATCTAATACCTATTGTTCTATTTCGAGTTTCTTTCAAGGTGGTAAACAGGTGTGAGTTCGTTTTAACAAATATACATAATTCCAATATATAAAGACATGGGAAGGTTAACAATTTATGAGACTGAAATATAGGTAGACAGCTGTCAGTTACTTTTAGGTCAAACATAGCTCTGATGCAGCGTTTTTGAGCTTTAAAAATACTTGCCTTCTCGCTACAGTTGCCCCAGAATATTACACCGAACCTTAGAGGAGAAATAACTAGTCCGTGGTAGGCAACCAACACGCTAGACAGGTCCACTTTTTTGGACAAATTGTGCAGCATGTAAGCAGATGTACTCAATCTCTTACAAATACCCTCTGCTTGAGCCTTCCAAGAGAGTTGGCTATCAATTAATATTCCCAAAAATTTTGCAACATCCACTGAGCCAACAGCTTGGCCATTGTGGTTTATATTCATGTTAATAGGGGGGATTCTTTGGTAAAAATGCATGACTTTAGTCTTTTGAAGATTTATTATTAAATTATTATGGTTTAGCCAATTTATTAGAGAACTGAGTGTGTTATTAATATCTTGTTCATAATTTTGTTTATTGGTACATTTTATTAGAGACGTACTGTCATCGGCAAATAATACCATTGGATTTAGTGATTGGCGGGGGAGGTCGTTTATGTACAATAGAAACAATAAAGGGCCAAGGACGCTGCCCTGAGGGACGCCATATTTGATTATTCTATATGAAGATCTGTATTTTAATTCATTTTTTGTTTTTAGACATATCCTAGATACCTCGGTACATTGTCTGCGGCCATGTAAGTAAGACGTTATCAAATTCAGGACGTTTCCTCGAATACCGTATGCTTGAAGTTTTTTAAGGAGGATATCGTGATTAACATAATCAAACGCTTTGGACATATCTGCATAAATTGCACATATGGGTGTCTTCACATCTACAATAGGCAGTATTTTGAAAAGGAAATCGTAAATTGCCATATTAATGTTTTTATTTTTCCTAAAGCCCTTCTGTTCGTCGCATAATATATCGTATCGTGCCAAAAATGAGTAAAGCCTTTCATAGATTATTTTTTCTATTAATTTTGAGAAAACAGGTATCAATGCAATGGGTCTATAGTTCGACATATCTTCTTTGCAGTTCTTTTTAAAAAGAGGTTTTACAATAACTGTTTTGAGGCTTTCCGGAAATATACCGCTGTAAATGATAGCGTTAGTTATATGTGCTAGAGGAGAAGCTATGCAGTCAGAAACAAATTTAATAACTTTAATAGAAATCCCATCGTAACCAACGCTTTTTTTGTTTTTTAAAGATTTTACAATACGAATAACATCTTAGGGGACTATTGGTTGCATAAAAATTGAATGAGGATTGCTGTTTATATTTATTTCATTATTTGAAGATGTAGGCAAAATTTGGTCAATAAAGTAATTGTTGAATGACTCGGCTATTTCTTTAGGATTTGTTATACATTTTTCTCCTTTTTTTATTTGTAATATAGGTTCACTTGTTGTTTTTGAATTATTTATAACTTGCCATGTTGTTTTTGATTTATTTCTAGAATTATTGATTAGGTAATTATTTTGGGCTTTTTGAGTCAGTCTGATGATTTTTTTAAATCTTTTTGAATAGTTTTTAAATGTAGCTTTGTTTTCAAATGTAGGTTTCATTCTTTGTTGCCAGAGTAATTGTCGCTGTCTTTTGCTGCATATACGTATGCCTCAAACAATATGGTATTTTTTAGTTCTGGACTTAAAAGTTACAATATTATTTATTATTTTTTCCTGATGGTATAGAATTTGCGGTTTAATATGGATGGATGGAAGATTGCGTTTTTATTTTTCTCAGTCCTCCATTTCTACATTTCTGCGTCTTGATGTCTTTTAGTGGCGTTAATTTAATGTCGAACTTCCATGCGCAGTTAGCAATATCAATGGTGGCTTCTCTGCATGAGACAAACACTTTCCAATCTGCGGAACAATTATGAGACGACCCTTTCTGATACCATACGAAGATCATCAAACGCCTATTTTAGGTTAAATGTTGTTGTGTACAATAAACGTTTTTCTTTCTACTCATGCTACGAAAAAGTCGACTATTCTCCTCAGTGAAAGTCCTAGTGAGTATTTTTTATGTATTCTTTGTGGTAAAACCGCTATTGCTTACAAAGTCCAAAGTCAAATATTTTATTTCAATTAGACCATTAAAATAGCACTTTTGAAAAGTCAAACTAGTTGCACGGTTCCAAAAAGTGGGTCATATGGAGAAGAACCGGCAAGAAACTCCATAGACACTCTTTTCAACAAAAAAAACATGATTACAGTGTTCAGTATTACAGTCTAAATCTGAATAGTTCATGAGAACAATGCAGTTTGATGTGTACAATTAAATTAATCTAGCATAATAAACAGAAAAATAAAAGAGGTTGCCATTGACAGTAAGAGCTGACCAGCCCCGACAGACGGCACTCGTTCACGAGTATGACGTGCGTATCGGCGTCGTTCGACTCAACCATGTTGTAGGGAATAAAACGACCCGACACACAACGCCACCATCAGCAGGACATTTTAGTGAGCATGACAAGCTCAGACCGCTAGGCAACTGAAGGGCACAATGTAATTTTAAGTCATTATAATGCATATCAACATATGCAACATCAATGGCTGCACGACTCTCATACTTTACAATTCATGTTTTTACAAACAAAGATTATTAAATTGTATAACGTACAGTAAAATTATTGATTTACAAGATGTTCATCTTGTGGAGCTGGACCAGCATTCCGCCAAACATTTTTATCTAGAAGATAATCTTCCAATTTATAGTAAGCTTGCCTGCACAGGGTAGACTTAATGAATTTTTTGAATTTGTTTTCTGTAAGTTCTAAAATTGCGTTCGGAATTTTATTATAAAATCTAACGCAGTACCCTCTAAAAGAAGTATGAACTTTAGCTAGACGAAATTGTGGCTGCATTAATTTTGATTTATGTCTAGTATTATAATCATGCAGTTCACATTTTCTGACGTACAAGTGCAAATTTTTTCTTACATATAAAATATTCTCATAGATGTACTGAGAAGGCACTGTCATTATATTTATTTCTTTAAAGATTTCCCTGAGTGAATCTCGACTACGTAGGTTATAAATAGCTCTAATAGCTCTTTTCTGCAATATAAAAACAGATTCTATGTCTGCAGCGCGGCCCCATAGTAATATTCCGTAAATTCCATCCAGTCCATCTATATTCTCCACTATGTATTATTGACCTTTCGAGCTGTTGACCTCTCCAACAGGGTTATCGGTTCGTCCGACTGTAGGTGTAGACTGGCGATATCAAGTCGTTACCCCGCGATAACCCAAGAATCGAGATATCGACGCCAAAGGACACGTACGGACCGTCGCTTGGCGGATATCGATAACGATAAATCGATTAATAAACATGTTTGTGTGCACTTGTATGCATAATTGGTATCA
This sequence comes from Acronicta alni, assembly GCA_964056405.1. Lineage (NCBI taxonomy): Eukaryota > Metazoa > Arthropoda > Insecta > Lepidoptera > Noctuidae > Acronicta > Acronicta alni. Next base: position 17,742,820 of record OZ043916.1, read on the forward strand.
GTAATAAAACATTGATTTAAAGGAAATGCCGGTCGTTTGTTATCGTTCCAATAAAAGTTATTGGGTATGTAATTATTGTACTGATTGATGGTACGATTCAAATTCTTTATTGCGAACTAAGTGTACAGTTTGTAGATGTTACAATAGATAGGTTCTTAGAACTTAGTTGCCTGATAGGGCATTGCAATCTAAGTGTTTACATAAAATTATTAATTATAAAAATTTACATATTTAGTAGGTATTAAAGTTATATACTTTACGTTGTAATATATTATGTCATACTAATTTTATAAGTTATCACATTAAATTACATAATATCACAATCTTTTTTTATATTATAATTATTTTTCTTCTAGAAATTCTTTTACAGAGTCATATGCCTTTTTAATCAGGAAGTTTTTTAGCTTCCTTTTAAAAATACCAATCAACTGTATGTTCTTAATGTCTGTGGGTAACTTGTTATATATTTTTATGCCCATACAAAAAATACTATTGCTATATACTGCAGTGTGGGATGCTTTATTGATTAATATATTTTTAAGTCTACTACTTTTTAATGTGTCATAGCTATTGATGTTTGTTTTAACTAAAAATAAGGCCGCATAGATATATGTATAGAGCAGGGAGGGTTAATATTTTAAGGTTTATAAAATGAGGTTTGCAAGAATCTGTTTGGTGTATCCCACATATTGATCTGATACACTTTTTTTGTGCCTTAAATGCAATTTCCTTCTCAGTTGAGTATCCCCAATATAGTATCCCATAAGATAGAGTGGAACCCACATGAGCATGATAAGCACTAAGTAGTGTGGTTTGGTTAGATACTTTTTTGAGCATGTAGAAGGCATAAGAGAATTGGCTTAATTTGTTACATACACTATTTACATGTGTTTTCCATGACATATTAGAATCTATATAGATACCTAGAAATTTTGTGCTAGTAACCTCAGATATATTTGCATTATTATACTCAATAGATAACGGCATTGATTTTGCGTTTTTATTCTTGAAATTCATATAGTGGGTTTTTGTAAGATTTATTTTTAGATTATTTATTGTGAGCCAATTTATTAATTTAGATAGGGAATCGTTTATTTCTAGTTCATGATTTTTATTTTTGTTATAGAGCCGTACTGCCATTTGCAAATAAAACCATAGGGTGCCGAATAGCGTTAGGTAAATCTAATATATAAAATTCTCGTGTCACAGTTTTCGTTGCCATACTCCTCCGAAACGGTTTGACCGATTTTGATGAAATTTTTTGTGCTTATCGGGGAGGTCTGAGAATAGGCCAACATCTATTTTTCATACCCCTAATTTTTTTTTTTATGGCAAAACAACGTTTGCGGGGTCAGCTAGTCATTTATATAAATGACAAATAGTAGTGGTCCCAGTATTGACCCTTGAGGTACACCATAGTTACGTTATTTCAGTGAACTGTATTCTATTATTGAGATAGGATTTGATTATTTCTAGTGCTTTACCTCGTACTCCGTATATTTCTAATTTATGTAGACGATTGATGTATCGTACGCCCTCCGTAACGTACCATAATCATTATAATAATTACTAATTGTTTTAGTGCATCGTAAGTTTCGATAGGTACCTTTGGAATATTACTTTCGCTTTTTGGACCATTAATGAAATCGGAATAGAATTGTGATCCAAATTGAAGTCCAGTTGAATCCAATTGAAGAATTCTTCGTAATATTTTGAAATCCAGCTATACCTATTACTCTGTCCAGAAACATGTGATACTTATAGAAAAATAAGCCTAAAAGTAAGCAATTTTAGTCGTGAGAGAACCTTTCTGAAATTAGTTTATCTTTTGCTGGGAAAAAGTAGGGCTTCCAAAATAATTAATACGAATAATTCCCCTTTCGCTGTGCGCACCTACACAGACAGTAACACAAAGAAACTAGGTATATGTTCGTTGTTCCTATGCAATAACACGAAATTGAGTAACGCGGTCAATTGCATTCGGCACCGTTGTATTCGCATTGCGGACGCCATTTCGTATCGATATTGCAAACCGGGAGTCGTTCTTCTTCTTTTCGTGTCGATGGTAAATACATTATTTATATTACTTGAGCCCAGTAGGTGGCCACGTTAATTGCGGCATCAGTGGAGTCGTTGTTTTTGTAACATATCGATTAGAGACTATATTCGATTAATTATAGGTTCGCATAATCGAAAAGGTACTCGAATATTTTAAAATTAGTTTATCTAATGTGTAAGTCGCCATTTCGGTCTTGGGTCTGCTTTGAATATTGTATATGCTTTAGACTTTCATATGTATGCAAATTTTGTCTCAGTTCTCTTTGCCCAAAAAGCTCAATTTCAATGTAAATTATATTATTCTCTTACAATGTCAATCTGTAATTTCTCCTTACATTCAGTTTCTTGAACGGCGGAGACTTGGAGAGAGCATCATTAGTCTGTATGGGTCATTGCTCTCTTGTGGTCGTGAACTCGTGAGTAAGAATTTCTCTACTTATTACGGTAATTCCTTCTCAGAATTTGGATTATTCGGGGAAATAATAATTTTATTACGCTGTTGCTATGTCGTCATATCTACATGGTTCGCGGGTTGTCAAAATGTCCTCGTCTCAATCACAGCTATTATTAGATCTCATCCTTTAATATCTAAAGTCAAGCGGTTTTGGAAGTTGTAGTCAAATAAATTGTGGAATAATACACAATGCTCTCTGTAAGGAATTGTTAATCGGCCTTGACAATGACGCCAAGATCATAGTACCTACCTTCTTCGGTACAATACAAATTATACGCATACGAAAATTTACTATAATCTATTGTCAATGTAATTATATAGTATAACACCTGCTCATGACGTAAAAATATAATATGTTACCGGTTTATTACATTCAACTGTGGTGAAGTCTCATTAATTTTAATCGTGCAATTTTACTTAAAATTACCAATAATATTCTAAACCTACTCAGCAATTAAAAAGACCATAATACTCTACCGAAGATCTAATTAGTAATAACCGTTCTTAACTCCAAAATTAAAAACCTAGTCATTCTATAAATAAAACTTAATTTTACACAGCACCATCTAGTCCCAAACTAAGCACTTCTTGTACCATGGGTATTAGACACCATTGTCTAACCCATAACTAAGCAGGCGCCAGCGCGCACTGGCAAAGGCCTCTTCTCTATCATCCATCTGGCCACAGCCACTATGTCGTCCAGGGGTCTGGTTGCTCTAATATCGTTTGATATCTTTGCCATAATTTTGTAAGTCTTTGGCTCACCTAAGAACATCCCGTCTTACCAAATGCCTATTTCCATTATCAAAAATCTCATCACTTAAATACAGTTTTTATTTTCGCAATTGAATAAGGTAACTGCTCACTTCACCCACACTCGTACGTGCGAATCAAAACCGTTTACTTATTCGGAAGTGACTCATAAGTCTACACAACAGACGCCAAGTTCAACGGCATTCCGTCATTATGGTATTACACGACATTTTAACACATTTTATTGTCTTCCATTTGCTTGGGTCAATTGATGATGAGCGTTCGTCAAGTCAATAATTAATGACTGGTGCCAGTCCATTAGCCTGATGTCTCACAATTGACAGAGACAGATAAGCCGATACATCTTTTCAACAAAAACAGAATACTCATTAACTTACGACATCGTTTGACACAGCCCACTGAGCAAATATCTCGTCTAATAAGAACGGCTATAATGACTCGATTACAATCTCTGGTCGATTCGATCTCAATCGAGAGCGTACAATATGTACTACGTCCATTCATTGTACATCTGTGGTTTATGGTTCAAATGGTCACGCACGGTTAGTCCCGATCCTTGTTGAGGTCCAAAGTCCATGTTTTTATTTGGTTTCAATTCGGCATGATGTCACTGGCGAATCTAGTGCTACGTTACAATTGATCGAGTGGACTTCGCACCGCATTGTGAGCCTCGTGCGATGTGTAGACTACCTGAGTGCAGAATGCATTGGACAAATAAAAAGCAAAATCCGATTTTGAGAAATTCCGCTTTTAATCTTTATCGCTGCAATAGCAGCATAGACCATATCATATTGCTGTTGCTGTACCAAGTTATTATTGAAAAATTCTTCTGTAGATAATTATGGAATTTATTCGTGTACAAACGTTTCTAAAGGATACAAACATTGTTTAAATTATAACCTGCTTTCATAACAGTAAATATTTTGTCGTAGTACACAATTATTATTTTTCTACGCGTGTATTCGCTGAGTTCGCGGGTTTAATTGAGTCTGGTGTTAGGCGTCACGTGTTCGCCTTTATTCCCATGTATCGTGTCGACGCGATAGGCCGTGCATCAAGCTGTCTGCCCGTGTGTTTACTATTATAGTTCTCTGACATACTGTTGTACGAGATGACGTGAGTACTTACACGTTTTTGTTAACCCCTGATCATAATTTTGTGTTTGTGGTGCACTGACGCAATATTGGGAACAAGATAGGTACTTGCTGTGTTAATAAACACCGGTTACAAAACGAAGAGACAAGGTAATCAAAGCGTCCCGAGGACGGTCGGGATTTGTCCAGGGTTATTTTGAAACGTGCCTATTATGTTACGGACACGAGATCAAGACAATGATATCTTCGTTTTATATCTCGTTCTACGAATTCCAGCATCAATTACAAGGTATTTTCTACAAGGTCGTAGTTTTCTGGTCGAAAGCGCTCCAAACTGTTTTTTTTTTTCTAATTACGTACCTATTTAATTGTTTTACCTATTTGGTTTTCATTAGAATTAATTGTTTCTGTCTACATGTAGAATTAAGACATAATGAAGACAAATTGTTAATTGTTAAATGTTAATTAAAAGGCGCGAGCTCGTGTGATTCCGTTTGTCAGCTTTGCACGGAATTTGTTGACGTTACTGAACCTTTGAACTTCATTTGCTCTAAATACATAATTTATATTAAGTGCTAAATGAGACAGCGTGCTTACTTGCTTTAGTATGTCATATTCCTGTGGAATTGTTTAGTGTGGTAGTAAAGAAATAGTATGTCCTCCAAGTGAAAACTTATTAAAAGTCATGGTAGTGTTAAGTACAAAGAAACTAAGCGAAGTGAAAAGAAAGGACAAAGTTAATGTAATGAGTACAATATTGGAGGTAGCTTAGAAGTAACACTAGTACAGAAAAGTGATGAAAACAAGTGAATTGGATGTCGACGGGAAAAGAAAGATTGAACTGAAGACGAGGTCGATGAAGACAGAAAGCAACAAGAATGAAGGGAATGCCGCGTTGACCCCAAAAGGCTATACTTAAATCGGTTATATTAAAGTAACACACGTCGTGTAGTCTTCGAATGATTAGACAAAATATAAAACAAGTTTCATCCTTTAAAAAATTTTAATAACATTTCAACCTGTTAAAGAAAAAAAAATTGCCGCCCACAGGCAATATATTTTATATATCTTTGTATCTTTACCACGAAAATATTATTAGGGGAATTTTAATACCCTAGCCATAGTTTTCCTAGAAACTAGCCTGGTACAAAATGGATAATGTTATATTTCCTTCTTTTTTTACTTGAATCATTTGTATAATCCCATACGTCTTAGAAGGTCGCCCATATACTCAAGAATCCTTTAAATTGACCATAATTCATGAATGACAATTAGTCCTAATATAACTAGGCGCGCAGAATGAAATAGGAGTATTAAAACTTATGTGTTCGTCTCACTGTATTGTTCAATTAATTGGACTAATCGAGCTACTTAGTCTGTCTCGGGTTCTTCTGACGTCACAGTTGGAGCAAGGTAATACATAGGTACTAAGGCTAACTTTCGAAGCGGTTTACCACAGAATCCACAGACAGACTACCTACCATGTTCTAACTACACAAATACTATGACCAAAGTTAAATACTGAGTTCCAAATCAAATATCGTAAACTGTTTCCATGCAGAAAATCTATTCAACAAGTCGTGCTCCTGCAGAAGTGAAATCCAGAAAAGTAGATTATTTTTGGTATATGGTGACGATGTAAAACGAAAACTAGTCATTGGAAAAATCATCATTCTATCATCCATCATATTTCACATTTATTTTTTTCTATTCTATGCATGTATTATGTAGTTCATGAAGATTTGATGGATTAATTAATTTCTGACTCTGCATAAACATAATTTTCTATGTTGATTAATGAGTATGACTCCTTGTTTATAAATGCCAGACATCGAAACCGATTGAACTTTGCACGTCGGTGTTACCTAACAAATATAATTATAAAATCTACATTTTACTTACTAAACATTGTTTCCTGTTCATTTTCCTCGTTATGAAATCACAACTAACTAATTCTGAATGAATACTCTACCTTTATAAAATACAGGAAAAATTAATCGCATTACGAGGAATCCCAAATAAGTATGAATACCATAGAATTCCTATAAATAGATTTTTATTGCACAAGGTATTCAACGCATGAGATTTATTTAATTTTAACTAGCGACCCGCCCCCGCCTCGCACGTTTGCAATGCACTAATAACATAACATACATGTATTATACATATAAACCTTCTTTAACCTCTTGAATCACTCTATCTACTTATTAAAAAAACCGCATCAAAATCCGTTGCGTAGTTTTAAAGATCTAAGCATACATAGGAACAGATAGCGTGAAGCGACTCTGCTTTATACTATGTAGTGATCAGCTGTTAATTTTTTCATAGCTAACAGGCTTAGAATTCATGCTCGTGTTATGATAGATTTTACGAAATCGTAGTCCATAATAACTAACTACACTACTAAAAGAACATTTTGAAAAGTCGATATAATTTCAGACATTCCCCGAAATGCTTGACTTTTCAATGTTTTGTTTGGGAAGACGAAGCATACCGCACACTAGCCAACGACTACCATGTACATGCTATCATTCTATTGTGACTGTTAGTGTAAAGCAGCAAGTAAAAAGCAGTGATAGCCTAGTGGTATGACCATTGGACTGCGAAGTTGAAGGTATTGAGTTCGAATCCCAGACCTCTGAGTTTTCTAATTCATGTGCGTATTAATAATTAATTATCACTCGCTTAAACGGTGAAGGAAAACATCGTGAGGAAACTTACATACCCTAGAGATTTTTCTCGACGGTTTTTGAAGTCTGCCAACCCGCACTAGGCCAGCGTGGTGGACTATAGCCTAATCCCTCAAATTCTGACACCCGTGCCCAGCAGTGGGACAGTACTTATATGGGTTGATGATGAGTGTAAAGAAGTTATCGCCTCTCTTATTCTACTTTATCCTCTAGAATTTTAACGAGCAGAAAAAAAAACATTCAGGTAAAAATATTGTTGGTCACAATTTTTACAATGTTGTTTATCCACGAGCACGTGCTACCAAATTAAGGTCGGAGTCCATAGTTTAATTACACCAATGTTTGCGGTCAGTGAATCAAGGTCAGCCCAATATTGTTACATTAGTAGTTATGTTTTATCTCTTACTGTTTAATACTCTTCGTTGACTAATACCAGATTTAGATAAGGTACAGTAGCTGCAAGTGTTAATTACAATTTATGTAACTTGTTAAGGTTAAGACATTAATCCTATACTATTAATAAGGCTTTTGTTCTGAAACTCGTTCCACGAATACGGCACTTGTCATGTCCCATTAGCGCATATTCTATGATTTTTCATTCATTGATTTGTTTACAAGAATTTTTGTATTTCTAGTTTTCATTTAGTTGTAAATGTATGATGGAGTAGTTTTCTATCAGTCATCTTTGGCTTGATCGTTGATTGTTGTCTTAAAAAGAACAATTCTGAAAGGTTTGCTATCTCACAGTGTTATTTATCCACAACGAGTTCAAGTTCATGTGTTGTTTCATTGTGTGAGAATTTCAAGGATATCCTTACATTTGAATTCTTCCAAGGAATTTCTCAGACCGTCTGATAGTCGATAAAATTATGCTATCTATCTAAGCGGCATTAGACCTATGTTTAATCAAACCAAGATGGTTAATTGGTTCAAAAGTTTTGTTGAGGATCCAGAACATGACCGAAGAAATTGCCTCTATTTAATTATTATCCAATATTGACAAACTTCAATCCCAAGTTTGATTAAAGAGCGTCTTATTTAGCTTGCCAGAGTAAATAGCTGTTTGACAATTGCAATAAATAATTCGATTCATCATTGCCTTTAATCGCTGATGTTACAAAACCGTGTAGCGTAGACCTGGCTAGCTAAGTTTCTGCTGTCGTCAATACAATGAGTATTTACTTGATGTAGCTAAATTTAAAGCTAAATTAAAAAGTAATTAAAAGCTTGCGGGGGCTCGACGCTGACGTAAAATGCATCTTGTTTGTTTTCAATTATGGTTCGTAATAGAGTTTCCATTACAAGGCTTATGTTTTCAATTTGTTAGCTATTTCGTTTGTTGTTACTGTAATATGATTTGTATACGCAATTAACTATTGTAATAAAGGTTCTTATATTTTCTTTATTTGTTCAATTTCGCGTGTTGCGCACTATTTCTCTAACTAGCTATTATAATAATAGCTTTACTACCATTTGCTATCTTTCGCACGTTGATGGCCATATTATACTCAATAATTCGTTTTGCTTGTCAACTTTCTGTATATTCTCCCTGGCTTAGTTTATAGGTAAAGGTAATACTAGACTTTGAACTTTGATCATCTCGATATCAGTATCTCCCCGTATCAGTGCCGGTTGATCGTTGGAGCTAATCCTGCACTTATCAAATCACCTAGTTATTTTATCGTTCGTTGCTAATCTCAGATATTTAGAGATTATCACACCGAAAGCCTAAATAATTAAATAGTTCTCAGCAAGCTCTAGGTAGAGGAATGATGATGAGATGGATGTGAAATAATGGCATTATCTGTTACTATGTACATATCATGAAAGTAATACTAAAATGTTTGTATGATTAATTAGATGATTCATTAGTTAATTCATTTAAATAATTAGGCCAATATTATTGTGACATATGACAGTGACATGCATTTTTATAGAAGTAGTCATAGATACATATACTTAATTTACTCTTCTGAGTTAAAGTATGTATTCTGAAATTGTGATGATTCGTATATTTATGATTTGGTAATGAATACTCGCTCCTTTTGTGAGTTTTATTTTGAACGATTACCATACAATAAAATCTTCTCATCGTTACTGTCTCTTGCAGCTATTTTAAGACTGAACAAAATTAACAACATTAATTGCTCTACAAACATTTATTGGCTTCGCAACAAGATAAATTGGTTTACTCAGAGTATCGATACCGTATTAGTACTACTGATTGCACTCTCGATACCTATAATAGCGGTAACAGATTGCATCGATTCTGCAACTGTAGCGGAGTCTCGAGTATTTGCGAAAAGCACTTCGCGATATAAATTGATACTTCAATAAAGATTCTAAATAAACATTCGGAGGATGTCAAGTGTTCATATTGATTGTTTATACTGATAACATGTCTTTTGTTTCAGGTTGAAGCACACAGAAATGTTTATAGACGAGAATGAGACGTAAGTTTTTTGTAATAATATTCTTTATCGAGTTGTGGTAAAAAAAAACACAACAATAAAAATTATATACCTATCCAAACGTAGGTTGACAGCAATTTAATATCGTTATTTAGTTTTGGCCAGAATTCCTTCTAGTTCTAGGCACTGTATGTTTTTCGTGAGTGGGAGTAACTACCCTACTATTACTATCTACCTCTGACCATGTAGATTTCCACACGGTAAACACTCAGGATCCGCCGTACAGATTGCGATTACCAATATTAGAAGCATTTTACTTTAAAACCTGTCAATAAATTATGTATTTATAATTATGATATGCAACACATACTTAACATTATTGCAGCCATAAAACTAAATACCCGTATTATGATTATCATGGACATAAAAATTGGCGTGTTCCAGTCATGGCCACTCTTTATCGGTCGTTTGCTAGACCGAGTAAGTAAATAGGTGCTCTGCTGAGCTTTAAATTACTTGGAAATATTATTTTGAAATAAGTATTATAGGTTTATTTATTTATTTATTTTCTTAAGGATTACCAACGAATTAACATAGATTACATTGACATACATCGTTAATACTAATAATAGTTACACGTAATGTCAACTCAATTACAGGTAATCACAACTGGCACAAATATTTTAGTTTCTTGAGTGTTTGGTAATCTCTTGCAAAAAAAATAAATGTGTAATGCGTTGTCAGCATTGCGTTCTTCTTGGACTAGTTATTGTCGTTCTTGAGCGATTATAGATCATACTACTAGCCGAAGAGTGAATCGTACGTGAATTTTATGATATACTTTTTTTTGTATACTGATAAGCACAAATATGATAAATAAACTTGAGCGCTATTTTCGAACTGAATAAAAACTATACCAGACGAACGTTATACACTAGGCAATTCAATTGAGGACATCCGCGCCGCAGTTTTCCAGGCGGCGGAAATAAAACTAGCGCTTATTTATTTCAATTTCTTTATTTATGAAAACTGCGTTGAACTCTGATTTTAATATCCGTGCCTCGGAAAGAATGTTCGGTTCACCACATGACGGCCTTTGTCAGTTGTTGTAGTAGGAAAAGCCACCTGATAATCTCAACCGGTCCAGCTTTAGTTATAATAATTAATTTAAAATGATATGTCTTCAATCAATCCACTTATTGGAATTTAACCGCATGAATAACATAGTTGGGATAATTTCCTAGTATTACGTCGGCATGAACTACAAAATTATAGCCATATAATCATGTCCTAACGCAGCAGTATTCATGTTGGCGAGGTGATTTCCACCACTTTTTGTTAAAATGGTATGAAGAAGCCCAGGATAGAAAATCCTTTTTTTTTTATTGAGTTAAGGAGGCATTTGCCCAGCAGTGGTATAAAAGAGGCTACATAAAAAAAGAAGACTAACGTGAGAAGACTGTCCGTAGGGTGAAAGCGAGGTCACGTCACTAGTAGAAGGGGACTGCAATGCACCCGAGAAAGGAAATTATTAGGCAGGCTAGAATGACGCATTTCGTTTATTTGTTTTAATAATTAATTGATCCATTGATAACAAAATATTTATTTTGTACTCGTGCTTACTAATCCTGCAGCTTGCACTAAGATTAACAGTTTCTTAGATATTAACAGTGCTGGCGGAGTGCCAGAACACGGCTAGACATTTCAGTCTTCCATCCCACTTTTATTTTCGTTGTGAAGGTTTTTTCTGCACTCATATTATTTCTGTGTTTTCTGATGACGAGTAAACAGTCTTATTCGACATTGAAATACTTCTTGGGTATAATGACTTCTGTTGAATTTAGGTCGCGTTCTCTCTGGAATATTGGGGTTATTGTATAACAATACATCTCTGTAATTACGTGAACAATAAGTTACTTGTAAGTGTGCGAGACCGGGTCGTTGACCAGAGATAATCCTAGATAACTAACATCAATAAGTATTTGTCTTGAACGACGTAGTTACCATTGCGCAGTAGAAATCGCTTATTGACATATTTTCACGCGATCATCGCGCACTACTGCCTGTGCTTAATGAGGTTGCGATGGTCTGAAAGAGTCTTGAAGGATCCCTAGTCCATGCTCCTGTATCATGATAAACATGCGATTATTTTTACAAATGTAACGAATTATTCCTATGCATGCGTCTCCACGCATGCATAGGAATAATTCCCAAACTACCGACTAACTGTGCAGTGTTATTGGGTTTTTCTACGAAATTCTCAGTAGCAGGTTGGAGTTTAGAATTTTGTCTGGTTAATGGCCGCCGATAGATGGCGACGATAGGGTCGCCATCTATTACATGGGACCTAAACGTAAACATACTGGCAAACTAAGGGTTTACATTAGTACACATTTGCCTAACCCTTTTAGGGAATACAGGCGTGATGGTATTTTATGTTATGTTTATGTTGTGAAGAAATCAAGCCAGCCTCTCCGTCTGTCACTCAATCAATCTAGTGTAACAATCGTGCCGTCCGATAATTAATTATATTGAAATCACAAAGTTAGATTTCAGTTCTCCGTTGTCTCTATTACTGTTTGACTGTATGACCGGAAAGTGATTTATATTCGAGGAAATAGGTAATCTTACATCGTGTACGTTTTCCTTTGATACTGGCTGCCATCTCGTCATGCCAATATCACAATATGCATCATCATCATCAGCCTGATGCTCTCCCCTGCTGGACTAGGGCCTCCTCTTACATCTTCGATTCGTATCTGCTCTGGGCTACTCTTGACCATGTTTTCCCCGCCACTTTGACTATATCGTCGCACTACCTAACCGGGGGTCGACCGACACTTTTACGACCTCGTTTGCCATTCCAGGATCTTGCAAGTACACCTTCCTGCTACTAGAGTAGCAGTTTTACGAGTGATATCAGTTATCTTAGTTCCCTTTCTGATTTCCGAGAACACGATTTTTTAGGGAAATACCGAGCATCACTCTCTCCATTGCCAATATACATTTTACTAGAATTCTAGATACGCAATAAAAGTCGTTGTCGTCTCAAGTTCGAGTAAAACTATATCAGCAAAGTGCAGAGTACAACGTTTATTCGCGTAAACAATTTATTATAATAGACGTTGAATTTTATAAAAATAAACTCTTTGTCTTTAGATATCTTTAGATGCGACAAATACTTTTAGAGAATAGAAACCTCGATGTTTATAGTTCGTGGATAAGATGTGCCCCATTGTGCCAATCTTGGCCCGCAATATTGTATTATGTTTATGTTACATATCAAAATTATATTTTACTAGCGACCCGCCCCCGCTTTGCACGGGTGCAATGTACATGTATTATACATATAAACCTTCCTCTTCAATCACTCTATCTATTAAAAAAAACCGCATCAAAATCCGTTGCGTAGTTTTAAAGATTTAAGCATACATAGGGATATAGGGACAGAGAAAGCGACTTTGTTTTATACTATGTAGTGATGTGACTTTGCTAGTAGGTGTAAGTGTAATCTGTAAGGCTGACAGTACTGATTAGTCAATCAGACAATCCAATCAAATCAGATGATGTAACCTCGCTTCCAGGCCGTAGGTGTCAGTCGTTACAGGAATCCTTTGCGTGTTGAATCTGGTTAGGAGCATTAGATTGGTATCTACGATCGCGATACCCACATGGTCACAGCTGGCCACCTAACTCAGTACCCGCAAGTGTCGGCAGCCCGGATCCTGCTTGCGGAAACAATATCTTCTAACCCACTTGATAGATATTTAGTATCTAGGAATAAGTCCTATATCGGCTGTTTTACTGTGAGCTTCGTTTAACTGCGTTAGCTTAACCTAATTGACCTAGAAATTGTGATTGTGTAATTTTCCGAGTAATACACAAAGAAGTATTTATTTGCACATTTTGACGTTTAATATTTTCGTTCTGAGAAAACAGACTAAATGATCTCATACATAGAAACTACACAAGAAACCGCATCTGACTATTTATTAAATGTATTAAATTCCTTGTTTTGCGGTTTGAGAGCTATTTATAAATAAGACTATAAGAAAACCGTAAATGCAGTGACCTATTTGCCCTTTAAAAAAAGGGAGTGATCATTTTTTTTTTTATAATATACTAAGCTGGGATTACGTAATAATAACGATGTTTTTGTTAGTATCTGAAAGGATTAAGTACTTAGTGCGAAAACATAACGAAATGTAATCGACAATATTAAAAAATGAGTCACATCGTGTTCGATTAAAGTTTTTTGGAACGCGAACTTATGTTACTAACCTGCGTTACTACGCGTTCTCTATGACTTCATGTTCCTAACCTTTCCTCATCGAAACAGAATTGATCGATCAATTAAAGAAATTTACTATCAATTTTAGACTGCGTTTCCCTATCTATTATTGCTATCTGGAAATGTACTTACATTTCCAGGACTGTAATAAATAGGATTAGGAGAAATAAAAGAAGCTGACCTATGAACCTATCTCCCATGCCTGAAATCAAACTTGTTTGATACAATATCACACTATAGATATATGATAGATCACTTCCCCCCGCGGACCAAGCGCGTACGCAAGTGAATTGACAGTGCTCGTACACAATAAATCCTTGCTACTAAATTAGTTATTGATTCCATATAAAATACATACTGCTGTGAAGCCTAGTGAACGGTGTATCTGGTGCACTAAACTATTTTTGTTTCTACAAAGAATTCACGGAATAAACACAGTATTATTTATAAGTGCCACGAACCATTTTGCTTGTCATTGTGAAGCGCGTGAAACATAGTGTCAACGTACTTAACGAGCGGCGCGACGGGGTCAACGACCGGTTTGCGCACGCACACATCGCAGTTGCATCGACTACGATCAGCTGGCGGCGTCAACGCAAAAGTGCAACACTCGAGTGCCTCATTACAAGTTAAAAAGGAATTCCCAGTGAGTACAGTGCATTATAAACTAAACAGCAGACTGCTGGTTATCCGTCACCTTATTGTTGTCCGTTCAACTTATGACAACTAAAATGATGCGTTCGCCTCCAAAATCAACTGCCTCGCCACTGCACAAGTCGGACCCAAACCTCACAGTGAGTTCAAATAATGATACCTTTGAACATATCACTCAGCGCAAAAGGAAACGAGGTGATGATGATACCGATTTACAACGGATGGAAGATATGATGCTGGAGATGAAATCTATGTTTTCTGTATTTGTTTCACAACAGACCCAACAAAATAATAAAATTGACTCATTACAATCCGCGCTTGAGGATATAAGGTCTCAAAACAGCAAAATAAGCAGGCAAAATATGGAAATCCAAACCCAGAATGAAGATATCCGAAATTCCATACAATTCTTATCCGATAAATATGATGACGCCATCCGAGAGATAAATCAACTGCAAACAGAATGTAATAGCAACCAAAAATTGATTAAAGTGCTTGAACTAAAAGTGGACTATTTGGAGAGGAATTTAAAATCAGCTACAGTCGAAATAAATAACATCCCACCCTCAAATCCTGAGACCAAGGACACACTTACCGGACTAGTTCAAAAACTTGGCAGCGTTATCAATCAACCAATCTTACCGTCTGAAATCAAAAATATCTTCCGCTCAAGGGGCAAAAAAGAGACAGTAGGGACTGTCATTGTAGAATTTTCGTCAACAACTATAAAAGAGCAATTCCTGCGGTCTACTAAACACTACAACAAACTAAATACGGAAAACCGACTTAACACCACCCACCTGCAAATTGACTGTCCAAAGGCACCAATATACGTTGCTGAAGCGCTCTCCTCAGCTACAAAACGCCTCCATTACCTTACCAGGGAGTTTGTTAAAAGCAGTGAGTACCAACAATGCTGGACCACAAATGGAAAAGTCTATGTACGAGAGAGAGAGGGAATGCCTAGTCTGCTTATAAAGTCCGAAGAAGACCTGGCTAAATTACGTAGAGAAAAATGACTAGTGACGCTGATGCGGTGTGCTATATGGCTTACAAATGATACTTCTATCTTATTAAGAAATACTGTATTATTGATAAAAACTAATATTAATCTAACTACCTATATTTACGTACATTACTACTCTATACAAAGACTTACTAGACGTCCAAAAATCTATACTACTACACTATACTCCACTACTACTATTTACACTATGTCACCATATCTACTACAAAACCAAAACCTGTTAGATTCGCCTCTTAACCTACTTTTATTCATAACTATTTACACATATATACACTCACACAATGTAGGAACGTATTCATTAAATTATACACTTGTAAAAATACTTACATACATGCAATCTCGCCCTGTCCTCATAGGTTTAGGCAAAAAATTCACTGCGGAATTGAATACTTTCTTTGTTTGTTCCACGTTCATACATCTTGTTCTACACTCGCGCTGCTTGCGAAATGGGATCTATAGAGTGATTGCAATAACATACACAAATACACGGTTTACGGAAACTTATACGTCCCAAGTAAGTTATGCCCCAGTACCAATAATATTATACTCTTTAATATTACTCGATAGCACCTTTACTAATTCCACTACTCGACGTTGTATCTCTTCTCGTATGAAATTCAGTAATAATAAAAATGTTAATATCTGTAATTATTATTCGACAACATACAAAATACCATAAATAGCTTAGATTCAGTCTCTGTGTCGGACTCATCCACCTGTGACCTAGATAATTGCATTCCACCCAACTTTAACCATAATAATTCAATTAAAATACTAAATCAAAACATTAGAAGCATAGCAAAAAATATAGCTGGGTTTATGACCACACTAGCAAGGACCAAGGTTGAGTGGGACATTATAACGCTGACTGAGTGCTGGTTAACCAACACACCATGCATCCCGAACCTCCAAGGCTATAATCACTTCAAAACTAACTGCAATCTCACACAAAATGAGGGTGTAGTAGTTTACGTGCACACAAGTATTAGAGTTTCTGTGGTAGAACCCCCAATATTAGATGCAAACAGTCTACTCATAAAAATAGACCATAACACAGTTCTACTCGCAATTTATCGTCCGCCGGGATACAAGGACATAACTAACTTTCTAAACTCACTTGATATAATCCTGACAAATAATAAGCACTACAAAAATATCATTATTACCGGTGATATTAATATAAACATACATGATAGCTGCTTTAACTCAGCTAAACATAGATATTTAAATTTACTAGCTTCACATGAACTTCTGCCCGCACATACGTTGCCAACACGCCAACATGCGTGTCTTGACCACATACTTTTAAAAACAACTCTTCCTGCCACAACTTACGTTGCTCACTCTGCGCTGACGGACCACGAAACTGTCCTGCTTTTCCTAGCTAAGAAAACTCCAAAAATAACTATAAAAAAAACCACTACCCGGATTAATTACAACCAGTTAGATGCAGACCTAGCTGAACTTGACTTTGACCAAGTATATAGCACCAGTAATGTACATGTGGCCGCAGAGCTAATGGTTAACCTTATCACACAGGTCATAGGGACAAGCACAAAAACTATTAAAATTTCAAATCGAAAAAAAATTATTAAACCATGGCTTACTCCGGGTCTTCTTCGATGTGTCCGACATAGAGACAATCTACACAAAAAACTTAAAAAATCACCTGAAAATGACATTTTAAAAACGACGTTTACGAGATACAGAAACTATTGTAATAAATTACTGAAAAAGATAAAACGAGACTTCGAGAATAAAGCGTTAAAAGATGCTGGTAATAATTCTAAGCAACTCTGGGCAGCAATAAACACTATATCTAACAGAATTAAACAAAAAAAGAATGCGTCAGACCTATTAAACATATCAGCAACTCCACTACAATCGGCTAATCTAGCCAATAAATACTTCGTGGAAATCGGGAAAGATCTCGCGGAGAACATTTTAAGTAAATCCACGTACATCGCACCTCATAATACTGTCAACGAATTATCGCTGCAATCCATGGGTCTTTTACCCACTGATGAAAAAGAAGTGGCTAATCTGATAATGTCCCTACGGAATAACTGTGCTGCGGGTTGGGACGGAATACCCGGTGATCTTCTTAAAAAACACATAGATATTATCGTGCCGCCTCTTACATATATCTGCAATCTCGCTCTCGCCTCAGGTCAGTTCCCTAAAGTGTTCAAAAAATCAATAATCCATCCTGTCTTTAAGAATGGGGACGGAAATCGTGTCAACAACTATAGACCTATCGCTGTGCTTCCTGCTTTGTCCAAGGTACTGGAGCGAATCATGAATAGCCGGCTTGTGGACTACCTGGAAAAAACTTGCAGTTTGTCCCCCTCACAATATGGCTTCAGGACTGGAAAATCTACGGCCGATGCTGTTCATGATCTGACAAACTATGTTGTCACAAACCTGGATAGCGGACAAAAGGTCTTGGGCATTTTTCTAGATCTTGCCAAAGCTTTTGACACGGTTTCTGTACCCATTCTAATCCGGAAAATGGAACGTATGGGAATTAGGGGGGCGCAACTCAAACTCTTTGAGGATTATCTGAGTGAGCGTACCCAGCGTGTTAAGATTGACAACATTGTTAGTGAAGAGAGCACTGTCACCTACGGCATACCACAGGGCAGCGTCCTTGGCCCGACTCTCTTCTTAATTTATATTAACGACCTGGGTACGCTCCCTCTTGTCAATGGAAAAATAATAACTTTTGCAGATGATACTGCCCTTCTCTTTGGAGCAAATTCCTGGGACGAGGTGTATGAACATGCTCAGTCAGGCTTAAACAATGTGACCGAGTGGCTGCATAACAATGTTCTTACACTAAATACGGATAAGACACATTACTTGGCTTTTTCATTAAAGTGTAATGCACAAAAGACAGGACATACCCTAGTAGCCCACTCCTGCAACAAACTGATTGACAGTGTGTGCACTTGTACCCACATCCAAAGGGTGGATAGTATAAAATATTTAGGCATAATAATTGATGACACCTTAAGATTCCAGGAGCACATTTCTTCCCTTAGTAGTAGGTTGCGTAAATTAATATACGTGTTTAAGACGCTTAGACACGTGGCTGATGAAAAACTGAGGAAATCAGTTTACTTCGCGCTTGCCCAATCTTTACTAACCTATTGCGTGACATCTTGGGGAGGTGCTGCAAAATTCACAATCTTGGAACTGGAACGAGCGCAGAGGGCCATTTTGAAGGTCTCTTCTTCCCTGCCCTTCCGATATCCCACAGCACTCCTCTACAAGGAGTCCAAAGTATTAACCGTACGTCAACTGTTCATACTACAAACGATCGTAAAACAACATGGACTTCTTACCTATAACACTTCTCTACCCTGTAGTAGAAGACGATACAATCCTGTGGACCGCCATCAAAATCGGCTTTCTACTATGTTCTCTAAGCGTTTTTTCGGTCACCTAGGCGGATTCCTTTATAATAAAATAAATAGGACTCTATCTATTTACAAGTTGTCGAAGATCAAGTGCAAAATGAAGGTAAGCAATTGGCTTCAGGAATTAAATTACGACGACACAGAAAATCTGATTGTTATACCGGTCTGACATCCTACTAAAAGTACACCACACACAAACACACACACACAAATGCGTGTAGCTCTCACACACATACATTCACCTCACGCTCACACACATGCATACACACACACACGCACACACCAAACAAACACATTCATCTATTATATACTATATTATTTACACTATCCCTAAAATATAATATATAAATCCCGAAATCATATAAACAGCAGTAATAATAATAACCATACTAAAACAAATAACTTACGCTCCACTAATGAAAATGTGCGAGTACCTACATCAATCCAAATAAAATGTAACAATTTCCTAAGGGGTGGAGACCTGGTGACCCGAAATACAGACTTACGTCTAGTTTAGGCACCAGTCTCCCACAGTATAACATGAATGTATTTTGATACCGTTCTTAAAAAAAAAAACTATGTATATGTATTGTGGTGAGAAATAAATCATTATTATTATTATTATTATTATTAATAACATTAAATGTTATTATGGCAAGTATTTTTACGCGTGCATTAAATTTATATTTAAAAAGCGAACTTCATCTTGTCTGATGATCTTTGGTCAAGGGACAAGACCGACAAACATCGAGAAATGCTGTTTCAACACATCCGTCTCACACCAGCCTATGTTAGATACCTTATCTGCCTTATTAGTACTATTGCCTGATAACACGTGCATATAAGGTTTATCAATTGTAATCCCGACTTAGTTGACCGCTGTGCGCCGTACTTGCATGTTCTTGCTGTTTGTGATATTGTGACGCAAAATGGGAATGCCGGATAGTAGGAAGTGAGTAGTTTTTTCCTAAATTGTTATATTAGGCGTGTGTTTTATTCCTCATTATCTGTGAATTGTGTGTGCAAGCGATGTGATGGAGCGAATTTCATTAAAAAATACACGTGTTTTTCTACGAGAAAATTATCTAATTTCTAATTTGGTTATTCTAAACGTACCTTCATGTAATTATTACTCAGATCTTTACTGTCTCTCTTTTGGGCATGGGACCTCCTCCCGACGGGGAACAAGTTCTTCCAAATTCTACAGGGGCTGCCTACATCACAAAATCTCCAGTCAATAACAAGAACTTATCAATTTAATTAAGATTTTCAACCTTCTAAAAACGCGGGCGGTTCTCAATTCGACTGTTTTTTTTATAATGTTACCACCTAGGTTTCAAAGCAAAGAGAGAGTAATGTCTTTAACTAACAAAGTTTGTGTTTATATTAGACTGAGGACCTACAAGGATAGTGTGTTCATAATTTTCGTTTAAACTAAAATGATATCAAATGCACCAGTCTTAACAGGTTTCAATACTTTTAGGAGGTAAGGACCATCCTTTTCCTTTGGGCCCTGAGAATGAGGAAGGTGCATTTAGCGGAGCACACGCATCGCGTAACTACTAACCTGCATACGATAGTAATTAACATTACCAGATACATAACCAACTCCACAATGTCCCACATATGGACCAGAAAAGAACTTTTAGTATATTATAGAACTCCAGATAGAAGACATAAACAAATGCTGAACATAAGAGTTACCGTGTCTTTTTCTGTCTGGAATAAAACTGTGCAAAATTTTTTGCCAGGAAGCAAATAATATTTATATATTAAACTATTATATGCCAAACCTATATGTATGAATAATATAGAAAAAGGCTATGAAGGAGGCTCTAAACCGAAATCAGTGTAAGGACGGTAAGGGCGGCTTTTGCCCTGCAGTGGGACGATGACGGATAAAACTGTTTAAGTATTTACTACGTAACAAAAAGGAAGTATATTTACTACGTAAAAAATCCAATTTATATTGAAATAAAACTACTTTTTACGGATTTTATCGCGTATATTGATATTATTAATCCCGACGTTTCGGACCCTTTACAGCGTCCATGGTCACGGGTAGACTGAGGTGGTGGGCGTCTTGATGATATAATTACTGACAGCTACCCTACATTTTTTATTGTTACATGATCAATGACATTTATTACTAGTTATTAATTAAAACTAGATGGAGCCGGCATTTCCTAGCTGACGACCTCTGAGTCGGGATTAATAATATCAATATACGCGATAAAATCCGTAAAAAGTAGTTTTATTTCAATGTATAATATTCGCGTAAATGTCAGAAATCAAATCCAATTTATACTTTGGCAAATACATATCTTTGCTGGCTTGCTCTTGACCTCAACCTTAGCTTCGGAGCAAAGATGAGGTCGACGATGGAGTGAGCATACCCAGAAGATGCCTGCCATCTAGCTGGTATTTAGTTCATAATACTGCCTAGGTTGCATTATAAACACATGGGCACAACCACAACTTTACGTCTTGCGTATTTAATGCACGCAAGGTGCGTCTGCGCATGTAACCTTTTTGAAGGACAAGCCATCGTGTTCACATGATATTCACGTGTTCATTGTCCCACATTCACTGAATGAAACATACTTTTATCAAATTATTTGGACATTAAACCGTAATCGCAAGGAAATCTGACCGTTATCAGCTGATTTCGATCCGCAATTTGAGTCATCGTAAACGTATTTAAAATATGGCGTAAGATTAAGTATGTCTAGTAGTGATTACTGAACGCTAATAGGTATTTTATTTTGTATCGTAAGTGTGAAATGTAATTTTCTCTATCTAAAGCTTATTAAAAAAAAAGGATTATGAATTTAAAATAATTATGTATTCAGATTCACTCTCACAGTTCTAGTGATTATAATTCACATGATTAATAAATAATCTAAGTTTTTTTGTTTGCCTTTTTTCGTGACTATGTTTTTTCTCATTATTTCTCATTGGTGTTACTGTGGACCAAACTAAACAATGTTTATTACTTTCTTTTGATTAATAGAAGCTAATATTTTATTATTCATCGTATGTTTGAAGGGTTGTTTTCTTTAATTTCTCAACTTTAATCTATCAACTATCTATAACAACTATTATTTGTTTCGTATTTGAAAACGAAAAATTTATAATTTAGGAAGCAATTTTCAAATTGCGAACTATCGCTTCAATTGAAGTAACTATTGTTTAACGTTTAAATTTTCTAAAGGATTTCGTAACGTACCCAATTGGAAAGTATCGTAACGTTCGTTCGTGTAAACGATTAAGTGGATTCGTACAAAAACCTAGCGATTTAATATCTCAAATCAAGTACCTATATGACAAAACCAAAACGGGTTCAGACTTTCCTTAAGAGCTTAGCACTAACTTTCACCGCGACTTTCGTCCTGCACCTAAGACCCACTTCATCGTTGAAACCAACTTGGTGTGTTATTATAATAATTACGTAACATACCATCATGCCTGTAGTGCCCGAAGGGTTAAGCAGTCTTATAATTATAACGGAGACCCGCAATGCCTTATATAAAAAATAGGGGTGATACCATTAACTGAGCACAAATCAGAACTCCGAGCTGATAATTGTAATTTCTTAATTGAAAAATCCTACGTTTTGCTCGACCAGGGAATAAAACCTTACACGCAGCGTCCGCACCTGGGACTGTTAGTTTAATTAGGCGACTACAAAATCGATAAAGAACACACTAGCATTTTCTTGTCATGTCTCATGTCATTATGTTTTTACAAGTCTCAATGTAACAATAGTCTTAACCATTTTAACGAGTGTCACTTAACCCCAATAGACTAACATGTTAAATCCGAATCGCGGACATTTATCGTAAACTTAACATAATACCGTAAACAATCCAGTGAGCTGCTGAGAACGTGTATTGTTGATGTTGGTGAACATTCAGGTCGATTTTGTCTTGGCCTTAACGCTTCAGCTCACTCCTGTCAGGTCTCGGCACTCGATAAATATTTATACTACTTGTACTTTGTTTATTGTAAACAATGTTGTTGAATACAATGGGGCTTACTCTCAATCAAACAGCTTCGTATACTCTGCATGTGAGTTTTTTCGCTGGGTGACCTTTTGTTTACTTACATTGACCCATTCGATGTCGGATTTTGCAAAACCGCGGAAAGCAGTAAATGTTAAAGTTTCTCTAAATAATATTGAGATTTACCTAATCAAGGTGATGAGTGATCCGTGATCTTTGGCGTTTTATCTCAGAGGTCACCAGGAAATTCCGGCGTCATCTAGTTTATAAAAATCTAGATAAGAAATAAATAACACTTCATTTCAGGGTTGGCCCATGTTTTAGTAAGTACTGATTTTATGGTCACTCAGTTTTCCTCAATTTTCCTTCATATTACATAAGATTTTTCTTTCTTCTTTCAATAGAATTAAGAAAATTAAATAAAAGATAGTGAGGGCACGAAACCGACTATCGGTCATTCAAATCGGCCAGTAAATATTTTTTTTTTTACAACTAAAATGGCAAACAACGGCTCACCTGATGGTAAGCGGTTATCGTAGCCTACAGACGCTTGCAATACTGGTATTGCAAGCGTCTATAGGCTACGATAACCGCGCAAGTGATACCTCTGGAGGTATACTTGCGCGTTGCCGACTCTGTAAAACGAAAGCCGAATAACTGGGTTGGTATAAGGGACAAAGTCCCCCCACTGCCAATACAACGTTTCCTCACCGTTTCCTCAACTTTGCTCACCGTTAGGAACACAACATAGCTCAAAGCCAAGCTCAGCTTACTAGAAATATGATTTTCACATAAGGTCCATACAAATATTGTCAATATCGTATGTCTAGAACGCATATTTACCGGTTGGTAGACGTGTGTTATTGGTACCAGCAGTAATACTTCGGCAAAAAACATCTCGTAAAATTCAAGCAATCGCGGCTGAGGCTCTT
The DNA here is from genome assembly GCA_964056405.1 of Acronicta alni. Classification (NCBI taxonomy): domain Eukaryota; kingdom Metazoa; phylum Arthropoda; class Insecta; order Lepidoptera; family Noctuidae; genus Acronicta; species Acronicta alni. Next base: position 17,766,631 of record OZ043916.1, read on the forward strand.
CAGTAGCTTTCACATTAGTCTGAATAAAAACAAACAGATGCGGTCGTAGTCACTCGTGTCGTTTTAGAATACTTAAACGTAATAAAGATAACCTAAATATATTTACATCGATGATTTTCAAATGTAATCTTTACGTGCACTTCGACTGACACAAATGAATCTATTTTAATACTTTACTCGTGTGTTTCGAAACTAGTAGCACGTATTTATATTTTGACTGTATTCATTATTATTGTAAATTGTAATTATTTATGTTACGCCAAATATCACTCACACATGGAAAGCACACAAAACCAGCCCACTGAAAGAAAAATTTTTCAGACCCAGCTTATAAAAAAAAATTTGAATTTGGTATTATGCTTAAAAAAAATATACTAACATACACATACATACTATCATGCCTGTATTCCCAGAAGGATAAGGCAGAGATGTAGATTTTATACTAATGTACACCTGTAGTTCGCCGTTAAGTTGTAAATACCATGTAATAGAGGGCGAGCCTATAGCCATTAGGCGGGCACAAATCCAATAACACTTTGCTCAACCTGAAAATGGAACCCAGGACCTGTAAGAGTCAGGCTTACGAGCACAGGCCTAATGAGGCAGTCTTTTATATGCTATTAATATATAATCTTTGCTTATTTACTGTGAATTATATACACAGTAGACCTTTTAACAGAGGTCATCTCGGCTTAAAGTCTAGACTAGTAGATTAATCAATGTTCAACTAATAACTAAGTAATCACTAATCACGTAACACTTTAATTCTTATTAATGTAAAATTAATGTTAAGACATTGGAAGTTCAGTCTTCAATGTTGGACTTTGGTTCATTGCTTATCAAAGTTGTAAAGTAATGATTTAGTACCACTTATAACATAGTTTGACGTAAATTTTGTTTTGATAATAAAGTTATAGCGCACAAAGGTTTCATCGTATAGTGAATACAAAAAAAAAAACAGTATTATTAACGCGTGCCAAAGGTTTTCAAAAAAAAAATTTTTGCGAAAGAAAGATTGATCTCAACACCGCGGCCTTCCAGTTAAATAACTTTAAAAAATACAGACACTATAACTATGATAGGGTAGACTAAAAAAAGAATTGTTGTTATATTTATTTTGCCTTGTTGCAAAGCTTTTACCAGTTCTATACACTAGCAGCCCGCCCCGGCTTCGCACGGGTATGTTTTAACTCCCTTAGGGGTGAAAATTCCAAAAATACTCCCTTAGTGGATGCTTTAAACATAAAAGGCATCAATTGCCGAAATTTCAAGTTTGTAGCCTCAGTGTGCAGGAGTTTAGGCTCTGCGTTGATCAGTCAGTCAGGACAAGTAATCCCTATTTAGTATTATCCCTACTAACAATGTAAATGCGAAATTAACTCTGTGTGTCTGTCTCGTCGCATTGTTACAGTAATAGATTAGATCTAGTTCTCCAAAGGATTTTTGAGACAAAAACATTTTTTTTTTTTAATTTTATTTATTAAATGAAATTGTACAAAGGTAATAAATATTACTAATTTCTAAACTCGCCAAACTTTTACATTTGATGGCGAGAGGCGCTCTTTTACAAAACAATGAACCACCTTACACTTAATATTTTACACACTAACAGTTAAATAAGCACATTAATAAATCTATGACATAATTGTGTAGTACTATTATGATAACAAAATGGTTTATATAAGTAACTGTGAATAAATAAAATAATATCTCCTCCTTACCTCATATAAGTATTGTTATGTTTTTATCCTTTACACTGCATTTAGTTATATTAGTAATCTAGTACGATGTTTTTTAATTTTCTTTTAAGTGATCCTTTACTATCTTTTTTTTCTTCTCTTAATAGATCGATTTTGTTAAAGACTTTAGGTACCAAGTACTTAGATGTTCTCTTACCTTTAATAGTTACCTATATCACTTTTAGTCTCAAAAATCGCTTAAGGTTGTGGGTGCAACTACGGGCAACAGGTACGTAGGTATATAATTATGTATATAAATAAATTATATCGCGATGTTCCCAATTATAGACAAAATTGTCAGTACTTACTTAATTATTAATAGTAACGTTTTAATTGTTATTATCTGTAACGAGTGGCACGGCGGCCACTGAGCCGCCCTTGAAGAAATTTCCACGCTCCTTTTTAAATTACTGATAAGTTCAATTATTATTGTATCAAATAATGATCGATATCGATTAGTATCCGATTAGCACGCGTTGGAGCTTGGGTCTTAGGAATTCAGGGAGTGTTTTCCAATGCCATGCCAAATCTGAACTGACAATCGTGCATTTTTCTTATCATCGTCTTCCTAGCCTTTTCCTAAATATGTATGTTGGAGTTGTCGGTTTCCAGAAGCGACTGAATATAGGTATTTCAGTTTCAGATATCCTAAAGATACACTGGTTGTCCGGGTTTTTCTTTTGATTACAACTAACGATTGTCATTGGTGTTTGCACTTATTGGTTTCAGTGGACCATAATAACTTTAACAGTCAAATTTTATCTTTCTATTTTCAGGAGTAACATTTAGACAAGATTTTGGTGACACAGAGAACAACATTTCTTTTCCGAATTTATATTATTTTGATAAGTCGTTGGGGATTCATGGTAATAACGAGAGGTAGGACATAGTGGGAATTATTCCACTGAAATTGGAGCTGCCCGATTAGGGAAATACCCCTTGCAGAAAATGGAAGTAAATTAAAAATAATAATAATAATAACAAGTTTATTTTACTTTAATGCCTTTAAAAGACGAAATCCTTGAAAAAAATTATGTTCACTTCGAAGTAACTTATCTCCCAAACAAAAACTGTCGAGTCCTCAATAGTACGCGACTGCGAATACAAAGTCCAGTGTCAAGGTAATCTAGTTGCGGTCTTGTGTCTACTTATCTGTTACCTTCTGGCCTTTATAATTGCTAACTTGCCATTGCCTTGCTGACAAGCTGATGTTTTACTGATTGCAGCGAATATATAATACACTAATACAGCGAGTGTGAGTACATTTCACAGCCCGAACATTGCACGTCAGGGTTAGAAAAATATTGGTCTTTGGGTACAGAATCTTTGTAAAACAAAATAACTAGACCTAGTCGAAAACTATCCGACATTTTTAAGTATTTAAAAAATTTGATCTTAATAATGTATGTAACGTAATAATTACTTGATTATTTTTATCGCTCAATGGAGTTAGCATATTATTTCGGGTTTTTAGGAAGTGGTAATGTGCGCCATATATTTTTTCGCAACTACCGAAATATTTGATTCGAAACGTTCAAAATTAACTTATAGTGTTCCACACGTAATCAAGCAACATTAATCGTTTGAATGGGGTAAGCTATAATTACGATAATTAACTATTTTATTACGATGACTGCTATAAATACTGAAGACAAAAACACAAAACACGTTAGCGTTATTATCTAATCACTGGACTTTGATTTGCGGTAGCACAAGCTAGCACATTGAGTACTCATGATAGCCGCCTGAGAAACTGGTTCCTTGCGCCAAAATACTGACACTGTTCAAGATAAGGTTTACGTGGTGTAAACACGATAATTTATTTTATAGTTATAATTATGTAAACTGGAATAATGAGTTAGTTATCAACAATTAGAACTCATGATTCGTGCGAATACTAAATTAAGTTTGTTTTAATATTTGCCCCAACATTTTCTTGGAATTTGTGATCTTCCCAAGATGGATCATAGATATAGCCGGTTGGCTATATCAATGCCAACCTATTTAAATGTTGTATTCCTGCTGATATTGATGTTGAGATTTGGAACATAAACCCTACGCTTAGAGTTGGAGGATTGCTGTCTGATTTGTGTGTCCCAGCCATTGATAGCAGGAATGCTGCAGTTTAGCTCACATATTGGTATTTCTGCGTTCGGTCTATCTAGTGCTAGCGTAAAATTAGTTATTCATCAAATCAATACAGTATCTGCAATTCAATTGCCGTTTATGTAACCTATATTGCAAATGATTGATTGAATATAGCTTCCTATGTAATTTAAACGATCAAAGACATGTGCTAAAGTAAAAGAAGCAATAATTATGCATTTACGTGCTGCATGTTAAGACCATAAAATAACCGTACAGCATTGTGATAGCATACAGTTGAGCAACCGAACATTGCAAGCCACTGATTCATTCATAACGGGGCCAGGCGTTGCATAATTGCAACGCGATTCGCCATGGTGTGCAATGACTGGTGCCTTGTAGAATTCCTTACTACTGACATCTGTTAGGACACAGTGGAATGTGCCTGCCGGTGTCGCCTTACATAACTGTACTTCCTGGAAGTCATTAAGAAATTATTAGTAGTACATTATTCTGATGTTTTGTCTACGGCAGAACCCGTATTCTTCCAGCAATCTGTTTGTACACTCATGCAGCTCCGGATCTACATTCTTAAAAGGGGGTTGCGGAATACTAATTTGCGGTCCATATTGAAATCAGGGACAGCTAGACTGGCTGGTTGCCCCCCAGATCCTCGCCGCATTACCAATGACTCTAAAGCGAAACCGGAGTCTGCAGTCTGTAGCTTTCATTGTGTATGATTGGAATCATATATCCTTAAAAAGCCTGGTATGTCATTATCTTTTTTGTTGATAAGTACAGTCAGCAACGAAAGTCGCTGAACATGTTGCAATTTTCAATATGATTTTTAATAAGTGTGAAGTTACTGACCTGTGAAGGTTATGCGAAATAATTGCATAGATGACCATTTAATATTCAGGTTACCTTAATAGAAAAAACCTCTGCACAAGTTTTGGAGCTGTGATGTTTTCAAAATTTTGTTATGTTCAGCGACTTTCGTTGCTGACTGTACATCGAAAGATTTCAATTTGAAATAAATAATCATTTCAATTTGTATTCCCTTTCTTTAGATTAGTCTTGTTATCTAGTTAAGCATTTGTATGCCTATGGGTACAATGTAGCGAACTAGTATGTAACATCTAATGTAAATTTTACTTACATTGACAAATAAATTTATTTTTCTCGTCGTATAATTATTTGGGTAATAAGCTTATTAGAAAAACATTTTGATTTATACTGATACGCGAACCAGGGGTAACTTTCTAAACGCGATTTACGTGTGTGCTTCTTAAAAAACCTTAGGTAGGTATATCTTCCAGATTTACATCCGCTAGTTTTTTTTTGACATCTATGTTTTGAATCTACGTTCTCTTAATCATGGATAACATTAAAACATTACGTTATTGAATAAAAAAGAGCACAGTTTGAATTACTAGCTTCATTTCATGCATCCTTGCGTGATTGGCTAACACATGACATGTTGCGCTCACGCCACTTTTTTACTCGTGTAGTTACTGAATAACGAGGCTAGAACCTTTTATACTAATGAGGTGTGACGGTCAAACACTTTTCATCTTAATCTGTAGATTGCTAACATAAGTATAAGCAATGAGCATAGTCCATATCTAAGCAATAACGCAAATAAAGGACAAAATTCATTCGGAGATATCTATACGATCTATTATCGTGGACAATAAAATTTGTCCGCGTTGAAATAGTTCTTGGTCTGCCTTAAAGGACCAACGGCTTTAGGAAGAGAGTAGATTCTATTCTTAACAAGGATTTGGTCTTCATCAGTAGCTTTGACCTGGCCCATGAGTTTTCGTGGAAAGAGTATCGCAAGATCATTTAAAACTGCACAGTGTATATATTGACGCTTAATATGCAATATAACTTTCTCACAATGAATCGCAATTGGCATTTGATGACACGGGAATGTATTTAGAGTTGCGAAATTGGTTCTGAAACTTTTCTTCCAATAATTTTGACCGCAAAGCTATACGACGTACGATTCTACTAAAGTTTTATTCACTTTTGAAGAAAATGTTCAGAGCAATAAGTCAACAATCAATGGATCAACTGTGAAGGAAAACATCGTTAGGAAACTTGCTCTCTGCACTGAGGGATTTTTTCAAATATTTTTTTCGCAGTAAATTGGTAGATGATGGATCAACGTTGATTGATTCACAGAGCTAGATTATTTTAAATTCAAAACATTATGCACATGTCGACATGTTGCAGTTTATGGTAATTTCAATGTTGTCCAAGGTTTTACGATAACGACTTAGGGGCGGAGGTTACCGCGGAGACGTATATTTCCTACATTAGCGTTATTTATAGTGGCGGCAAGGTGACACCGCGATGTTGCCCTTACCATTCAATACATAGCCACTGTTTGTTTAAACACGTCACATATTATGACTACCCACTTGTTCATTTGATCTGCGTCTAGGTGCTGGTGGAACCTACCTGTCTGTTAATCAAGAGCTATTTTTTTATTCTAAAATTTTTATAGATGGCTGTCTACTCACATGTTTGTCATTTTTTTACGTGGGGTTGTTGAGCTCTCAAGATTTAGTTTGTACGATGACTGATCCCTTGAAAGTAAATCAATTCTCGGTTTACTATTTTAAAATTAACAATAACATTTCTTTCAGTTTTTTGAAATATGTTGCATCGACCTCATCTTGACATACAAAATATATTAATGTAATTTACTGAACATTTATATCAAATAACAACTCATTTATAATAATTTAACGTTTATTCCTGAACGAAATATCGATCTAATCGCTCACATCACATCCTAGACGAAATCCGTTTCAGACGGCTCAGAGCAGGATCTTATAAGATCACTACACGTATGAACCCTTTGTGAAGCTTTGTCATTATACTGCGACCCTTTCATCGTACTTAAATCGCAGGATCCGGTATATGACCTAAGGATCTTAGTACATTGTATCATAGAACAAATGTATAAAGACAAATTTTACTTGATCTTGTCATATGGCTAATTCTAAGAGTTGATAAGGATGTATCAAACATACCAGGGTCAATACAAGGCCACGCCAATACGTTCTTCGAAAAATCGTCAAGTATTTAAATTGTTTTTATTAATGATCCAGTTTTTGTTAACGTGATAATTATTAGTTCTAGTTTTTGCGCTTCGTTTATAAACGGCCATTATTAAATTATTTCTACGCCGTACGAATGTAAAGAGTCTGTGCTCTTAATCTGTTAACGGTCGCGTAGCAGCAGACCGTGATTAATTGGAGCTCATCAGTGCTGAGTGCATCGTCGATGTCACATCCAAATGACATTCGACATTCACCTTATCAGCGAGCAGTGCGAGGTTATTGTTCGGAATAATAAGTAGATAACTAACAATTTTCCAATCCGTCAGGGTCAATCGCTAACATTATTAACAAGCACTTTCGATTTGATATAATATTTCGATCCTTTTCTCTGAGCTGATATAACAGGTCAGTAACTCCCTTCAGAAACTGGACAGCACAAAATTACTTTTCTGTCATGCCTAATAAAACAATATTATTTATACGTACATGATTAATGAAGCATTTCTACAACGCTCGTTTCCAGAAATTAATGAGAGATTTGCAACATGCCTGCGCTTACATATTTAGTGCGGCGGGTTAGTTTAGTTTAGGACATTGTTAGTTATCGAGAGGGATGCACCCTGGGGCCTGTCCGCGCATGCGTGTCGAGGGTCATGGTCGCCCGGCTTGTGGCGCTAGATGCATCTGCTCGTTAACACTGACCTCGTAATATTGAACGAGTTTGCATTTAGTTTTAATTGAAAACTGAAATGCAAGTTGATTTGTATCCGTGCCATATGTTAGGAGGTGGCGCTGATGACGACGTTGATACTGAATGAATAAGTTTTTTATTGTAAACATACGTAGTATGAGCATGATACACAAAACAGAACTGTGCTGAACAGAAGAGAACAGAACAGAAGTGAACGGAACGAACATGGCTTATTTTCACAATCGTTCGGACATTACTGTGTTCATACTCAAACACTCGCTAATTTCTTTATTATAAGTGTTTTTATCCGTATCGGCTTTCACTATAATTGAAATTAAAATAGATACTTTTTAAAAGTCAAAATCTAGTTGCACGTTCCAAAAAGGAGAAACACGCTTTTCTAAAAAACTAAATGTTGTTAATCATACAAAATGAATTTACTTCTATTCAATTACTCTGTTCTATTCAAATATATCTACTAAAGCATTACATTAATTATTTATAAATAGTTTTAAGGACTGACAGCTTAAAAGGATGTCTGTGCAATCGCCTTAAAAAGCATCCCTTGTTCCGTGCACATGTGGCTTTTTATGGATACGTGATTGACCTCAAAATTACTAAGCATTCACATTTACGGCCTAAACATAAAATAGTAAGGCTCAAAATTGTACGGAGCTCAAATACTTACGTTTTATTTGCACTGGAACTGCGGACATTCACAGAGAGGCTAAGTGTTCAAATTAAGTGCTCATTTAGTGAAGCCAACTAAGTGGCAAATTTATTTTAACCAACTATACAAACCAAAACAGTTTCGTTTTTCACAGGTAAACCGGTAAGTATCTCATTTTTCAGTCCCTCGTGGCTCACAGTAATGGGTTTTTATATTTGCCTATGCATAAATTAGGTACTTTGTAGCCTAAATTGCCTAATAAGCCAAAATAGTTACGTATGCTGTTCGTTTGACGTACAAACCTGGCGTTTATTAGTAAATGCTAATTATACATTTTCTCTGAACACTAATGTGCACGATCCGCTTCGTGAAATTTAATGCACCTTGCTCATTTAAGGTCCAGAGGCCAACTAATAGGTACCTACTTAGATATTTTGGCAAAGGTTTATTCTAGTTCAAGGCGAGGACGCCAGGACATGATAACACAATTTACTATGACCTCAACTGAAGTAAAGGAAGTAGAAACCTGGGTGAAGGATTTTGGCCAAATTATTTTGATGTAGATAATATTTATGAACTGGTTGAGGTAGTCATTAGGAATTAAACATTAGACAACTATTTGTAGTGATTTACCTAAAGGGTTATTATTTTCAGGATCGTAACTTAGGTCATGTAGACCAGATCAACAGTGAAAAGATTTTTTTTTTCAAACTCCATTTATTATGAACCCTGGTGATACGAGTATCTTTATTTAAGGTAACTCAACTGGAAATTACATTGGAACGTTGCGAGCGCAAACATGTATACCTTGAGCCCTTTCGATACTTATAGATAAGTCTTTTTTACTTCAAGCTATATAAATAAATAAAAATTGTTGGTGATATAGCAGTTACGTGTAGGGTGACGAAGGTCAAGCTAGTTGACGTTGTTTGTCATTTTATGGCTTAGACTTTTACCTGGTTTCGTAACAATGTAGGCTATATTTTACTATAGGAACATAACTGCAAGAATCTTAAAATAATGATCATAAGCTGGAATCTCTGCAATGTTACGAATTATGATATAATGAACATTTTCTTTGTCCCCAGGCCGGAGTCATGGTGGGTGTCAGCGGTGCTCAAGACCATCCGCGCGGTCGCGTTGGTCTTCGACATAATCACCTTCCCCGTCCACCTCATACTACAGAGGCCGTGGAGAAAACGAGCCTTATCCAGACGAATTAAGGTGAGGAATTTCCCTAGATAGATCTAGTTTTAAAGGAACGCTGTTATAGTGACGTGAAATTATACTCGATAGATTCCCATCCCATTGGCTGATGTCCATCTTACTCAGTCGATCTCAACATTCTCAGACTTTAGTTTCATCAATCTGTCTATATTCTTAGTAGGTTTAAAAAATAGCATACTGGTTCCTATAATGGTACTTTGTGCTGTACAAACGCAGACTGCCAAATCTTAACATTTTGCTCTCCTGCTGTGTCCATAATTGAATTACCCAAGTTGTGTCGACAACTTCTAAAATAACTTGATATCCTTTTATTATTCAGAGCTTGAGAAAAAACTTTGATTAAATTCAGACACGAATTAATTCGCTCAAGTAAAAGCTTTGATATTTTGCCAAAATTTCGATCAGATGTGATTTCTGTGCAACTAGGTAGATATTATATTTGATTAATGGTGCAAAGTCATTGACCAGGTACGTTGCGGTATATTTGACATTATATACTTCGTCTTACCTGTGTAGCGACATCTACCGCGCTACATAGAACTACGAAGGCCTGAATCGCGCAAGCAACATTCGCAACGAAAAGTTGCATATATACAACCGCCCGACATCAACCGTCGGGCCGTGGCCCGCCAGACACAACACCCGCCTGGTCGGAGGATCCTCCCTTTGGTTGGAGGGGCAATACACCTCGCCTCTCCACACTGGTGACCCCGACGTGATGGCAGTGTTTCCACACTGGTGACCCCGACGTGATCCCAGTGTTTCCACACTGGTGATCCCGAGCAGAACATCAGCGCAGCCTTCCGGAGACCAGCACCTTCGTCATCACCTTCCCCTCACAGCAGCCTTCAACAGCATCGAGCAGCGAGTCACACAGCCAGCCAGCACTCTTCCGGCTTCAAAGGGCAGCCTGACCACATGCCTGCAGCAGACATGCAGCCTGGTCAGAACCCTCAGCCGACATCAGCGACTTGGCACAGCACACTGCACTTCGGCCGGTCAACAAGCAGAGGCCGTCTCTCCTGGTCGACGCAGCAGCCAGCCACTACGCTTCGCTACGCTTCACTGCACCACCTCGACTCACTGAGGACTACGCAGCAACAAGCATCGCCCCGACTCACTGGGGACTCATCGCACTCACCGCTCACAGTCCCGACTCACTGCGGACTACGCGGCATCCGTTCCGACGCACTGGAACTCGCACTCCTGGCACTGGCAAGCTCTTCAGATGCACTGACCGCTGACTCATCTGGATCATCGACCTCCGGTCTCGGGGGGGAGTGATGTAGCGACATCTACCGCGCTACATAGAACTACGAAGGCCTGAATCGCGCAAGCAACATTCGCAACGAAAAGTTGCATATATACAACCGCCCGACATCAACCGTCGGGCCGTGGCCCGCCAGACACAACACCCGCCTGGTTGGAGGATCCTCCCTTTGGTTGGAGGGGCAACACCCCTCCAACCAACCTCTCTACACCTGTATTTATGTATTACATAAACCGCCAGATATTCTCAATAACAACCATTGTAGTTGTTATTTCGGTTTGACCTGTTTCACATTCTTTGACGCGGCCCACGTCTGAATGCGACGTTGACGTACCGCTCGAGAATTGCAATAATGAACTATCTGATAATTAGAAAATATATCTTGTCTGGTCATGCGAAGAACCTAAGAGGTGTTTTTAGTCACAGTTTTAGATTTTGGTTTCCACCATTCATCAATCAGATTATACAAGAACGCTTTACGACATCATCCTCCTTGCTATATCGTAATGTAATGTTGTATTGTTTGTTCGGTAGGCTCGTGTAATTCAGACGACATCGAACAGCATCACGGTGCGTTCGGTGTCGTCGCCGTGCGCGCTGCACTTACGGCTGGTTCGCGACGGGGTGACGTCCATGGAGAGCATGCTGCGCGCCGCGGCCGCGCGCTGGGCCGACCGTCCCTGCCTCGGCACACGCACCGTGCTCAGCGAGGAGGACGAGCCACAACCCAACGGCAGGGTCTTCAAGAAGGTAACAATCTATACTAATATTATAAATGCGAAAATAACTATTGTCTGCATGTTTGTGTCGTTTTCACGCCTAAACTGCTGAACCAATTTTGATGTACAGAGGCCAGCACATCAAGCTACCCCAATCTGTCAAATTTCTTTGATAGATTTTCAACTTAGAACTAAATTTATTTTCAACTTCACACATGTAATAAGATTCATGTTCAATTGGCAAATTTTGTCAGTTTTGGATAGCTTGACCTGCTGGCGTCTGTACTATAATTTTTGATTCCTCCATTAATTAATTCCCACTTGGAAAATTCATTCTGTTCATTGTGATGAGAACCTGCAGCGAGTTACTGTTCACTCGCGATACTTAATACACTAAAACGGAAGGATTAATATGTAAGTGGCTATTCAGTAGCAACTATTTATCGCAAGCTACTGTTTAGAAACAATTGTTTTTCAATAGCTTTGACATTGAATGCGTGAGAGTGTACTTGCTATGAACAAATGCCATATGACGCGACTATTAAAGTGCAATTTTCTTCTATACAATTACTAACATGTTACCTACATAGACACGTGCTGTTTTCCCTTGCAAAATCAAATTAAGTCGACTTAAACCAAATATTATCTGACCTTCGCTTTAAATTTGCGATGTTTCCTCAAGCAAGTCAATAAATAAGATATATTAACAAATTAGTAGGTACGACGACCAGATTAACAAGTGTAACACGAAACTCCTTCTTATCATCAAACTACTTCATAACAAACTCCTTCTTAACACTTGACAGGTGCGCTACTAGCGCCACCCGATAGAATAATTATGTTTAGGATATCCGGTTGGTCTGCCCAACCGCGAACGGTAAGAGCTCCGTTCGCGATATGGGTTTTTTACTATAATAAATGTGGAGGAAGATTTACGTATTTTATTGACCAACTCCCTCTACACAAGGTTTTGTTGTTGTCCAGTTCAACATGGGCGACTACGTGTGGCGCACATACACGGACGTAGAGAAGGAGGCGCGTCAGTTCGGCGCCGGACTGCGCGAGCTGGGCTGCCGGCCGCGGCAAAACGTCGTCATGTTCGCCGAGACGCGCGCCGAGTGGATGATAGCCGCGCACGGCTGCTTCAAGCAGAGCATACCTGGTATGTACACTAGATTCACTTCTTCATACTTACTAGCAAGCTAGCTTCATACTAACTAAAAAAAGCAGAGATAGCCTAGTGGTATGACCATTGGACTGCCATGTCAAAGGTCTCGAGTTCGAATCGAAGGCACGCACCTCTGACTTTTCGAATTTATGCGCGTATTAATAATTAATTATCACTAGCTTAAACGGCGAAGGTGGATGAGTCTTAAGTGTGTAAAAAATTTGCTTCTCATTTTCATTCAGTGAGAAATTAATTTGGATGAAAGTTTTTGTCTAAAGTGGTAAAGCTATTTTATGGTCGACTATACATAGGTAAATTAGTTTCGGGCTCAATTTTTCTTACGAGTAATATAAATAGCTCTTTCGTTTCCCTTTCTTAGAAGGAAATACTTTTTTATAGTTTATTCAAAGTATGTATTTGAATAATATCTTCAACCGAAAATCTGGTACTCTTATAGATATTTTTATAGTTAAAAAATAACCCACTATATATTATTTTAGTGGTAACAATCTATGCAACGCTGGGCGACGAGGCGATAGCGCACGGTATCAACGAGACAGACGTCTCCACGGTAATCACAACGTACGACCTGCTGCCTAAGTTCAAGAAGATCCTCGCTAAGACGCCCAAGGTGGACACCATCATCTACATGGAGGACCAGCTCAAGACCATCGACAGGGAGGGATACAAGCCCGGCATCAAGATTATCGGATACAAGGATGTTGTCATTAAAGGCGCCTCCTCCAAAATTGGTGAGTGAAATCATTTATTTGTAATTGTTTACTAAAGTATTTATAGAAATATAAGTGAGGAACAGTGTGATATGGATAAAGAAGCAATTTTGAGTAGAAATCGAAAAAGTAATGTCTTTTGGTGTAAAGAAGATGAACGAAACTTGTAAAGGAAATGACTATTAATGATTGAAATGTGAGCCTACGTCGGCTAAGAGCACCCAAAAGCAATGATCATGCAGGAAGAGTAACGTAGATTAAAATACGGTCTGAAAATGAACTAGTTTTGGGACATTTAAACACAGCAGGATACAATCCAACCTAAGCAGAGCTTGTACTATGGGTACTAGACAGTTGATATAATACTTATATTATACTTTTTTTTTGTAAATACATAGGAAACACAGACAAACACAAACACGTATGTTGATGACATAAATATTAGTTGTTTAGTATGTATGTTCCTCCTCCACAGAGGCGGTGCCTCCGTCGCCGTCGGACATCGCCATCATAATGTACACGTCGGGCTCGACGGGCGTGCCCAAGGGCGTGCTGCTGTCGCACCGCAACATGTTGGCGACGCTGAAGGCCTTCGCCGACGCCATGCCCATCTACGACGGAGACGTACTCATGGGCTTCCTGCCGCTCGCGCACGTCTTCGAGCTGCTCGCTGAGAACCTCTGCATGATTGGAGGTCACCACTTCACTTCATTAATTATTACTCTTACCCCTCTTACCTAACCCCTCTCATTCTGAGAAAAGATCCGTGCCCAGCAGGGTGACAGTAAATAAGTTTTACTGCTGTTAAATAACGGGGAGACCCACTAACGCCTACAACTCGATTACTAAGCAATTTAAACTGTATTAACTTCAGAGTAAAATTGTCAGACTTTATATTTTCTAACTGTCTTCATTTCATTCCATTCATTTTCTTTTATTCCATAACTAGGCTAATCTAAACTGAGATGTGGTAATGTGTTAAGTTTGGTCACACATACAAAACCGACCACGGAAACACAGTCTTCCAAATCGGATTGGATACTGAAGAATTGTAAATAACAATAATTGCCCCTAATATAGATATATAATGTATTGTCATTTGTTTGCAGGTGTCCCGATCGGTTACTCGACACCGCTTACAATGTTGGACACGTCCAGCAAGATCATGAAGGGCACCAAGGGAGACGCCACCATACTACAGCCTACGTGCATTACCACTGTACCTGTAAGTACAGTCTGGGGCCATAAGTCCAGTAGCACCTCAACGATCATATTCGCTTGCACGGTACTGTAAACAGTATAACTACGAGAAGGTGATAGTGTCATCATTTGCCACTAAGGCAAATGATCATTATACCGCACTGTTTCTGTCTAGATAATGATGAAAGAGTGCGATATACGAGATCGTGTATATTATGTGCAAAATGTTTGTTATAGAAAAAGGTCGTAAGTGCGACGTGTTTTGATGCGATAGATTTGTAAAATTGCTACTGGACTTAGACCCCGACCGTAAATTATATACACCCAAAAAAAACATGAGAAAGTCCAAAACGAAAACAAATTATAAGTTTTCATATCAATATCAAATTTACTATTACTCTTTATATCTTGTTAATTTGTACATGTTATTATAAAGTTTACCTAAAAATATTTGATTTACATTCAGCCTGTCATTAAGTCAGCAGAGCACAATTAGTAGCACTTGTCGTATGATGTTGATAACACATTAAACCACATGTAAATGTTCGACAGCTTCTTCTTCTTCTCCATAGGAAACGACTAATTTGGAACCTTGCACCTAGACTCGACATTTCATAAGTGCCTGTTTATATAAAAATAAAACTGTTTTGATTTTGACAGCTGATAATGGACCGCATCAGCAAGGGCATCACGGACAAGGTGTCCCGCAGCGGTGAGTTCGCGAGCGCCTTCTTCAAGTGGGCCTACACATACAAACAGACATGGATGCGCCGCGGGTACGACACGCCCATACTCAACCAGCTGGTTAGTATATTGTGTGTCTATTTAACTAAAGAACGTTGAGAATATCATGATTTAATGGGATGGTTTTTTTTGTCTAATACAATTTTATGATGACACTTCAGTCGTTTTAGTTGAAAGGGTTGTAAAATAGTACTATACTAATACTAATATTAGGGGGAAGTACAAACTCGTGTGGTTTGTTGTCTTCGCAAACTTGGTCTTCAAATACACATTCGTTAGTAATCTTTCACTTTCTCTCCTTGTTGAACAATCTACGTAAAATAAATGTAATATAATATACCATCATGCTTGTATTTCGAGAAGGGTTAGGCAGAGGTGTATGTTTAGGTCCCATGTAATAGGGGGCGAGTCTATTGCCATTAACCGGGCACAAATCCAGACTCCGAGTTGTTACTGAGAATTTCATAGAAAAACCCAATAACACTGCTCGACCTGGGGATCGAACCTAGGATCTCTAGCGTAGCAGTTTCGCTTAGGACCAATAGACTAATGAGGCAGTAAAATAAAATAAATGTAATCGTAAAATAATATCGCACTATCTGGATGCGAGTGTATGTTGTATACTGGTGAGGTTTGAATGAGACGTGTTGTTGTTGCAGATGTTCTCCCGCATCCGTCAGCTGTTGGGCGGCAAGGTGCGCATGATGATCAGCGGCGGCGCTCCACTGTCGCCCGACACTCACGCGCAGGTGCGCATCTGTCTGTGTTGTGACGTAGTGGCCGGCTACGGACTCACTGAGACGACCAGCTGCGCCACAGTCATGGACCCGCACGACCGCTCCACCGGCAGGGTGGGCGCACCCACCGCCGGCACAGACATCCGCCTGCTCGACTGGCACGAGGGCGGGTACCGCGTCGACAACAAACCCTTCCCGCAGGTACTAACACTAACACCAACACTAACACTAACACTAACACTACCCACTCACCAAAACGAACACATTCCTCATTCCCTCAAACATTATAACTTGCATCCTCATAGATCTTTAATTACACCAACTCTACCCATTGAATCCAACAATCGTAGCAACATTGTCAACATTCATTTATTGCACATTAAATAAGATATTGATGAACCTATTTTGCAGGAAGACATGTGACATTTTGGTCGTTTACCGTTAAACTGTGGTCGCTAAACGAAAACACCAGCCAGCGGCAAAATTCTATTTTACTAAACCCCATATTTTCAATATATCGCCACTATACATACCCCTAAATAATTATTTTTTATCAAAAGGTTTCAGAAGTCATTATTCATATGTACAGTCAACTGCACATCAAGTTACTACACTTTGACCTTGAGCGCGTTATAAGCAGATACAGCGAGAATCGTGCGAAAGAGATAAATATCTTTATGCCGTTCTCACTTGTAATGTTTCGTGCTGCAGCGCGTCGTGAGCGTGTGTGCGTTATGCGCGTCGTAGTGTAGAATAAGATACTAAGCGATAAGAAAATTAAATTTATAACATAGCGGGTTGCATACTTGAATCGAAACAAAATAATGGCATGGTAATAAAATCAGGCCGGGCGCGCCCGCGTAAAAACTAAAATACCTATGAAAGCTTATAATCATTTTTTTATTTAAATTATCTTTTATTTGTATTCCTTCAGTATACACATTTGTTTGAAAATTACCCATAGTATCAAGTAGGTTTACCTACTTACTATATTTCTGAAATTTATAATTAGGTAATCCTAATTATAAATTTCAAGCAGATTTCAATTACCTTTTCCGGGTTTTGTTATCTACTTACTGGCGGGCTGGCGGTCAACAGAACTGTTTTCGTGCGTTCCTTGCTTTTCGATTCTACTGTGTTCTTACAAAATTTAATGTCGAAAATCCATAAAATCGACACCCGTGTGTCAAGTTTATTCAATTAATAGTTATTATACTTTCAAAAGACTTTTCAGTCCAAACTTTTTGATACCTACCTACTACCTAACATTTCGTCCGCTATTCAATCTTATTACTAAAATACAATTTTGGCTATTATAGCGTAGGTATCTTCACTTTTGCATGAGAGCGATGTGTCTGTTACATACCTACCTAACTAACTATTATCTAATGTGATATGAGTTAGTTTGTTAAGCACGATTATGAAATTTTGCATGTGAGTAAGTAACTCGTTATCAGGGATATAGAAAAGGACATGGGATAGGTTCCTATAAGAACTCTGGTGAAGGCGTATTATATTTAAAATGCGAAAGTGAGTTTGTTTATTTGTTACACATTCACGCAGCGGCGAAGCTACCCGTAAGCCTCAGTTTACACCGGGAAAGCAGCGGCCGGCAGCGGCCTTTTGCATTCCTCCTACTTACACATTGTCAAGGGTTCAGAAAAGGACATAGGATAAGTTCCTACGGGAACGCTTGTGAAACTGGTAGAAAATATCAAAATAAGACGCGAAATCAATAATCTTAATCCTTTTATTTTTAAACATTAATGATAAAATGAAAAACTTAAAACAAATACCTACTCTAGATTAAAAGATAACAGCAGAATTTATAAAACTAAACTATGAAGTATATAAAAGATTAAAAACAAGTAGATAATATTTATTTATAACTAGGTTTTATTTTTATTGATATTTTTAGCAAAAAAATTATGCAGTTACCAATTGGTTACCAAACAAAACTAAATGCTGCCTCCAAACAAAAGTAAGTTTTTATCTAGACTAGTAATTTGACTGGGCTGAGGCCCGGCACCCACTTGCGGCACGGCGGCGGCACGGCAAGGGATTTTTTATAGTTATAGATGATTTTGAATCTTATTTAACACTGCTTTATTAATATTTATAGCGGAATAAGTATACAGTTAAATCTACCAATACCAAATAAAATTAAATACTGCCACCAAACAAAAGTAACCTTTTACGTAGATTAGTAGGTATAATTTGACTGCGCTGACTTAAATTATCTATCACCATTACAATAGCAAAGGAAAAATTTCTCAAGAATATAACAATAATTGTGCGAAAAGAATTAAGTAGGTATACAATTTCAGTTTACAGTATTCATTAAAATTATTATCTACATAATATATCACATTACAAAAAGAAAACATATTAATAACTATCTTTTTGTATATTTTTGGCATTTTCCATGCTAAGATTTCAAAGTTATTTAGAAAAGGAAAAATACGACCGCGGGCAGGATTCGAACCTGCGTCTTCTGGTTCGGTACACCAGACGCTATGACCACTAAGCCACCGCGATACCTACCCGTCATGTCGAATTTTTCCTTCACATATTGAATTTACGTCTTTATGGTGACGTCAGTAACACCTATTGAAATGCAAGTTTTTGCTTTTCAACCGACACAACTTACTTTACAGTTAGTTCAATGCCGAACGATGCTACCTTACCTTCTAACTATCTTTTTGTATATTTTTGGCATTTTCCATGCTAAGATTTCAAAGTTATTTAGAAAAGGAAAAATACGACCGCGGGCAGGATTCGAACCTGCGTCTTCTGGTTCGGTACACCAGACGCTATGACCACTAAGCCACCGCGATACCTACCCGTCATGTCGAATTTTTCCTTCACATATTGAATTTACGTCTTTATGGTGACGTCTAACTGTAAAGTAAATGTAAACTAATGAACGTCTAACTGTAAACTAATGAACTAACTGTAAAGTAAGTTGTGTCGGTTGAAAAGCAAAAACTTGCATTTCAATAGGTGTTACTGACGTCACCATAAAGACGTAAATTCAATATGTGAAGGAAAAATTCGACATGACGGGTAGGTATCGCGGTGGCTTAGTAGCCATAGCGTCTGGTGTACCGAACCAGAAGACGCAGGTTCGAATCCTGCCCGCGGTCGTATTTTTCCTTTTCTAAATAAACATATTAATATTATAAATGCGAAAGTAACTGTCTGTTACTCCTAAACGGACAAACCGCTGGGCATTTGTGATGAAAAATAATTGGATACCTATAGTTTGAAGCCTGGGGAAGGGCATGGAGGAAACCAGTTTATTATGAAAACATCAACGAACGACATGTCTGGCATCTTTTCAAAATCGAGCAATGGAAGAGTAATCCTTTGACAAGCAGTGGTTGGAAATTTAGGTATACTTATCTAAATAACGTTATATTTATAAATAAAATAATAACAATATTAAATTACTACTTATAGATTGTAAACTGTGCTAATATATTTTTATGCGAAACTTTGTGAGAATGGATGGCCGTTTGTTATCACGCCTTAACGGCTGAACATATTTTAGTGAAACTTGGCAAACTTGTTCATTAGTATTTTCTTGCCAGGGCAGCAGTATTTCTTCCGGCATCTTTTATGTGTCTTCTGACAGTGTCCATTGATATCTAAAACAAAGAAAATTTTGTCAATTTCAATATTTACGTAACGTTCTTTATTATGAAATACCTACCTATTGCGGGCCAACTTAACTAAATGAGTATGGGACTTTGTTTACTTAATTGAGAACTTCCACCTTTTATGAGGTAGGTAGTAAAGAACTGAATACTTAATTATCTAATAGCAAGTATTAGCGAATGATACTTATATCATTAACCAATAAATTTATCGATAAAAAAATTAACACTTCTACCTGCCTATTCGATAATTATAAATATCATTTAAAAATGCAATAGCTAATACCTACTACTGTTTATAGATATTGATAGGTAGATCATCACCTCACCGCGCGCGCATAGATCATACTTACTTAACTAATTCTCGGAAGCCTCGTCCACGCGTTCTCGGAATTATGCCTAGACGATGCGATGCATTCAAATTTCAGCTTTATTTTGCTACTGTTAAGATTTATTTTCGACTTAATATAGATCGTTTTAACTTATCATAATAATAGTTTTACAATATTTTTATTTGTAGCTTGACAATGTTGTTTTTAAGTAACTATTGGTATTGTTTTTCAATTTACGTAATCTATATTTCGGCCGGTCAGTGCAGATTTTCTGTTATAGATATAGGTAGGTAGTGATAAAGTTGCATTATGTGATAACAAGGTATACTTACAGGGACTGACGCTGTACGAAGTTGAGGTTCGTCTGCCGCCGTCGTAGCTCTGGCGTATAGGTAGTTGGCGGGGGTGGGCTTCATGGGTTTCGCTTTCTTGCCACCGCCGAAGCCAGAAGTAAACAGTTCAGAACTCTAGAACGAAACAAATTGCTATAGTTTATTTGCACATTTTTACTCATTAGACATACGCAGTGATAGCCTAATGGTATGAAAATTGGCCGGGCAAGACAGGTCTCGAGTTAATCCAAGACCTTTTCAAAACCATGTGCGTATTATTAATTAATTATCACTCGCTTAAACGGTGAAGGAAAACATCGTGAGGAAACCTGCATGCCTTAGAGATTTTCGAGGTGTGTGCAGTCTGCCAACCCGCATTAGGCCAGCGTGGTGGACTATAACCTAATCCCTCACCTGAGAGGAGACCCGTGCCCAGCAGAGGGACAGTATATCGGTTGATGATGATTGATGACTCATTAGGCAAAGATGTATTAATACGTAAATAGATATATGATTATCTGCAATAATTATTCATCATACTGTCCCACTGCTGGGCACGGCTATCCTCTCACAGAATGAGAGGGATTAGGCTATTGTCTATAGTTCTACAAAAATTGCTAGCTTACTATTATTTAATTATTTATTTGCACACAAACATCACTGAAAAGGCCTTATCTTGCAATGTTACAACAGGCTTATAGAAAGTTCCTAAATGCGTAATTTATTAAATTCAATAAAAGTAGCTTTAAAAAGATATTAAATGACGCGTGGAACAGCGCGCCAAGTTAAAAACTTACATTAACGGGGACTCGTTATGAAAGAAGATCCCGTTTGTTTACATAATTCGTAAATTCTATAGAAACATTGTTGACAAACAATCACCATTGACACATTTTTTCATTATTAGCCTTTCTTTATTAAAATTATAAATTATAATTATTAAAAATACTACTCACCGTTATCCCCGTCTGTATAATCCGGCATCCACTTTGTTGAAGTCCGGAATTGTTCTCCCTTTGGACTTACGTCAATAAATTGAGGCGCCATTTTGCACACTTGCAATCACGCACACAACACTATCACTCCAATTGTTAATGACAGACTGACGGAAAAACTCGGAAGTAGTCGAAAGCGGTCGCGTACGCGCAGGGGCGCGGAGGTGTGGCCTATTTCTAGTGCGACATGGTTTATTGGCTCCTAACTATTAGTATGAGCCACGATTGGTCAATTTTGGGAACGTTGAAAAATCCACCAATCATAGCAAGGATACTTTCTTTCTAACACTCCATATCGTGTCGTAGTTATAGATATGTATAATGTTTAGCTTGATGTGCAGGCGTCTGTACATACAAGAACCACTTAAATATATTCAATATGTAATTAAAAAATAAGAATGTATACTTACAACAAGTCTCCAAACTCGAGTTTACCCTCCATAATTACTCAACAATTGATAAACACTGGTTGCCACAGCTTCCTTTATTGTACAAAAAATTTCCGGTACTTCACCTGTCTTCATTCCAGCCAACCCTATATTACTACTATCATCATAATCATCAACCCATATACTGTCCCACTGCTGGGCACGGGTCTCCTCTCATATTGAGAGGGATTAGGCTATAGTCCACCATGCTAGCCTAGTGCAGGTTGGCAGACTATTAACCTATATTACAATTATACCTAGCTTAAAACAATTGTACTGCAATCACTACTTTTTATTCACCAAACTTCATATTTCAGGGTGAAATTGTTATTGGTGGCGACTGCGTAGCGGAGGGCTACTACAAGAACCCCGAGAAGACCAAGGAAGAATTTATTGATGCTGAGGGCAGGCGCTGGTTCAAATCCGGTGATATTGGGGAACTACACCACGACGGATGTATTAAGATTATCGGTCAGTAGTGTGATTAGCAATGTTAATAGTAAAAAACTAACTAGTTAATCATAATGGACTTAGTAAATAAACAACCTCCACAACTTATAAAAGCTAATTTAAATAGTAAATACATTTTCATATCTATAAAATAATGAATTCATAATTATTTAAGTTTATTTAGAATAATTATTTTTTAGACGAGAATCCAAAGAATACTTAGTATAAGTTTATTTGAATTCTGTCACAGATCGCAAAAAGGATCTCGTAAAACTGCAAGCTGGCGAATACGTGTCACTCGGCAAAGTGGAAGCAGAACTGAAGACCTGCCCCATCGTGGAGAACATCTGTGTGTATGGCGACAGCTCCAAGTGCTACACCGTGTGCCTGCTGGTGCCCAACCCTCAGCACCTGGCGGAGCTGGCTGCCAGGATCGGTCTGCCCGAGATGGACTTCGAGCAGCTCTGCCACAACGCCGCCGTCGAGAAGGCGGTCATCAAGGAACTCGCTGATCATGCCAGGAAATGTAAGTTGATATTTTGTATTTTTATGTAACATATAAGGGTGATTGATATAAGAAAGAGCTCAGTCAAGTGTGAGGATATGGTAGAAGAAGTTGCAATGTTTACTTGTTATTGAAATGACCGAGTGATTGTTGTCGCAGGCGGTTTGGAGAAATTCGAGGTGCCGGCGGCCGTTAAGTTGGTGACGGAGGTGTGGTCGCCCGACATGGGGCTGGTCACTGCCGCCTTCAAGATCAAGCGGAAAGACATCCAGGAGCGCTACAAGGAGGACATCAAGCGCATGTACGCCTCGTGAGCCCACCACTAGTCGCCCCCCGCACCTCGAGCGCGGACTGGACGTGTACAAGCGTACACCGTACTGTGTACCAGTGTGCACCGTACTGTGTCCACATGTACACCGCACATCACAACTGTCGGGCTGGCGGCTTCTTGCGGTCGTACCTCGGCCGGCTCTGTTTCTACGTTAGTTTTGTTAAGTCGTGTACATATTTGTGTCTTACGTCTAAATATCGTAGTGTGTATTATTTTAATACTAAATTTTCGCTTGAGCGCGTGCGGACGGATGGTCGTTGATCTTTGTGTATAAAAAAGTAAGTACACCGTTTGACAGGTCGAACGTTTCTGATGAGATTTTTCATGTAAATTTAAATATTATGTACTAGATCTGATGTCGTGAGTGCGCTGTGCGTGATTGGAGAGTAAATTTTATGTCATTATTATAGAAATCCTCAGATATCGTGTAGATATTGGCCTAGCATCTCAAGTGTAGATAGCTATTGTCCCTACCATGAAACCCATTTATTGTTCCTACGTTGTTTTTAAAAGACAAAGTAAACGTTTCGTGGTTGGGACGAAACATCGCTAGACTAAGATAATTGTATTAGTACTTAGGGGGATCGGGGGTAGTGTTTGCAATGTAATAATAATAATTTTGCAATAAATACATTTTTGTTCACCTGTTTATTTGTATTATAATGATGACTCATTTAAAAAATGAGTATTCAAGGCGAGCTCATTGTGTTGCATAATGTTTAGCAAATGATATGTTTTAATGTATGTAATACAATTATGTTGACACTTGATGCATTATTAGTACAAGCATAATAAAATATTAATGATTACTAGTTAACTCTAAGAAAACTTATTAATAAAATTACTCTACGAAACAATTTTATCATAATACAACTACATAGTTAATACATTATGTAGTGCCAAGTTGTGTGTAGCGAACGAGGATGTGTGCGTGTCAACATAATTTGATCGGATTATAACATTTGTTGATTAGTTTTTATTGTTTTGTAAATCATGGCTAATGTTATTGTTTAGCGTGAGTGTACCAACCGAGAGGAAGAGGCTAGTCAGTGTTACTTCGAATGTTGCAGCATTTTAACCTTCTGGCCGCATTTCGCTGAGCATTTACATTTACAACCATTTCTATTATAATAAAATTTTAAATTAAAATTAATATAATCAATGTTACCTGAACAAACGTAAAATTCCATTGATGTATTTAAATGTGAGTACTCGACTGTATGGTATCGTTATATTTTTCGATGTAATCATATTGAAGTAAACTATCTTACTATAACATCAATGTACTATTAGTAGGTCGTTTGCTCAGTTTATGTGACTGTATCTTATCTTTGTTTGAAATTCTTAAACATTGCAATGAAAACCAATTTTGTATTATTTATTGAATAAATGTTAATAAAATCATTATTGGCTGTCGTTATTATATCATAGGTACATTAAATATTAGAACTGCTCTGGAATTTACCAATCATTAAATGTTATCCTTGTCCGGTATGTTCAAAATTGGATAATATATGAAGAAAACACCATTAAAGTATTGAAATGACGTCCACAATACTAACATCTATGGTTGAGATACTCTGCGCTATTGGATGTTTTACATTCAACTCTATCCAAAATCATCGTCAGTTCAATACTACATGTATAATCCAAATCGAATACTCAGAATTATTATGAGTCTAATAGGTATTGAAGAAAGATTTTTAACTGACAAAAGGAATGCCCAAGTAATTCTCCGTCAAACAACAATAGTTAATTCTTGACTCGTATGGCGCATTATGTATCAAATAAATAATAACACAGTTGCATTGCAGTTGTAAAGTTTATTTATACTTTTGTAAATAACATAATATTCTCATACATTAGTTTTAAATACAGTGGAGGAAGTACATTACATAAAGTGAAGATTAAGGGATATTATTAACAGTATTTTGAAACCTATGGAGTATTTATTTAGAGTCAGTAAACAAAATAACAAAACAAATACTGCATTTTAATTTTAGAAGATTGATACACCTAGTAATTCAGTAGAGGCGGGTGATCTTGTTAGACGGGAAAAAGACGAACCCTACAGGAAAAAACCAGTTGAGGTACACGCACAAAAAACAAAAAATATATTTTTTCCTAGTATCTAGTATAACTGAAGTTGTCATAGTATATCTACGCGGTGCTCATCTTGCAGAGGTGTCGAAGTTGCATGATCTTGATGTCATCCGTGCCGAACTTGACGACTCCTTCTTGGTTCTCTATGGAGATCAGCTGACCGACAGCCTCGCGATCTTCGCCGGCGATTACCTGTAAATTCGGAATATTTTAGTTTTTTTTTTATATACCGTCAAACGGTAGTGATGCAGTCGTGAATCGAGATAGACTAATATAATAATACAAAGCTTTGAAGGTATTTTCAGCTTAAATGATTATAGTTTGTTAGAAAAAGGGACAATTATTGTTCCTAAATTACAGTAAATCGTTACAAGACTTTGTTGGTATCAAACTATAATAATTTAACCTGAAAATCCCTTTCAAAGTTTTTCCCAATTCACCCCCGCATTCATATTGACTGTATAGATAGTCATAAATGTGCACACGGTGCGCGTGTAATAGGTTACATAAATGTTTATATGTATTAAAGAGTTCGACATAGTACGAGTAATATTACTTTGCCTGAAGCTTGATGCACTTTCCTATGCGGTAGTGAAATTGGCATTCCAATATTACATATATGTACATAATTATAGGAATGGCGTTTCACACACATGTTCTAGTACTTTAGAGTAAAACTTTGGGTATATCAGAAACTGGATAATTTTGCTGGACCGCTAATTTAGCTAATAATGGAGGCATTATCAGCTAAATTAGCGGTAGTGCATTCGCTACTACATTACATGCTTTAAACTTCTGATCCACAATCTAATACATAAAATTTCCATGTCACAATGTTAGTTACCGTACTCCTCCGAAACGGCTGGACCGATTTGTATGAAATTTTGTGTGCATATCGGGGAGGTCTGAGAATCGGCCAACATCTATTTATCATACCCCTAAATGATAAGGGTGATCCACCCCAATATTTTTTTATGGCAAAACAACGTTTGCGGGGTCTGCTAGTATATGAATATAATTATATTATAAAGATATGACATCTGTGGTCTAGTGGCTCGAGTGTCGGATTGCTGATCATGGGGTCGTGGGTTAGATTCCTACAGGACACAAATATTTGTGTGGTTTAAACATAAGTGTTAGTGTTTGTCTGGGTGTTTCTATGTAATATAAGTATGTATTTACAAAAAAAAGTATATAAGTATTATATCCATTATCTAGTACCTATAGTACAAGCTCAGCTTAGTTTGGGACTAGATGGTGCTGTGTAAAAATTGTCCAAGAATATTATTATTATTAGATGTGTGTGTGTGTGTGTGTGCGGCATGTTGTGTGAGTGTGTTGTGTTACCTTGACCCTGTCTCCGGACTGCGGCACGACGGGCTCCAGCAGGTCCGCCGGCACGCTCACCACGCGGTCCTCCAGCGGCAAGTACAGCGCGCACGAGCCCGCCGACAGGCCCCGCACCACCCCGCACTGCCCCGCCAGCGCGTCCTCCTCGTGCGAGCCGGCCCCGGCCCCGGCCCCGGCGCCCGGACCCGCCCGCACCCGCACCTCCACCTCCGTGGTGTGCCAGTCCGCCGCCGGCCAGTCCGAGCTGGCCAGCGGCGAGCGCGGCGAGTAGCCGCCCGGCGACGGCGTGGCCGGGTAGCCCGCCGGGTAGCCGGCCGGCGACGGCGACGGTCGGTACGGCGAGTACGTGTGGTCCGAGCCGTACATGGTGCCCGGCGTCTGCGGCGTGAACGGCCCGCCCGCGTACGCCGCGTCCGAGTCCTCGAGCGCGCCGTACTCGAAGTCGGGCGGGCGCGCCGGCGTGTTGGCGGCGGCCGGGTCCCACGCGCCGTGCGCCGGGGTCCGCCCGCCCTCGTGCGACGGCGTGGCCGAGCCGTAGTGCGGCGTGCGCCCGCCCACGTCGTAGATGGGCGTGGCCGAGCCGTGCATGGGCGTCTTGATGCCGGTGTCGCGGTAGGTGGGCGTGGCGGCGCCCAGCGTGGGCGTGCGGCTGGGCGTGCGCGTGTAGAACGAGGAGCCGCCGTCCCGCGCCTGCGCGCCGGCGCCCGCGATGTGCGACCGGTCCACGGAGATGGTCTGGCACGCCGAGTGCAGCTCCACTCGCGCCGTGCTGCCCGTGGCGTCCTTGACGATTCCCACGTTGCCCTTGTAGGGCCCGCCCGTGATCTTGATGGTCTGCCCGATGAGCTCGCGGTCACGGGTGACCCCGCCGCCGCGCCCCCCTCGGCCGCCACGACCCCGCGGGGTCATGCCGCCGCGACCCGACGGATGCATGGGCGACTGGATTCTCGGTGACATAAAACCGAACGAAAGTCCAGCTGACGCGTTGTTGTTTTTGTTGCCTCCGGCCAGCTGTAAGTGCCGCGTCTTACACACGAAGATTCCACCGTTATCAAGGTACATACGCGACTGTAAAAACGCAAAATTTCTGTACAGATGCTTAATCTCGCCGTTCCGTCCAGCGTGTGGTCCATCTATTACTTTCACTATGTCACGCTTCTGAATCGTGTTCTGTTCAGAGTCGAGTGCCATAGTGAATCTGTTTTCGCGACGTTTCTGTAATGCCTGTGGCTTGCACTCAATCACCTTGCCCTGCATACCGAGAACGTGGAAATTTTCCTTTTCAAGGCGGACGATGACGCCGACGGTTTGAGGATCGAGTTGGACCATGTCGCCCCACTGGAACTGGCCGAGGGAGTCGACGCCAGTAGCCATGTCGGAGCACAGCTGCAGGTCCCTCGGCAGGACCTCGAGCTCGTGCATGGTGAGGTCGGAGACCAGCACCACGCGGTGGGGCTCCACTCTCACGATGAGTCCGGTGTCGCCCTCGTATCGTCCCGCTAATACTTTCACGTGGTCTCCTTGCTTAAAGTACTTTCGCAGCTCGTTAGGTTTGAACACGAGAGGATCTTTCAAAGCATCGTGCTTGGGCATGACAGTTATCATGGAACCATCTATAGCTATAATTCTAGCTTGTAAATTAGCTAAGTCACCAGAGCACACTTCCACATTATCACCCATGGAGAAAGAATGTAAGCTAGTTGGGTCGTCTTTGGCAGGGGCTGCTAATTCTATGTCAATTCCTTCAGGTTGCTCCTCAAACCTTTCTAATTCAGTCAGAGTAGGTTTCACGCCTTCAGCCAAAATTGCTGACATTGTAAAGTTTTTGTATAGGAAACCCTTGCGGGAATATCTGTTTCCTTCAAATATGAGGAAATCACCATCAGAAGTGACTTCACCTCCAATAGCTCTGATAGCTTCAGGGTCGAATGGTTTTGCAGCCGGACGTCTCTTCTTTTTCCTTTTAGCTGCCTCACTTTCACTCTGAACAGTCCTTAAAGCACCTCTCAGCCTTGTATAGTCTATTCTGGGTAACAACTTGAGATGCACCTGATTTTGAGCTAAATCTACATAATCCACCTGAGCAATGTCATCTTTGTATAAACCTCTTTTTAGCCTGACCCATTGCTTAGGTTTTAAACCTGACTGTTCCTTAACTACTCTTAACACATCAGTCATTTCCTTTATAGGAACCATGTCTTGCTTCCAAATACCCATCCTCAATGTACCAACATTATTTATAATATTCTTAACATGTGTTTGTTTATAAGCTTCAATATAGATGTAGCCTTTTACACCTTCAGGAGCAACTACTGACTTAATCTGGAATGGCTCATCAGAAAACTGGTAGGCAATGAATTTCCTCATGAGGAGTAACACAGTGGCTTTCTCTTCACCTATCCTGCATTTGACCATCCACAAATTGGGATCTTTAATGCCTGGCAGGAGGGTTTGCTGAGTAATTTCGTCCGACATTTCTTCACCACCTTCACCAAAATGACGGAGGGCTGCTGACTCATCAGCATACTTGTTTCTGAGATACTCTTCAATCTCCTCCTCTTTCTGTGAGTCCCATAGGTTAGTGCCGCGGCGTCTCCCTTCAATCTCCCTGGCCGTGGGTCCGATTTCATCCACCTCATTGCCGACAATACCCATCTCTTGCGCTCCCTCTTCCCATTCGTCATCTTCGTCAACCTCGTCATCCACCTGTACCCAAGATTTAAAAGATATGTAATCATCACAAGCATAAAAAAAAACAACATTCATATTAAGTGTTTAGGGTAGAGTTCATCTTCTTAGCCTTGAGAAAATCTCCCAGGAGTGTTGGTTTCCTCACAATATTTTCCTTAACTGTTTATACGACACACTGAATGTCTGAACTTGGATAGTTTGTAATAACCTAATTTACAAAAAGTCAATCCCAGTAGGGAACTTACTCTGCATGACATTCAATCTGGCAATTTATCTGCTCTAAAGTCATTGGACGGATTGTATGATAAGACTAGGAAAAAAAACTGTTTAATCCATTGACTGCCACTGTCACAAATAGATGGCATGCCTAATTGTGCACAGCACGCCATAATCATGATTAAAAAACAAAGACTGAAATGTGGTGGACAGAATTTGACCAAAAAAGTGATGTGCACACTGTTGCTGGCTGGAGATCGTAAATACTGATATTCATGGCTGAATATTTGTATTTAACAATGTAGTTAGACTGGAAGCCGACCCCAACATAATTGGAAAACAGTTTAGGAGGATGATGCAACATTGACATTAATTATGTATAGGGTTATTCACCCCATCATTTGGGTTGACAATTACTTATATGTAATGAAATATGAGGTTCACAGGATAAAAACTAAATTATAATACTTGAATTATTGTAAAGTATAACAAATAATGGCTAAGTCTAACCTCAGCTTCATCAATAATGAATCCTCCATAGCGGCTGTCTTTCTTACGTTTCTTCCTCAATCTTTCTTCTTCTTCGTCTTCTTCATATTCCTCAGAGTCTACTAGATCTTCACCTTCAGGCTCTTGTTCATCCTGCAAGATTTTAAGGATAAAGGTATCTGCAAGATTTTAAGGATAAAGGTATGATACTGTTAGGTGAGTTGTTGTTCAATTATTTCTTTAGAATTCAGACTGAAATATCAATACTCTACACACATTATTAAGAGTCAAAATCTACCTCAACTTCTTCATCACCAGAAGCTTCTTTAGCCTCATCATCTTTGTTGCGACTAGCATCTGATCCAGCTGAACGGCTCCTAAAACAAATATAGCTTGTTAAATTTTAAAAAATATTTACACATGTTATAGAGAAGCTGTGGGTGATGTGATGCTGAAATCATAACCTAACATTGACAAGTTTTTCAAGATCCTAAGGTGTCTCCCAACCAATCTTTCTAATAATCACAGTCCAATATTTTATGAATAGCCTACACGGTTGTATCTAAGCTTGCAAACAAATACAATGTTGTGATATTTTATTATAACAAAACAAGTAACACTCACCTGGAACGAGACCGTGAACGTGACCTGGACCTGGACCTCGAGGGAGTTCGCGAGGGGCTCCTGCTACCTGATCGCGACCGAGAGCCCGAGCGGGAACGCACTGAACGGTTTGATGCGGCGCTTCTTCGTGATCGACGAGATGCTACGCTACCCGCTTCAGATCCACTTCCTGAATAATTACTAGCTTCTGAATCAGACATTGTTATATTTCATGGGACTAAAATCAACGATTTTGACCCATTAAAAATTATTTCAGCGAAAACACACCATGTACCTACGTAGCCTAACATCAACGACCAACGTCAACGTCAACGTCAACTAAGTAGTAACTCGTAAAGTCGTCTTAGCGTAAACCAAAAACAAAAACCAAACTCACTAAGTACCTACTGTGGCGTCTGTGGCCCTGAATCACTGATTGATACAGATACAGATATACATATTAAAAAGTCGATAAAAACCATAACCAAATCAGACGATTAGCGATTAACGAATCTGAGCGGTTAAAGTCGATGATTCGACTACGATGATTATTGTTATTGGTGATTTTCTAATGCAATCTAATCTACTTGAGCCGACATAAAGTGTCACGATTAATGTAATATTGAACATCTCACTGTTCCACTTGCACCGCGGGTGTCTTAAGGGCATGCACTAATCAAGTAATCATTTAAAAGAATAGGAATCGGAAGTCGGAGGAATGCCTTGACCATTTATGTGACACTCGTAACAATATGTAGCTATAATAAAATAACAATTTAATCTTAAATAAAATATATATTTATTCATAAAATTCTTGTCCCCGAGCTTTCTGTTCCGCAATAATAGCTAAGTTACGTAGCGCGTAGCCGGTCTTGCCCCATAGAGAATAAATAGGTTTTTAATTTTTATTAATAATAATTAAAGTCTTGAAAATGATCTTTCAGCACTAGCTTTGTCTAGTACTGAAAGATTACAATAATTCATTAATTTCATAAATAACATTAATGCGAGTGCATTAATGTTATGTCATACTTTAGGAAAGCTTCATGACATTAAATGCTTCTTTATTATCAATAAATCAGCAATTTATCTAATAAACGAAGACTTTATTTCGTCACACTGCTAGGATCGTAGACAGAGATAGGTTTCTCTGTCGGCTAGGCTACTGTACAGTACACTGTGATGGCCAGTATTGCCCATTTTGCCACAGCCCAACGATGACCCAAAATATGGTGGTTCTCTTTACCATTCCCTCCATATTTTGGGTCATCGTTGGTTATAACCAGCGAGTGTATATAGCAGACGAGCGCATATTTGTTTCATAAAACATGTAAGAATTGGCTATAGTAGCGCCACCCTAGTTTAATGCATTTTGATGGACACTTTTTCATACTTTCCCTCTAGCTCTATAACAAATGTATACTGAATTCTGATTAAATAAATTATAAATATGTGTTTTACTTTTATGCCTCCCCTCAGGGTTCGCTACGCAAGAATTCTATAATTCCCCCTGCAATTTTGACAACAAATTGTCTTTTATATAAAGCAGAGTTCAAAAGTGCTACTTTATAACTTTACCTACCTTAATTAACAGTCTATGGTTTGCCTAGATAGACTAGTATCTTAAAAAAATAGGTTTGTCTATTGATTCGTCGTTTGCCCCACCGACAAATGAGACTTTTCATTATAATATTCGGTAATTTTATGAACTGAGTGCAAACAAATCCTACCAAAAATAGTATACATGAGATAAAACCCTTCCTTAAAAATTATTTTTATTGAATAATAAATATTTGGAAGATCTAAAGTGTCGATTAGGTGAAGCTCTTGTAGTGTCTCTCTGGCTTTCGATCAGATTTTCGCACGTCCTAAAAATCTACAATATACAATCATTAAGTTTTGTAGTTATACTGCATCGCGAATCGATCGTTGTGGTGTTATTGCGTGAGTGCAGTGTATGTGGTGCAGTGCAGTGGTGTCGACGGTGGTCGCAATGTATCAGTGACGGCCTGAAGACTGCGGTGACCGACGGGATCCTGTAGCTGGGGTGTCATGCTGGAGACGCGGTCGGCGCGCGCCGCAGACTCGGTGTGGGCGAATAAGCCTCTGCCGGCGCCGCACGCCATGGCCAGCACGAGGCACGGGAAAAACGCCCAGGTACACCTTCACTTTACACCCACAACAGCGTGTACGTAATCATCAACTTGCTTGTTAAACTTAATTTATCAAATCCTGTTTGGTGTTCCTCTATAAATAAAAATAAAGTATTAAGTAACAACTTTTGGTTCTGTACTACTGGGACAGAACTCACTATCTAGTTTCATTTCTACTAGGTTCTAAACCAACAAACTGAACTAGAATGTGGTTCTGATTGTCCTGGAGCTCTATTAATTAAGTGGTAGTTGTTTTATTTAATTGCTGTGGAATTTGGAGCTAGTAGATATCTTAACAATTTCATGCATAAAGTGTTGTTGTTATGCATTAAATATGCATCATTATTCATGCCCCTAACACTTTCACTAATTTTTAATCCATGTTGAGATAAACCGAGTGCATACTTTAAATTATTCTTGTATGTGATTATAAAAGTGAAAGATAGATAAAAAAAATTGAGTTACATTTATAGAAGAATACTTAGTTAATATATAGTTTTTAATAACTTTCTTACTTTCCTGTATATTAGTAAATACAATCAATATAATATAATTCAATCAGCAGTCACTTTTGCAGTGCTTCTAGTTCATGTGGAAAACCAGTAATTTATTAAAAAAATATTACTACCTCGCTTTTACTAGATGTTGAACCAAAATGTATTCAATTGGTTCAATTTTACCCATACTACATTAAA
The DNA here is from genome assembly GCA_964056405.1 of Acronicta alni. Classification (NCBI taxonomy): domain Eukaryota; kingdom Metazoa; phylum Arthropoda; class Insecta; order Lepidoptera; family Noctuidae; genus Acronicta; species Acronicta alni. The sequence goes on from OZ043916.1 coordinate 17,800,021, forward strand.
ATTGTATCAATCTATAAAAGAGCTGTGAAGTACTCATTATGGGTAAAATCCAGTTCAGACCTAAGTTAACAATATGAAAGCATGAATGAATATGCTTTCTCTGAGATAAGTATTGTTTCAAAGAATACCCTTACTAAAGTCACAGTCACATCATCTAGAACATGCATGGGGGCAGTAGGCCAGGTGTTTTGATAGAAGTCCTGGTGATCTATGAGTGATTCTGACATTCTGATAGTGACTACAAAACCTGCAGGATGGGCTTAAAGAATATTTGTCTAATTATAACACAGTAAATGACATGACAGTCTTGTGTTGACCATACAATAGATAAAATGTAGTTGTATTTAAAACAGACCAGCAATAACATATTTTTAAAATATATGAGTAGTAAATGATTTATTCTATTTTATTTGCATCAGGCTGTGGCAATGTCTGCTGATTACAGACAATATAATGGTACCTACATACATACATACACTCACGCCTTTTTCCCATAGGGGTAGGGAGAAACTAAAGAACGCCACTTGCTACGATTCTTGCATACTTAATAATAATACTTACATAATGGTACCTAGTTTCTGTGAAACTCATATTCAGTAATGTACCACAATTGGCTATTGTATGAAGGATTAATTCTGTTAATGAGTCATTTTTATCACCCTGTTATTGTTCCCACTGTTTGGATTCACACATTCTTACCACAGGAGGATCAGGCCACCTATCATCATTGCTTATTATAACTTATTAAGTAATACTTATAATTTCAGGTAGGGCAGATCATTTTCATAACACATAATACTTTTTCATAACATAACATTCAAGTAAATACTTATTAGGTGTAAACTGCTAAGTTTATTAAAAAGTCTTCAAGTCCTAGGATTTCCTAGGAATTGATTTTTATTTATATAAGATTACTAGTTCACCCCGCAAACATTGTTTTGCCATAAAAAAATATATTGGGGTGGGTCACCCTCATCATTTAGGGGTATGATAAATAGATGTTGGCCGATTCTCAGACCTCCCCTATATGCACACAAAATTTCATACAAATCGGTCCAGCCGTTTCGGAAGAGTACGGTAACTAACATTGTGACATGGAAATTTTATATATTAGATTCTAGTTTCTATGTCAATATTGAATTAGTTGAAGACACCTGTATAAACTACTAGATGTGCCTATGCAAATATTCATATTTATAGTCACTAAGAAAGCTTAGACTACAGTGACATAACACTAAATGAAATGTGTCTCTTTTTGTTATCATGATAGACTTCTGTCTCAAACTCCAGCTATAAGTCATGCGTCATTAATAAACTGCTCAGCTGAAAAAAACAGACTTCAGTATTTCATGGAATCAGCTAAATGAAGCAAAACAACAATAAAATAAAATCCACAACGTCACTACATTGTCATACTATACATTTTTAATAGGCATTTTCAATTAAGCATTAATTGATTTTTCAGTACCTATTACTGAAAATCCTGCCTATTTGCATTTAGTTTTATTACAATTATCCTGAATTGTGGTTTTGGTGTTTGTTGTTCTGTTATCATACATTCTATTATGACTACATAATTCTGCACTTACTATCTATATGAAAAATATCCCTAAGCAGTAAACTTTAAAGATACTTACCTTATTTTGAGTAATGTGGGTATGCATTATGCAGAATTCATTTAGATGTCTGATGCCTCCACTCAACCCTGTAGAAAGTTTCATAGCACTCCAGCACCGTCAATTACCTAGATAATGAACAAAGGGGAGGTCAGCTTTAAATTAAACAGCTTAATGTAGCCATGCGTACTATTACGCAATCTGTTACAATACAAGTACGCCCAAAAAAAAAAAAAAATGGAGGTCGTATAAAAACAACATAGTTACCATCACGTTTTTATTCCCTAAGCGTATTACCCCCACCACCCATAGGGGTTGAGCCTATTTCCATTAAGCATGCATAATTCATTCATGCATTCAAACGTCGAAAACCCCAATAACGCTGTCCGACTTGGGAATCGAACCCAGGACCTCAAGAGTAGTAGTCGCGCTTTCGTCCACTACGCTAACGAAGTAGCTAGTCGTGTGCCGGGCAGCCGGGCTACCGGGCTACCTGGGACGTCTAGCTTGTGCAAATTTTCTGGCTTTGACGTATTTGTAACATCATCGTGGGGTATTGTTACTGTGACTAGACTCACTATAATTTATCTAAATTAATCCCATAATAATCGACGACGATTAAAAAAACTACAATTTTGATGGCCGCTTCTCCTGACGGCTCTTGTTGCAGCCTACATAGTAGCGACAAGTGACAAATGGTACGTTTTAATATACCTCTCCATATTTCTTTCCAGGATGACGTATGCTACGTCGTAGCCAAGTACGACTACGCGGCGCAGGGTGCGCAGGAGTTGGACTTGCGTAAGAACGAGCGGTACCTGCTCCTGGACGACTCCAAGCACTGGTGGCGAGTGCAGAACGCGCGCAGCCAGTCTGGATATGTACCCAGCAACTACGTGAAGAAGGAGAAGCCCTCCTTATTTGACAGGTGAGGGTTGAGTTAATTGATGGGGCCCATTATCTGTAAAAGGGAGATTTGTTGGTGTTGAACTGTAGAGTAGATAGACATGATATATTTTATTAATTCAGCAAATCACATAAGGACCCAGGCGCCCAAGAACAATAGATTTTGCATTGTGTCTGTAATATTTAATGGGTTTAATAGGTACGTGAGTTAGTCATGATAGAAATAAAGCTGGTCTATCCATGGTCAGTGATCTAGACGGCGATTCGAAAACCACTGCATTATTGGCTGGTTGATAATTATTTAAAGTTCAGCAGTGATTGCATGAAAAATTGGATTTACAGCTAACCGTCGCAAGTTTGCGATCAACCAATAGACGCGCCCACTGAAATCTTATCATTGTCAATAGGTAGTGAATACGAAATATGGCAATACATCTGTAATATTTGAACATTGCCTGTATATGCAGATAATGTTGTTACCTATGTTAAATGATTCAGCTACGATGTGCCGAATGTTTTGTTCCTATTACTTTAGCAGCGATTATTGTTTCATTATGGGATTAGACGTTTTTTTTATTATTATTTAATTTGCGGCTATAGTATCACTGCGACCGCAGTCGGTCTATTATGATCACTCGTTGCGTTAGAGTTCACTGCTGAACCCCGCGGCTACTATAAACTTGACCGTTTCATTATGAGATTTGAAGGTAGTTTCGGATTTCTTTTAGGAGAAATACCTAAAACGGCGGTAGTACTACTTTCACCTTGACGCAGTTTCATTATAAAATTATGCAGCCATGAGCTATTATAAAATTTCGGGGTTATTATCACCTACCGGCAAGGTTAAGTTGCGCTAACCGCGGTCAGTCTGTGAATGGGTGGGGAACCATTCTTAACATATCGAGATCTTCCGAGCTTCGGAGAGCACGTAAAGCCGTCGATCCCGACTCCTGGTTGTCATGAAAACACCTATGACAATCCTTAAGGTATTCAAATACCTAAAAAGCTTGACAAACTGTCTATCCTCAGGATATTTGTATCGCTCAAAAATTGGATTGCGTAGTTCTGATGGCAGTCGCTTCGTGTAAAATACTGATATTCAGCCGCATTTGCTGATGGTTGATGATTTTTATTATTACTTGGTAATTCTAAAGGTAAAAACCATTTGTAAACGATTTCCCATAATCAAAACCTACCCGTAGAGGCAGTGACCTATATACTTTAGTCAATCATGGCCCCCTGTTCGCGCTATTTTTATGGCCAATTGGCACATTACACATTCGTCTATATCTTCAAACCAATTGGCTTTTCAATTAAACATATTACATGCAATTACAAATCTGCAATGTTTGGGTGGCAGAAGTTTTACAATGAAAATTGATTCTCATAGAAGAATAATAGAAATCCTAAATATCAACAAAGTAGGTACTGCGTTAAATAGTAGTGTTAGAAGTTTATTCTAAGGACGCTAATATTAGATATTTGAATTACCTACACTAGTTAGTATTTACGAATTTAATCGCCGTTTGACAGGATTCATTGACTGAGTTGTTGGGTGTCTCCCCCCAGTCACCTTAATACGATAACCACTATAAATAATACCGTAATAAATTCCATAAAAGTACCTCTCTCCAATAATAATTTTATCACCAACTCCATGAACACACATATGTGGTTATACGTATGTGTACCCAAAATAAACATCGCGCGGTGTTGTATTTTATCTAAGTGTTACAGAGGTGACATTGATTTATCACACTTGCAGTTACGAAAAATGCATGGCAATAATATGCACGTGATAATCATTACTGTGTAAATAAATGTGTTAACTGGCCTTGTGAGCCATAAATAATAATAATAATATCGGACAATTCCTGTCCCACTACTGGGCACGTACTGCCTCTCAGACTGAGACAGTTGAAAGTCCACCACGTTGGCCTATTCACTTTAGTACGAGTTTTCAGATAAGAAAGAGTCCCCTTATATGTTATGGTTCTTCACAATTTCTGATCTACACGTCATTTCGAAAAAGAGGTGAGCGCCCGTGGATTCGATTTCAATATATCTGTCCTTTATAGTAGGCTAGTCCAGCCATGAGGCTATCCCTCAATAGGAACCTGTCATTTTACGAGTACTCAAACTGAAGCACAGTAATTGGAGAATTGTTTTTGGCAGTAATAGTAATTCCGCGACTAGCCTAGACGTTAATTTCGCGTAAATATCCCGATCGACTGTTACATTGTCTAGCCATTGTAACATTATATCAAATACTACGGCTTCACACGTGCTTACACAATCCTATCGTAACATTCAACCGCGGTAAGTATGCGCCAGCGCACATACGTAACATCGCCGGATATCAGCTGTTACTCCTTCTGCACAAACTGTTGAATGCCAAAGGAAACTGTTATTATGAAATATGTTTGAAGGCGATATAGTAATTGTTGTTTCTACAATTTAATTTAACCATCTTGTTAAATACCGTTTCTTTGATGGTTGTAATACGCACGGGTGGGTATATAATTAACATAAAAACTAAACACAGTTTTTACAACCAACCTTGCAAGGTTGAGCTGCGCTGAGCTCGTAAAGCCGTCAGTCCCGGTTGTCACAGGAACATCTATGACAGAGGTTAAAGGAAGAAGCCCAGAAAAACCAGTCTATCCTCAGGATATCGGTATTACCCAAAATTGGGTTTGGTCTGATGGGAGTCGCTTTGTTTAAAATACTGATATTCAGCCGCATCTGATTAGACTGGAAGCCGACCCCAATATAATTGGGAAAAGGATCGGAGGATTGTGACTACCTAAATACAGTTATTTACGCTAAATAATGAAACAGAAAACTCAGCTATTATAGGTTTAAATGAACTCCTTAGTGTCCCCGTACACTACAGACTAAACTACTGTACGATAGTGTAGCAGAGTATAAGTGCAATTTAGTATCAACGGATTTCAAATTGTTTGTGTGTGCACACTCCAATATCGATTATAGAACGATCAACTATAGGGTATATGTCGTATTATATGACGGTTATCGCTAATCAATCAGTGGCCCTTCTGCCAGTACTGTTACTATAACTAAATCTATTCAAGTGCATAGCTGCATATTGAACTTTTCCACGTTTGCCATAATATCGCTTGTCCGTCTACACACGTCACTCCTTCATTCTTGCTTTTTGTCTTTGGACGTGCTACTCGTTTCATGATCCCACTTTTACGAATGTCTTCTATTTTACTCTAGTACGACAAGTGATGTAAAAAAGAAGGGGTTCTTTTACATTTCGTGCCACTTTGTTTTAGACAGTTTATGGTATTTCTCCGTCATTATTGTTCTTATGGTCCGTCTGGTCACAACTCAGTAGTGTTTTGTGTAAGCAACGTCATAACGAGTTAATGTATACTCCCGAACTGCGAATGTTTAATTCAAAATAATGTATGTGTCACTAGCACTAGACAATGAGGGAAAACATCTAGAGAAAATATGCGTAGGTATGAGTCTTTATATTAAACCCGAACAATGTCAGTTATTGAGGAAATAATATCAATAAACACATTTGTTGTGTGCTCTCGAACACGCGTAGATCACCTGAAAAATAGTAGTGGATCACTATACCTTACTGTTGGACACGCAGAATTTACGGAGCAAAATCCCAGTTAATAAGTGCAGTGAAAAGTACGATAGTTTATAAAACTAGCTGAAATTGCCGACGATACAGTAGTAATATACACAAATTGAATCGACTAAAGAATCATAATCTAGTCTGTAGTCTATCCACCTGTGTAAACATCTGAGATCAATCGCTCAACTGTAAAACTAGCAAGTGGTTTTCAGAACCGCCTGTTGTGTTCGTCCTGCACAGACACCATCGTAATGATGAATAATAATAATATGATTGATATCGATTCCAGTATTAAAAAGAAGGTAAAGAAAGGATCTGGGTCTAAGACCTTACCTTCGAACAGCTCGCCGGTGCGCGGCGGTGCGGCGAGCGAGGCGGCGGGCGCTCGCCGCGTGGAGCCCGCCGCCGCCGACGCGCTGGGCACGGCCGTCGTCAAGTACAACTACCAGGCGCAGCAGCCCGACGAGCTGGCGCTCACCAAAGGCACCAGGATCCTCATACTGGAGAAGAGCAATGACGGCTGGTGGAGAGGACAGTATCAAGGACATACTGGATGGTGAGTTGAACATTCTATTGGTAATTTATTTTCTATTTATATACTTACACACAAACATTATTATGTATTGAAGTTTGAAATATATCTACAATTGACTGGTAATAAAATCACTATTGTGGGCACTGAAATCAATTCACTTTTACCTCACCCTTACGGATTACAAGTGATGGTGTTGACTAAATTTACTTAATTAGCAACATTACTTACGAATATGATAATCTTTTAACACACCTGTGTTTATCATCATAAATTAACAAGCATTATTCCTTGTCAGGTTTCCATCGAACTATACCAGTGAAGAGGGTGATAATGAGGATCCCGTGCATACGTACGCTATGGCGGAGAATGTTCTCGACATCGTGGTGAGTATCATTCAGTAGTAAAGTATCAAGAATGTTTACCATTCTTGTTAGTTTCAAGATTAAGATTATGTATCAGAACTTTCCAAGCCTTTACACTAGAATTAGCTGATGAACGTAGTTTCATTCGTATCTCGAGTCATTAAGTCAAAATGTAGCCTATTAGATGTCCTTCTTCCAGGACTAATGATCTATCTCATGCGAAGATCATCAATATTGGTTCAGCGGTTTAGACATGAAAACGTAACAAACAAAGATTAGTTTGGCTTCAACGAGGATGATCGTTTATTGTAAGAACACAGAGATTAATGATTTCAGTACTCCCCGCAGGTGGCGTTGTACTCGTTCACGTCGAATAACGAGCAAGAGTTGTCGTTCGAGAAGGGTGACCGGCTCGAGATTATCGAGCGGCCGCCGTCAGACCCCGAGTGGTTCCGAGCGAGAGACTCCCGCGGACATGTGGGGCTCGTGCCCAGGAACTACCTGCAGGAGCTCGCAGACTACCTCACGCAGCCCTACAGGTACAGGTGCCCAGGAACTACCTGCAGGAGCTCGCAGACTACCTCACGCAGCCCTACAGGTACAGGTGCCCAGGAACTACCTGCAGGAGCTCGCAGACTACCTCACGCAGCCCTACAGGTACAGGTGCCCAGGAACTACCTGCAGGAGCTCGCAGACTACCTCACGCAGCCCTACAGGTACAGGTGCCCAGGAACTACCTGCAGGAGCTCGCAGACTACCTCACGCAGCCCTACAGGTACAGGTGCCCAGGAACTACCTGCAGGAGCTCGCAGACTACCTCACGCAGCCCTACAGGTACAGGTGCCCAGGAACTACCTGCAGGAGCTCGCAGACTACCTCACGCAGCCCTACAGGTACAGGTGCCCAGGAACTACCTGCAGGAGCTCGCAGACTACCTCACGCAGCCCTACAGGTACAGGTGCCCAGGAACTACCTGCAGGAGCTCGCAGACTACCTCACGCAGCCCTACAGGTACAGGTGCCCAGGAACTACCTGCAGGAGCTCGCAGACTACCTCACGCAGCCCTACAGGTACAGGTGCCCAGGAACTACCTGCAGGAGCTCGCAGACTACCTCACGCAGCCCTACAGGTACAGGTGCCCAGGAACTACCTGCAGGAGCTCGCAGACTACCTCACGCAGCCCTACAGGTACAGGTGCCCAGGAACTACCTGCAGGAGCTCGCAGACTACCTCACGCAGCCCTACAGGTACAGGTGCCCAGGAACTACCTGCAGGAGCTCGCAGACTACCTCACGCAGCCCTACAGGTACAGGTGCCCAGGAACTACCTGCAGGAGCTCGCAGACTACCTCACGCAGCCCTACAGGTACAGGTGCCCAGGAACTACCTGCAGGAGCTCGCAGACTACTTCATTCTTACTAAATTAATCTCTTCCCCCTTGGGATTGCCTGTTCTTAGCCGTAAACGTTTACGTGGGAACGCAAGGAAGTGTAAAATGTTGTTGGAACTTGTAGTTAAATACGAATGTTTTGTTTGTATTTGCAGCGAGAGCGGTACAGGCGCGCGGCCGCCGGCGGGCCCGGTGGTGGGCGCCAGCGCGGCGCTGTCGGGCCGCGCCTGGTACTACGGCGCCATCACGCGCACGCACTGCGACTCGCTGCTCAACCAGCACGGACACGACGGAGACTTCCTCATCCGGGACTCGGAGACCAATGTGAGTATCTTCAAAGGAGGTCATCAAAAGTCTATACAACTCAGCTCAAATTTGTACCTGAGGTACATAACAGCTGTCAAGTTGACAGTTTTTACTATTAAATCACTATGAAACTGATAAAAATGTGCCAAAATGGCGTGCGTTTGACACTGCCACTGACAGCAGGTAGCTATCAAATTGACAGTTTTTACTATAAAAACACCATGAAACTGTTATTACACTACCGACATGATGGCCGTTTTGACGTTTGTCCACTCATGGAGTTTCGTATTAATTAGTAATTACATTTGAAGGAGCAAGTTGCTGTTCTTTATTGTCAATAGTGATCTAACGATACTACTACAAAAAATATACACGATGATTTTGTAGTCGTTTTGGAACCGAAAATTTTAGACTCTATATCAGTAATAGAACCTATTAAGATATAATTTAAATTAAATAAAAATATATTATTTTATTGATTATTAAAAGTAATGTCATATTCGAACAAAAAATGAGAACTCATGATAATTCCACTCAATGTTACGTACTACGATCACTACGATCGATGTCATTCAATGTTACACACACAACACTAAGCGGTAAAACATGCCTAGACACGTTATCCGCCCATTGGATGCGGCGCGGCGCCCGCTGCCTACAATCCACGCACACAGCTGTAATGTATTATGTACCTACCCCTAGTAACAGGCTGCGCGGCGCCGGCGCGGCGAGCGCTCGTGCGCCGTCGCCCGCGCCGCACCCACCCCCGTTAACAGACGCGCACCCGCCAGTTCTGCTGCAACTCGCGCGCGGTAAAGGTTGCATTGTTTACGTTTTACGTTGCCACGCGAAAATGAGTCTTCAGTATGAATATTCGAACGCGGAGTAGTTACTTGACAATGGTTCAGCTGTACACTGTTACTAGTTACAATTTGGAAGGCCAAGCGGTTGTATTCCCGGCCAGAACATTTAAAGGCGCTGCGGCTACGAGGGATTGAAAGTCCTCAAGTACCTTCAACCCCTACCAACTTGGCTGCAACCCAGCGCCTTCTCAATCATGGACAATTCCGTGTGCCGGCTCACGCGCAAGGTCGAGGGCGCCTAAATGACTCGCAGGAGAAAGCTATTCTGGAGTAGGTACTTCGAGCGGGCTCCGCGGCGAAGCACGAGAATGGCGGCACAAGAATTTAATGTTAGTCAATGCTTTGTATGGAAAACATTAAATAATAATGGCTTAACATCCCTATAAGTTCCGTCGAGCTCACGTCATCAACAACAATGATGCACCGGCAAGAACTGCCCTATGTCAGCTGCCCGGCTCGTTATGTAAGTGTTGTGCGTGCTTACCCAAACAATCAGTTCCGTGATCGATGGATAGGCCACGTCGCGCGGCGGTCCCGTGGCTTGCCCACCACGGAGCCCAGACTTAACGCCCCTGGATTTTTCTTGTGGTCGGAAATAAAAAGACTCCTTTATACCCGTGAACATGAAAGTCTTAACGAGTTACGCAGTGCGATAGTGGACGCCTTTGATAAAGTGAAAAGTGATAGGCTAAAAGACAATAGCATAAAACGGGCACGTTTGTGTATTGAACGCGGCAGACTCCATTTCGTGTAGTTGCTTCGGTACAGGGAAGTGTAAACAATTTATAAATAAACTTTTAATAGGTAAGTACTTAGCTATGTACATAAGTTAATTATTTTGTAAATAGCTCAAATTCCAAAAATCCAAACGCCTGAAGTACCTACTCAGTTCATTGGCTCTCTGTTTCTAATTATTGATACCTACAGTAAAATAAAGATAAGTTCAATTCAAATAAAGTATTTCTGCCGGTCCTAAGCCCGTGTAAAGTATGAACGAGAAATTGGAGTAGGTACAATTTACGTAGTTGGCGTGAAAATGTTGATGCGCAGCGGCTGTACGAGCGACTGCTGCGCCTGTCGCGGGTTCGATCCTCGCTCGGAACAAATTTGTATGATCTGTGGGTGAATGTTCTGGGCTTGCGTGTTTGTGTATGTGAAAATTTATGTTTGTAAATGCACCCATGACACAGGAGAAAATCCTAGTGTTGGGCAACGTTTTTTTTCTTAAATAAGAACTACGATAAAACCTACCTACACACAGTCTTATTCTAATTTTTTTAGTAAGAATGTAGGTATTACGTTCGTGTCCCGTATCAGCTGATTCGCTGGGCGCCATACTTGTCCTATTTGAACTGTGATCCTAGGTACCTACCTAACATCAAATTACGTCGCTATCTGCATCGTAATGCAATTTATTTTAATAATAAAATGTACTTGTCTAGCTACTAGCTATTAAATCACGCGTAGTAGATTATTCGGACGGATCATCCGACCGTCCGTCGCTCCCGTTGCTGTAGGTAGGTGACCAGCTGATGAGCTGACTCGTACCGCGCCGCGCCGCGCGCCCGCGCCGCCCGCCGCGCATCATTGATAAATGGCAAGCTTGAGACTGAGGCGGTTTAAGAATGAAATATTCGTGCACTACTACGAACAAACTCGAACAAGTTAAATTTTTTTTTGAAATGCCAACTTTTTTATTATTAGCTGTACAGTCAACTTAATATTTTTTATTTGTACTACTAATTATCCTAAGTTACCACGTTGCGGTTCCAAAACGACTATAATTTCACGCTGTATACAATATTATGTATATGTATTGTGTTTTTTATTTTCGTCCATTAACGTAACGACCATTATAGCGTGCCGCAAGTATAGTGTGTTAAAATGGCGTGCGTTTTTTCAATTTTGAAGTTATTTTTTCTCATACCCTAGAGAGCATAAAAAAGTATGACTAGAGTTTTAACCAGCATATTAATACAGGGTATTTTTTCCAATAAGTGTACCCTCAGTACATCATTTGGGCAGATTTTGGTGACATCCTTTCTATATTTTTTCTACAAAATTTCGAATAATATTCATAAAATTTTAAATTAAAAATATGCCTGTTTAATACACAGTAGTATTAATATTGGATAAGTTGGTTCTGTTTTAGTTCGATTTTATTATTAATATTGCACTTTTAACGTTATAAAACGAAATGAATTTGGCGCGGGACCTTTAATTGCACTCTTTAACACTGTATTTGCTTGTCAGCATCGACTAGGATTGTGAGCTTATCGCTGTTGACATTTGAAGTGGGGTCGGTACCACACACTGACACTCAAGGTACTCACACACACACACACACACACACACACAGGTACTCAAGTTTGCTATTTCATTGTTTCAAAATTGTAATGTGATGCGGCTTCGGAATGTTTGAATTTTGACAGGATTGCCTGTCAAAATCTGTCAGGCTTATCATTTAGGGTCTCCCGACACATCAACGCAAAATCAACAATTAGGATAAGTAAAAAAATACATAAAATATTTTTGTTGACGGCATAAGCTGTTCCAATCAAACGTGAAAACTTTGTAAACAAAGAAACATCAATGACCTTAGTTTTAGTGATGTGGCCATTGCGTATTTGTAACAAATATGAACGAATGAGTGAATGGATTTTTTCATTCAATGGAATAAACCTGATTAGGAAGTATTGGTTTCTTTGCATCGATATCGACCTACGTGTTATAAAACTAAATATAATATTAGTATACTGTTTTACTTAGATTTTTACTATTGTTATGATTTCAAATATTGTGAGGTGGGAGAAAAAGGAATAACAGCACATACCTATGTGCGTATAGAACGTATTAATTATAACACCCCCTGTCCTTGGTTAAAATGGTGTAACTAGATTTTATTATTAACGTGGGCGATACTTCAATACCCGACGAAGATGATGATCTCGACAACACTTAAAATTAAATAGAGTAAAATACGATGTTTTTTTATGTTAATATAAAACAAATAATTTTATTATAAATAATTGTAAAGGAACCACCAATAAGAAATCCACTAATGTATCTATTTCTTATCGCGTTAATTAGAAAATGTATTTCTAGGACCAAGCTGTTGATCCCATAATTTATTTACTTTTGAAACAAATCAGTAAAAACTAAAAATTAAATAAAGATTTTTAATTGGTATAATGGCTTAAATCCTTTTGATTTTTATTTTTAAATCTGTTTCGCATTCGTACAATTTCGTACAGATTAGCACTTCACTAAAAAATGACATATTCATATAAATTTTATAAATTCGTTAATTTTTACATAATCATTTTGGTTTAAATTGAAATAAAATACGAATGTAATAAGAAAGCGTCAGTATTTTCGAAAGTATGAAATCGACGATTTTATGTTGAGTGATGGTTTGCTTACAAAGTTTTCACGTTTGATTGGAATAGGTATTTAGCGTAGGTAGGATTTTGCGTCGATAAGTGTGGGGAGATCCTCCGTGGCCACTACCACGGGCATCGGATACAATTGAAATCGGCTGACGGTAGCATGCGGGGTGTTCGACTACATGCAGGTGGGCGACTACAGCGTGTCGCTGAAGGCGCCCGGGCGCAACAAACACTTCCGTGTGCACGTGGAGGGCGAGGGCGCGCTCTACTGCATCGGACAGCGCAAGTTCCCCAACCTCGACCAGCTCGTGGCGCACTACCAGCGCGCGCCCATCTACACCAACAAGCAGGGCGAGAAGCTCTACCTCGTGCGGCCCCTGCCGCGCGCCAACATGCCCTGCTGAGCCCCCACCTCCCCCACCCTCCCCCACCTCCCCCCGCCCGCCGACCGCCACCAGCGGTGCGTGCTGACAGATATACGTTTCCTAAAAAATATAAAAGCGTGGTGTCGGCGGGCCGTTCCGTACGAATGTGTCGAAACCTATGTTAGCGCCCCCTACTATATTTTGAACTCAGTTGTCCACTATTTACTCATCGAATAGTTCAGAGCTTCCGTATATGCATTGTCAATTTTGTACGAAATTTGTATTCGACCGACTCCGTACACTCGATCGGTCCACCGTTAGTGAGGGTTTTGCACGAAAGTATTCGATTATCGAGTTGAACGGATTCCGACGTGATCGATTCGCATCACTTAATAGTACAATATCGTTCCGAGGAATCTGTTTATTACTGAACACCATTATACTGTAACGACTTAGTATAATGCGACGTTGATGCAACGTCGAAACTTAATTACAACAATAACAAAACCAAAAATTGGCTTCTTTATCTCTATTAGTATTTAATAACATTTTATAACATATTATTTTAGGTAAGTTCCATAGTGTAATTTTTATAATGAGTTATAGTTAAACTGTGTTTTACGCATATTATAATCGATAGTCTCGCGTCACGGATTTCGCGGATATATTGAGTGGACGCTTCAGATTATGTGATGTATAACTACGAGTATATACACTGAATGCATACGTTGTGATGTTTGGCTAAGTAAGATATAATGTAAGTCATGGTCAGGGCAAATCGTGGAATGTAAGGAAAGTTATTGTAAGTGAGTGGGAATTTTGTAAGATTTTTCTATCGCGCTCAACTGAGGGGCACGGTGGCGATCCACAATACCGTAGCATTGAAACAAGCTTGTTTGTGTCTGCGATAGTAACTAAAAGGCTACATTTTATCCATGTCTATTGTAGACTTCTTTAAGTGCGATTGAATTCAGTTTCGGTACAAATGTTTCATTTTAATTTACAAACGGCATACGAAAACCTGGTTTTGAAAGTCATTAATAGGTTATAATTGTAAGGAAATATAGTTATGAGAAAAATAAAACACCTTTTTTTCATTACTAAAATAGATGTTTACTTCTCAACATGGATCCTCCCTATGCGCGGGACCAGATTTTAATATAACTGATTTTTAAAATCATTGTTAAGCATTTTCCAGTTTTAATTGTTTGTGAAACAACAATTCTACCGCGGGCAGGACTCGAACCTGCGTTCTGTGTTGGTTTGGTATACGCAGGGCAGTTTTTCACAAACAATTATAACTAACTACACTTCATTAATTATAACGTTAGACAAATAACGGTTATAACGACAGCGCTATTTCGATCTATTTCACTAATACAATACTACATACTAATCTATAACCCATTTACAAATAAATATATGATATAAAATTCAATAATTTATTGAATATAACACAATAACTGTCGTTATTTCATCTTTATTTGTCTAATGCTATAGTAATGTAGTAGATAGTGGTTGGTAAATTAAAATGAAACTTGTATGGAAAACTATTACGTACGGGCGATTATTTCGAGCCCGCAAATCTAAAGTATTAGAAACACATTCCTTAATTTACATTCTTTCAATATTTTTCAAATCCACAATTTATTGTCATTCGCAATCGGCCCTCCATTGAAGCGCGTCAACCGGGAGCTGAACCCGTAACGCGGTAGCACCAACTGTATAAGTCTGACTAGAGGAATCGCGTAGTCAAATATATCATGATAACAATATTCCTACGTTTTAGTCTTTACGACAACGAATTAGGTAACACTTGGTTGATACAGCACCAGATTAAACTTGCAAAAAAAATGTTGATAAGAAAGTTCTCAGAGTTGTAGTTTTAAATAGCAGATACCAGATGGCATATAGGTACCCGCAGCGAGGTATATAAATGTGGATCTGGGGTTGCGTGAGTTTATACTAAGAAATTAGCCTAAAGTCATTATCAAAAGTGTAACATTGGTATGGAGTTTAATCTGGTGTCGTGGGCATGGAATCTCAAAGGGTTGATTTCCACTGAGGTGACAATCGCTAGTCAATATTATACGCCGACATCACACACATCTCTTGCTCTTATGTTACAGTTTTACATTGTGCGTGCGATCTGTTTGGATGGGTTAACATAAGGACAAAACAAGACTATTATCGCGTAATTAAATCAGTCACAAATACTGTAAAGTAATTATAATTATTTTGAAGGATTAAAATTAAATACTGTGCTAGCATAATCTTTTAATTCAAGTAGTGGCAACAAATGAACGCACTTTTTTTACGTTGTGGCCTTATTCAAACGTTATACCTCAATTAGTATGTCAGTGTTCAATAAAGCATCGCATTGTTTTCTATGCTTAGATACACGTGTACATGAAGCTTCCTAGGCTTGTTAGGTTCTGAGTACAATCATTCGTTGCCTCTACTAGTATAGTAACGTTTTAGTCGGTTTTTGGCAATAATTCTATATAAGGTGTCAGTATGTGATTTCGAATTTTATTATTAAGTGGAATGTAGGGTTGTATGTTATGTATTATAAATTATTCAACGTCCAAACACTTTGTGCGCACACCCCGCAATCCATTCTGAGTGAAACAATAACAATGGCAGCTTATTTGTTGTTTTATACACATTAATTGTTTATAATTATATTAATTTTGTAGATAACAATATATAAGTAAATTAAAATGCGAATCACATTAAACGATTAATTTTAAGTATAACCTTGACATTTTCTGTTAAAACATCTGTTATGTGATGTAATGTCCACTTTGGTAACACTCCATAGCGAAAAGTATTAAGTAAATAGCTTTTAAACAAGAACGTTTATTTTTGTATGGACTTTTTTTTTACACATTGACAGTTGATGATGCACCAAGTGTAGAGTTTTTTGTATGCGGAAACTTAGCGTTAAGGTTAGGTTACATGTAACATTGTATCATAGATAATAATTGAGGGTGTTTTCCTCGACGTGTAAAAGATTAGTGTGTGAAAGATTAATTTGCATTTATATTATAGTAACTTGAACTATGACTTGACTAATTTGAGATTTGTTATTAAAATAATGTCTCATTAATTTCGTAATATTATGCTTTATTTAAAATTAATAAACTCAAATTATAATATATTATTTAAGAGATATTTTTTTTCAGTCGTCAGCTAAATTTGTTCTTTGATTGCTTGTTGCAATTATTATTCGTAAAAATGCTTCAGACTTTTGAAGTAAGTATGCAATAATTTCATTAAGTAGGTAATTTTATTGGAAAACATCCTTAACATGGCGATGTCGCCACGACATTGATAACGCACTATAATTAATAACATGTGATACTTTTGAGATATAACTTTTGTCTGTAAGTACTGCATAAAACGTAATAATGGGACAGAAAATATGGTCAAAGGTTGTTATAATGAGATAACATAAGTATGATTATATATTATATCAATTTGTAATCATTTGTGTTGAACAAGTACTTAGTGAAAATAAATTACAATACTTAAAAAACAAAACTCGACAACAAATTTGCAATTTTTTTCTATAAGAAGTGTATCATACCTATCTGCATATCGGGCACTATTAGCGGAGCACAAGCTGATTGCTTCAACTTACACTGGTTACGGGTTCGATTGCAGTATGGAACAAATGATTGTATAGCCAACATAATCATAGTCGTTGGTTCCGGGTCTAGGATTGTGTAGGTACCTATGTGAGAATTTGTTTGTAAATGCTCTCGCCATACAGGAGAAAATCCTTATTTGTGGCAACGCTTTTTTTTTGTTAAACCAAATTTTGATTTTTAATGTTTTTGTACAATATTTTTGCACTAGCGAATCCTAGAAAAATTGAAACATATTAAATGAAATGTCAAGAATATGAGAATGAATAAGTTGAACAATCTTTTCTTGAATAAAATTCTTGTCTTGTCTTGAAATATAAATGGCCACGTCGACACAAGTCATATCTCAAAATGCAGTGATCGTAAGCTAGATCTTTTTGATGTATTTAATACGTTTTATACTCAATAATGTAATTAGAATAAAATGCGAGGCAAATTCAGCGTAATGATTTATTAGTAAAATAAAAATAGCAAATTGTACCGCCGTTGCAAGTTCTGTGCGATTTTTTACATACCGAATTATTGAAAGTTAAATCTTGATTATTTTGAAATTGTATCTACATATAATAGTGGTGTATATTAAAAAAAAAAGCTTTAATAAAGCTCAGCACCTAAACTATTAGAATCACTATACTTATATGCATTTAACCTTATCTAACTTAATAATGTTGTGCTCGAAGTTAAAATGCATAAAAGTATTTGCAAATACTGATGTGTTTACTCGAGTTTCAAATACACTGTGTATAACAAAGTCTTCCTAGGATGTCGAAGCATTTGAATCTGCAATTATTGAATGCGAGCACAAAGCCAGTAGCGAAAAGCACGGGGTAAATAAGATGGACATATTGAACCGTTTAAGAATTCAATAAAGACGATAAGGAAATGAGTCAGTGTCGTGATTTGTATTATATACCTCAACTGATGGTCAAAGGAATGATTATATTATTGATTTACGAATGAGGAAACTAGTGCACTAATTTGATCAAGCTTTATAAAATAAACATTGCCAAACTTAGAAAGGAATTAAAGCGGACTTTACATTCCTAAAGCTTTTTATAATAACACTTGCGATGAATAGCTTAAACCTTAAGTATCGGTACTAAAGTACCACCCTACCAGTTTTTCAAGAATCAACTAAACTACATAACTGTATCAAACGTTTTATAGTAATAACTAGATATAGATTATAGAGTGATTCGGTTTTTTTATTTTTATATTGCTCAAAGTATATTATTTAATAATATTTTGTATTTGTGAATTTGTGTTTGTAAGTTTTTGTGAATGTATATTATCCGATGTAACGAGCCAATGTAAGTGCGGTATGTAATATTTAACAATAATTTATTTATTCATTTGCCATTTGTAGTTTTATTCGGCAAACATTTCACTCTTTATTTATCATATCCTACTAACACAAGCGGTACCACAGATAAGGGTAGGGTCAAAAAGCTTGTCAACGATCAGAACTCACTGACATTTAAGGCAGAGTGAGTTAGCATTCCTTCTACCCCAGTTATCCTATTCTATAATACTGATATATTTGGTCATAGGTTACCGAACGTATTTCAGTTTCGTATCATAGTTACAAGCAGCTATTGATCTAATAAAACAACAAATCAAAACTAGATCACGAGTTATACTGTTCCTCTTTCGGGGCTAATTGATTTAATCGCAAAATGTTATCGCGCCGAGATAAACTACTGATCCAGCCGTGGGAAGACCGGAGATTCAAAGACCATCGTTCAAAGGTAACTTGTTAAAACATCATAAACAATTATGTTTTATCACTGGCCAGCAGTTTTATCGGGGTAGTTTTTATTGTGCTTGCAAGTTTACAAAAAAATAAATTATTAATAAATTAGTATTACATTACATTTTTTTTTGTGAATATTTAAATTAAAGGTAAAGTCCGCTTTACCGGCGATAGACGACCGTGCCCCAGCTGCGCGGCCACACGTGGCTCGGAAATTGAAGAAGAACCAACATGAACTAGACAGAAAGAACAAGATACAGAGCGATAACTTTAGCCTGCTGCAGCGACTAAACGCTATCATGAAAGTGAACAGACTGGACAACCACTGGACCAAGCCGCTGCCTAAGTAAGTTTAGAGCGTGACCGTTAGAAAGGTGATACATATTTCATTTTGTCGCAGGTTGTGAAGAAGTGTGAAGTGTGTGAAGGTTCTGTGTCAGAGTGTGTTATAAATCCGATATAATTATCATGTTTTTATTCAAGTAGGTAATCTATAGTTTGTCACTTCTAGTACCTACCCGAGTTCGACTCCGGCTACGATACGAATTTTAATTGATTTAAGAAAGTGTCGTAGAGGATATTACGAAATATTTTTTATTTAAAAAAGTCAACACTTAACACACGTACCTACGTAGGTATTCTAGTTTTTATTTATTCCATTAGTTGTACGTACAGTAACCAACTTTCACCAATTCCTGTTGTGAGAAAAATGGTAGCCTACTTATGTCCTTCAAGGTCTAATCTATCTCGGTACCAAATTTCATCAAAATCAGCTCAGGTTCAATCAATCAGCCTAACTAACTAGACAGATAGTTACTTTCCCATTTATAATATTAGGAAGTAGGGATTTATCGTGTAGTTTTTTTTTATAAGAGTATAACAAACAACGTATTATTTCGTGATTTCAACATGAAACTATTGCTTATACTTTCTATTATATGTAGTATTAAAATCACGACATAATTCCGTGTTATTCAGAATTAGTTATTTGTAATTTTATTTTCTCTTATGGCTTTCGAGTTGAACTATCTGGTACAAGAAATTATATAAACTATCGATCGAATCACAAATTCGGGTTTATAACACAGCGTGTATGTTCGTTTAGTGGAGCTTATGTTCTCAGTAAATTCCTATCCGGTGGTGTATTGATCCGCCAAAATTGTATCAGTCTGGGAGTAGTACAAAAAGAAAATGTAGGTATG
Source organism: Acronicta alni (assembly GCA_964056405.1). Classification (NCBI taxonomy): domain Eukaryota; kingdom Metazoa; phylum Arthropoda; class Insecta; order Lepidoptera; family Noctuidae; genus Acronicta; species Acronicta alni. The sequence continues at coordinate 17,819,982 of OZ043916.1, forward strand.
CATAGAACAAAACTTACTGAAAGTATTTTCTGGGGCCACACGGAATGGCGGCCGTTAGTTAATTCCCTACTCATACGGTGTGTAGAGACCAATGTATTGATGACGTGGCAGTGTGTTGGAATGGGCAAGACGCGCTGAACATGAAGTGGCGTAAGCTGGGGAGGCTTGCCCTGCAGTAAAATATTTTAAAGAACACGCTAATAAGTACCTACATTTAGTTTCCAGCAAAAGGTTGGCCTGTTCTATGACGTGGAGTCTTTGAATAGTAAAGTAACAGCGCGGTCGCTAGTGCCGGAGCCGTCCGAAGAGAGTTATAGCAATGTCAAGTGTTACGCCTGTGAGGTCAGGAGAGTAAGTCATACATATTACCAGTACTGACAAATAATGTGTGGTGACAACAAAACTTATGGAATTTATTGTTACAGAAACAGTATGAGTACATGTACAAGCAGATTCATCAAGACTCCCTGCCTTCTATTAATTCTAATTGATATTGTAAACTACGTTCGAAATAAAACGATTATTAAATTGGACAGAATTTATTGGTTTATAGATACAATACAAATGGGTTGAAGTCAACATAATTTCATACCGGGACACTACCGGTCCGGTCCAGATTCCATGAGTCTGCAATCATTGTCGTACGTTCGGAGTTAAAATCGAAACATAAATACTATGTTATATTATCAAAAGCATCAATTCAATCGGTAAGCAGATTACACTAAACGCATACGTCGCGTACGCGGCACTTAACATTAAAGCTATCCACTTCGTGTCCATCGTCCGTTACTCGGTAAAATACGAAATCGAAAACAAAAGATGAAAAATTTCAAACATCACAATAGAGCCGTATCACGAGGAAGCCGCAGCACCTCGCTGTCGCCGGAGCCAACTATACAACGGACCGCGGTGCTGCGGCCTCTGCAACAGTCCGCCCGCTGAATCGACGAACGACCAATCATTAACAACGAACCGCTCAATAACAATACGTGGGCCGGGTTAGAGCCGCCGGGCGTCGTTCGTGAATCCATAGAGGGCGAGCGCGCGCCGCACTAGAAGCGGAACGACTCGTGCTGGCCCGCCGCGCCCCCGTCGAACTGGAACCCAGACTCCGCCGCCTGAGGCACCAGCGTCGCGTCCTCCTCCTGCAACCGCAACACAAACACTCACTCACTGCTCTGTACGCATAACTATGCAGTACATACTACACGCTAACAACACAACACTACATACCTCTCCAGCGAAGTATTGCTCAATGATATCGTAGGCCATTTTGTAGATCTCAACCTTCTCGTGGCTCTGCAGCGCCTCGATTTTGTCGATGCCGCCGCACTCCTCGATCATGTTCGCGACCTGGTCGACGTTCTCACCAGCCATCTTCAGCATATTGCTTAAACCATCCAGTACAACCTGCAGATAGCAATTTTGAAAATTAGAAATAATCATTTTTAAATATTTCTTATGTCAACTAACAATAATTTAGCAGCACAAAGTTGTCCAACAAGATTTAAAGGTCAATGCACCTTAACTTGAAACTTGAACTTTGATTGTGGCCATACTCACATTGATAACTTGAGTATCTTTGCAACTGAGCAGTTTGCAGAAGGGAGGAATGACACCACAGTTGATGAGCGCGGCGACCTGCTCCTTGGTCCCACTAATGCTCAGGTTTGACACTGCCCAGGCGGCCTCCTTTTGTGTTTGGAATTCGCCTTTGGTGAGGTTCTCAACAATCTTGGGTAGGAGCCCCGCGTCTATAACTGCCTGAACTTGCTGCTTGTTACCGGCCGTGATGTTTGATAAGAACCATACAGCCTCTTTGCAGATCTTATCTTTCTGTTGATGAAAAAATTTTATCTGAATAAGTTACAGAATTTTTAAACTAATAATTTAAGTAAATACTATAAATAACATAATATTTTTTTATTTGTACTGTCACTGATTTTCAATGTGTAATTTTATAGTTAAATATGTATAAATGCATTTAAACTTTCAAGTCCAGACAAATCACTATCTGAAAACAATAGATTTAACTGATTGCTAGACTACTCCCCAGTCTAGGATACTAGATCAACTTAATAGATGATAAAATTATAACAAACATCAGTGATTGTGAAACAAACTGATCCCTAGCATGTTATCAGTCAATGACCATTCAACTAAACTAAGGTCAATGTACTAATATTTATCTAATTTTCTATGTCAATTCTGAATAAACTGGTGTCTGTGGATAGCTCGGGCACATACAATAATAGATAATTATCTTGGCTGTGTACCAGACATGCTGACATCTCAAATGGTTTACAAGTTTGAGAATTTTGTGTTTGAAATGTTTAGTAGGTATATTTTTAATATTTGTTGTGCCCATCAACTCCACCTACATGGAATGACGCGACAACATTGATTTGTCTTAACAAAAACATGACTGTTACCATCACTTTTTAAATACTGGTTACCAAAAGTAAATAAAGCCAATAATGAAATATTACTGACATACCAAAATAGCCATACCTGATGTGACAATAAGGCAGGGAAGTGAGAGAGAGCATCACAGTTGAGGACCACTTGTGTTTGCTCATCCGTTCCCGTCACAATGTTGCCCACTGCCCTCAAAGCTGCCGTCTGGACCTTCACCTCTTTGTGGGACAGCAATGGGATCAGTTTAGGCACTATACCAGATTCTATTACCATTTGGATCTGCTCATTGCCTCCATCTGTTAAATAACTGATTGCCCATACTGTGTCTACTAAAATCTGAAATGCAAAATTGATATTAATTAAAACCACAGCCAATCATAATTGCCCACATTAGCAGAAGATTTTATTAAATAGTAGGTAGGTATATAATATTATAACATGCAAAAGGAAGTTTGTAGACAATTATCATTGTTTATTGTAGTAACAATAACATTTTTGATAATACCTAGTCATATTGATATCTTAGCAAGTTGACTTTCAGATAAATACCTAGCTAACTGATGAGAATTTTAAAACAATAAAAATCATCTGATATCCTCTATCTTGATAGGTATCATTTTATGTTTCAGACTTCAAAAATATTTTGCAAAGGTTTTAAATATTGATGTGCCAAAGATGATTAAGAATAAAATTGCTTTTAAGATTTGATATAATAATATTTAACTTTTTGAGTTAGTCTTTGACATTCAAGCAGTTTGTGGAAGCCTCTTAGATAAAATTGGAGAAGAATTTGTAGGCCCTAATCACTCATGTACCAATAGATGAAGTAACTAGTACTAATTGACACATCTGTTCTAAATTTAATGATTAATGCATTCCCTAGATGTAATAATAAAAAATAAACATCTTTACATATCAAATTAAAAATAACACAAGAATCATCATCAGTTCTCCATACTAATAAAAAAATCTAAAATTAATAATATTTTCTTTTCTTTTATGTGTCAATGCAGCATAAATTGATTTTGTTGCAAGCAGTTGTAATTTATAGTCTGCTCAATTTAGTTTGCATTATCATTAACATTGATCTCATGGTATTTTATTACTATTGGTTTGAAGTTCATTGAACTTTAATGGCCTGACTATAATGTGAGTTAGTTGCATGTACTTACACTGTTGTCATTGTGCGTGATGAGGACATTGAGGGCCGGAAGAATTTCTTGAATAGTTTTAACTGGTGGGGGAGGGTCCTTACTCCTGCACAGGTTAACAATAACCCAAGTGACATTGCGAAGGAACGAGATGGGAATGTCTGGCTTGATGAAGCTTAACAATGGCTTCACCACACCCAGCTCAATTACAAAGTCACGGAGTACTGGGCCATCGCCAATAATGTTACCCAGAGCCCAGACTGCTTGTTCACACACATTTTCATGAGGTGACATGAGCAGCTGAAGGAAGACAGGAACAGCACCAGCATGAACAACCTTGTTTGTCTGTGCAGAAGTACCAGATGCGATATTTGTTAAGGCCCAAGCGGTTTCAAACTGCAGTGTGGGGTTGTCAGCCCTGGATAGACACTGCACAAGGATGGGGAGAATTCCGGTTGCGATGAGCTCGTCGATTGGTGGGTTTTTATCGGAAGAAAGCAGCTTCCTGCACTGCTGAACGGCGGCTAGCTGCACTTCAGGGTTGTCTCCGTTCGCTGCGTTCATCACCAACTCCTTGAGGTCCGTGGAGGCCAGGGTCCTCTCGATCTCATCCTCGTCTGTAGAGTAACTGATGGGTACATTACGGCGTTTCTGTAGTGTTTCATCCCTTTTATTTTTTCTCAGTTCTACTGTTACTTCGTTCCTCCGCCTGCGCATTTCCTAAAAATGACACGCGAAACGTCATTGCATCGTCACAAATTATCTCGCTGTTTTTATGATATTAATATGGAATATACTACGTTTCCGTACTTACGTCGACATCTTTGCCAGTGTTCTTGAAAACATGCATGCGGTTCTTCACTTGATCAGTCGCCATTTTATTTTTGTGATCGCAGTCTCGTTACAAACGTGGTACACAATGAAACAAAGGATGAACATAAAATAACGAACAAGAAAACTAATCAAACATGTTTCAACGGCACTTGCAAGCGTTGCTGATTCATTAACCTCTTTGTAACACAGAATATTCTGAAACACGAAACGGAACTAAAAGTCGCTAATCTCCTCCTCGAATTTTCTTTCTTTTTTTCGGTTGAAATCTATAGACAAGCTACGTTACATCTTTATTACAATGTTGCAAACATAAATATTTTTTAAAGGTAGCTTTCGATTTCGATTAGTCATTTAAGTACTTTTGAATCGACTAAAGCCTTCAATTAAATGGGATAGAAATATTAATGTAATGTTGCAATATAAATAAAATCGTTTCAATATTCAATATTTGTGTTGGTAACAGATAGACACGATATTGATGAATTTTCTTTCGGACTCGGTTCGGTATCTACGCACTTCCGCGTTTATCCGATTTGTCGCAGTCAAAAGTGAAATAACAGTGTGTTGTAGAAAAGTAAATCGTACACATTTTTTTCAAATCTAGTACTTAAACTTGCAAACATGACTGTGTTAACAAAGCAAAGCATTTCTGTTAAACGAATGCCGCTGATAACTGAATCCCTTTTCGATGAGGTACGTAAATTTTATTATATAAGGGTATTAAATTCATTGTGATAAAATCAAAGGTGAACAAGAAATTCGAGCATTTTGTCTATTGATCGAAACAGAGATTTTTTGCTGTTATTTTGATTTTTGCTGTTAATTACCTACATTGATACCTTAAACAAGTTGTGCCTACCGCGCAATAAAATATTTACATGCAGTTACTAGTACTATTCTGCGACATCTTTGATGCAGCTATTGATTTTCTGTTTACGGCGCAGGTGTTCCATTTTTAGCTAAAAATAACACTGACGATATTATTATTAGGTACAGATAATATTGATTTATATTATGTAATGTGCGGTTTGTTATTAAGATGTTGCCGTTTGTTCTCTTGTGTTATTAAGATGAGCGCGACCTGAAAAAATACATTTTGTTTGTGAAGTCTACTGAATTTAATAAGGGAATGTTTTTATTTACCCCAATCAGTGTCCACACTGGCAGCGCAGTCAGATCATCCCCCTGGATGATCTAAGATCTAAACCCCTTGTTATCTTATTACCTTATGTCCTTGGGCATAACAGAGTTACAAGGGGCCCTTTTAGAAAGTAAATAAATCAATAATTTATGATGCTTGTTTATATGTCCCCTACAAGCTGGGGGCCCTTATGGCAAAGACAGAACTGCACACTGGTGGTTCCACCTTCTATTTGTACATAATCTATTTAAAATATAAATATTTTGACACGAAATGCAATTGGCTCGTATAATATGTATACAAACATACACAATGAATAATGTTTGATGCTGAGAAAAAAGTAGATGAACACGAAACAATTACTGGAGCCATTAAATATACCTACCTACTTTAACTTACTTGTGAACACCAACGCCTAAAGGACGTAAGGTTCCTTTCCCAACCTTTTGCTGAGACTGGAATCTTATAAATAAAACGTGTAATAATACACCTATCTACGTACTTGAACATTGCTGGTAATAACTACCAAAATAAAATGGACAGCGCGGCAATGCGCCAATCTTAATTTTTTTTATTTTCAGGACTCCATAGAAATGCAGCCGACGGACACGCGCAAGCACGGCTTGTTATCTGTGACGTGCATGATCGTCGCTGTGTTCATTCTCATACTGATGGGCGCCGTCACTGCTATGCAAATTTACATGCAACTCACATCGGAAAATGTACCGTCGCTCCGTTTCAAGGGATACTGCTCCGTACCTCTGCTTCGGGTACGTACCTACACGGCTAAAAACGCACATAATGGTAAAGGCATTAGCTGGCCGGCAAACTAGTGGTGTTCAAAGTTGCTATAAACCAATAACTTGCTTAATGCTATATGCTTTAATTTTTAAGCATGTTTTTTTAAGTGCTTTATTATAGCATGCTATATATGTACTTATATTACATCGCGTTTATGAATTTATATCGATAAAAGGTTAAAGGAGCAGTAAAAAAGAACAATGAACTTTCCTTCATACTTTCCTGGCTTAGGACTGTCTATAATTGATTAAGTGTATGTAATTATAAGTTCCATATTGGTAAATCCTTATCTTTTTAAGGCATTTTTATCCATTAAATACACACAATCGACACAAAAAACTTTTTAACAAATAAAGCACCGAAAAACTGAAAAGCAAAAAATAATAAACGTTTCTCGTAAATATACCTAGGTATATAAGTAATTTTGAGTCGTCGAGTTACGATTGTTTCCGACTTAGTTGACGAATATCAACTTTAGCTAATTTGCATTGGTATATTAAATAGCCTTGATGTCGATTAAACCTTTCAAATGTGAAAGATTTTTTAAAAATAGATGCACTGGTTCCGGATAATTATTATCCTTAACGAGAGAGTAAGAATTTTGAAGTTTGGATGTACATCCAAACTTCAAAATTCTTACTCTTATTATTCTTACTTTTATTATCTGATTATCTCTAAGATTTACGCGCAGTGCTACGTGGGTTTTGGATACTATAGAACGTTTATAGTTATACTCTAAAAGAAAAAAAAGTCACGACTCTATTGCTGACGCTGTACGATGTGAAAAATTCTTGACTTTACGGGCAGATACCTTGGTAGAATGGTAGCTAAGTTGGCTAAAGGGTCCAGTGTAAGTACATGTAGAACTCGAGACGCAGGTTTAAATTTTATCTGCGGTCGAAATTGGTATTTATTAAATTTAAAATTACTTAATTATTTTATGGACGACAACGGAGTGCGATGTTTAAATCATCGATCGTTAGACGTCTTTATTATTTTTCCATGAGCAGTCAAGAGAAATTACAAGTATTAATAGCCTTGTATTAACGTCAAAATTAAAAATCTATCATCAACTTATACATATATTACTAGAAACCATTTTTTTTGTTGCCGGAGTTAGAAATGCTTTATGCACTACCCACTGCTCCGGGGAGAGCGGTGGGGTGTGTCGGACTCCGCTCCGAAAAGTGCGATCTACCGACTAAAACCAACCTCGGCGTTTCGCGTCACCACTTTAGTGCCTGGACTACGGGAGCGCTGTAGCATTCGTCCGCAGACCTAGATATTACTAGCGACCAGCCCCAACTTCACACGGGTGAAATATACTAATAAATACATGTATTATACATATAAAACTTTCTCTTGAATTACTCTATCTATTAAAAAATCTGCATCACAATCCGTTGCGTAGTTTTAAAGATCTAAGCAAACAGGACAGACAGCGGGAAGCGACTTTTTTTATACTATGTAGTGATGATATGGGTACAAATAGTATTACGGTCCTGTTCAATGTCACTTATTACATATATCAGGTGTCAGTTCATACATCGTAGTCGTCCTCGCGATCGTATTCATTGCCACCGGTACTATAATGTAAGCAGACGTTGGTACCTTGGTGATTCAATTGACCCGACCATTTGACTCTGACCTCCAATAAAGCCGTATGGGAAGTTCATTATTTTCATTCATTCTAACGTGATCTTATATACCCTTGCTTTGGAGTGGGTTTAAGGTTAATTAGAAAATATATATTTTCTCCTGGAATTGGATTATACGGTCGATAAAATAGGTACAGGCAGCGAACTACATTTGCGTCTTGACATAATATATTAGATACGTTACTTATAAATAATTATCCGCCAAAGGTTTTACCTCTCTGCATGCTCAAACCATCTAATCATAACTTTTCCAGTCCTGTTACTACATCTGCTTTCACTTCTAAAAGATTCTATTAATATCATACCATCACGCCTGAATTTCCCGAAAGGTTAGAAAGAGGTCTACTAATTTTCTTTGCATTGTACACCTACAGTTCGTTGGTATGTTGAGGTCCCATGTAATACGGGGCGAGCCTATTGCTATTTCACCATCAACCTATATACTGTCCCACTGCTGGGCACGGGTCTGCTCTCAGATTGAGAGGCTATGGTTAACCACGCTGGCCTAGTGCGGGTTGGCAGACTTCACACACCGTCGAGAAAAATCTCTAAGGCATGTAGGTTTCCTCACAAAAAGAAATTAATAAATGAAGTCAGAGCTGCGTGCCTTTGATTCGAACTAGATACCTTTAACTTGGCAGTCCAATGGTTATATTATTAGGCTATCGCTGCTTTTATTGCTGTTTAACCGGGCACAAATCTCAATAACACTGCTCGACTTAGGAATCTAGCGTCTAGCGCACCTACGACCACTACGACTAATGTACCTAGCAGTAATTCTATGAATGTTAACAATTTTGTTAAGAATATTAGTTATTGTTATGATTCTTTGGCATTGTTTCAGGACCTGCAGTCAACATCGGAGTCGCGCAAGATGCCCCTGCGCTGGAAGACATCCCCCAATGTTGACCAGGTGGAGCCCAACATCCAGGTTGGTACTTAGGGCCCAAGATTTCTGACATTCACCTTTGTCAAGAAAACACCCATTGAAAACAAAGCTCATACCTCTCGCCTTGCTAGAACAATCGAGAATTCTCTTACCTACGCAGTTGGCACAGTTGGTTGGTACTGTGTCGCAATGTGAAGCGCTACAAGTGCTAAGTCGGAAAAGCTGGCGCTATTGTTACAGTTTAAGTAAACAGCCGACGAAGGTAACAGTAAAAAGTTAGAAAGTCGTTGCTTGTACGAAACCATAAAACGAGGTAAAGGTACCTACAAGGTTAAAACTTCTAAGATTTATAAATGTCCGTGTTGACATAGCTACGAGTACCTACCATTTCAAACGATAAAGTTAGTAGGTAAGTACTTTATCGTTTGACTCCTATCGTAACGTAGACGGCGGTCGCTAAGTAATTAAGTACCTACTGACTTGTATGCTGTGCTAGAATAATAATAATTAGCGAAGAAACTTCTTCCTCTAAGTACCACAACAGTGGGTCTGATATACCTCTTTGTCTTATTCATCATCAACCCATATACTGTCCCACTGCTGGGTACGGGTCTCCTCTCAGATTGAGAGGGATTAGGCTATAGTCCACCACGCTGCCCTAGTGCGGGTTGGCAGGCTATCTATGGCTATCACTGCTTACTTGTCTTATTCGCAACGTTATATTTATGTTTTAATAATTTGCGACCCGTCCCGATAGGACATCTAGAGTGTGTTCCTTAGCAACCCGACGACGTTCAAAAATCTAGAACATTTCCGTCTCAACCAGGTGGTGAGCCTTATGGAGGAGGATCCAGATCACCTGTTCGATCTGCTGCGCGAAGTACTGGACATTGACATCGACGAGTCTGTGGAGAAGATCTCCGTGTTCAACAATGGTCACCCCGTCAGCTTCATCCATGACTTCGAATCTAATCTCACTGGTAAATTTGTTTTGTCCAAAAGTTGTATCTAAAGCTTCGTTGGCTAAAAAGGACTTGAAAGGACTGGTTCCAATCCTACCTGAGGTCTAATGTTTCTTTCCCTAAATTGTATATCTTATAAAGTGTTTTGCATGCGTTAATTCCAAATATAATAAAAAATAACTAGTAAAAAGGGTTATATATTCGTTGAGTCGCCAATACGTCGGCGCGCAACGGTCATTATGATTCTAAGTGGGCAGCTTTCAGCTGGAGTTAGAGCTTCGGGTAGATAGTGTATGTGTACAGTATGTACACTGTTTATTCGAGATGTGTATTTTGCAATGTGCATATAATAAATTTTACGAAATAGATAGGTGTCTGCATAGGTAGCGGAAGAATGGCGTATGGTTTTAGTCGGTTAAAATACGCACAGGAAGGTACGCACACTCTGAGTTTAGATTTGGGCGTACTGCACGTTTGGCCTAGCAGTTAAAGTGGTCCTCGCTTATACCGATTCACCGAGTGTTGTGACGAATCCCACCCGATACAAATCTATGTAATCCTCAAATATTTTATTCAAGTCTTTGATGACTTTTTGTTTGTAAAGTCCCCCTCTCCCCCCATACAGATAGCCATACAAATGTAGGACAAGTCATAAAAATTGCAGTTACGAGCGCGTAATTGTAAAATTGTGCAGGCATAGTGGACGAGGAGCGCTGCTACACGATGGAGTTGGATCCCGAGGTGGTGCTGCAGCCGGAGCTGTTCCTGCAGGGGCTGCAGCGCGGCGAGGAGTTCGACGTGCGGCGCGCCCGCACCGAGCTGCGCGCCGTGCTGCCGCCGTTACACCAGCACGTGCTGCCCGCCGCCTTCAGCAAGTGCGCCGACAAGCCGGTCTACCAGCTAGAGAAGGACACCGCCGTCATCAGTCAGTACCACTAGTACCAGTCGCACCATCCTGTACCACCTGCACACCTGCACACCTGCACACCTGCACACCTGCACACCTGCACACCTGCACACCTGCACACCTGCACACCTGCACACCTGCACACCTGCACACCTGCACACCTGCACACCTGCACACCTGCACACCTGCACACCTGCACACCTGCACACCTGCACACCTGCACACCTGCACACCTGCACACCTGCACACTTGCACACCTGCACACCTGCACTCAATACCACACTATAAATAGTTATCAGTCACACTTCGCCTTGCATATTTAACATTTCATTTTAATTTTAGGAGTGAATAACAATTTTATAGTTATATTTATTTTGGGATATATTTTCAGGCACTGAGGCCTACTTTAGTGGTCCTAAGCGCGACTACTACACTTGAGGTCCGGGGTCGGTCCAGGTTAACCAAGTGTTATTGGGTTTTTCTACGAAATTCTTAGTAGCAGCTCGGGAGTTTGGGGTGGTAATCAGCTCCCGCCTATTAAATGGAACCTAAAAATATAGTCGAACTGTGGGTATACGTACTCCCACAGTAAGACAAACCCTTCGGGGAATATAGGTGTGATGTTATGTATATATGTTACGCAAAACAGAAATATCTATAATTAATATCAAGTATTGTATAAAAGTACCTAGTACTAGAGAAAACTCCGGATATAGTAAGCTACTAAACTCGCAGGAGCGTAACTTGTGTGTTGATGAAGTCAATGCAATCCCATAATGGGCATGCCGGTTCTGCGCAAAGAGGTGTTTTTGTTTATTAACCTTAGAACGACTGCTAATGTAATCATTATATTGTCTAAATGAAAACATTTATCTATTTCAGTTCGCAAACGATCAGCCGACGCCCCGCCCCATGACTACATGCAGTTCGCTGGTAAACGCGTCCAGGAGATAGAGATCAGCAATCTCGCTGAACTATTGGAGTATGAGCAGGAGAACAAGCTTAAAGCCTAAATGCACTGACTTGTTAATTCTACACAATGACTTGTTAATTCTGTCGACGGAATTAACAAGTCGAGTGCTAGCAAGCAATGTCTGTCTAAGGCGTGGACCTAGTTTTAGTCCTTCATTTGCTAATAATACCTCAGGTCTAGGGATGAACCGGTGTGGATGTAGGAAAATGACGTGTGTATTTTGCAGAATGTGTTTAGTGGATTTTTAGTAGCTGAATGGTCATTTTTTAACGCATGTTTGTAAACACACACCCGTTAAAAATGAATTAAAAGGATTTCGTATCATTTACCTTTCAGCTACAGAGGTTTAGTCGCCTCAAGTCACTCTAAAGAGAAGGGCTGTTAATTCCTGTGATTATTGTACGTATTTTGTGTGAACTTAAGTTCTTTAATTACAATACTCTTTGTTCCTATGATCTGGATATATTCTATACTGATTAAGTGTATAGGTAGCTTAGCATTTTTTTAAAAGCTATGCGCACACTGAGTACCCTGTGGTTGTGTGTCGGTTGGTTAAAGAGATGGTGATTTATTCAAATTTGATATTTGAGTCGATTTATAAAATCGATTTAGTTTTGCTTTCTCTATGGATAAGTGTATGTTTTATTCCACCTAATGAGAGTGCTTGACAGCATTTACTCCCTAGTCTAAACTGTCGTTATTATTTATTGTATTTTATTATGATAACATGAAAAAACGAATGAGAAGTAATCATTCCAGAAAGGCAAGAGGTGTTTGTCCAAAACAATATAATGCGTTGGTAGGATAATTGTTTTTAATTCTTATTCATTGATCATGTACTGTTGGCATATCAACACCATATTAAAATATATTGTGCCAAAGAATACTACACTACCCAGCTACAATAAAATAACGATCATTTCATTAGTTGAACTTTGTTTTGAAAAATATTTTACAGTGTAATGTTGCTTTTCTAGTTACAAATTTGTTATACCTGTAACATGTTATATTGCAACGGATAGAGATCTCCTATATCCACATCCAAGCGAGATGAGTAAGTTAAGATTTATAATTAGTTCAATTTTAATATAAGGTACATAAATACATAATACTCGATGTTTTTGTGTGTTTAACATAACTACATACTCAGATGTTGTAGTTTAGTCGATTTCCAAACACTGTTTCAATTTAGTCGATATTCAAATAAAAATAAAATTACTTTTAGTGCCATATTTCCACCAAAAACAAAATATTGATGTATTTTATTCATTACAAACTTATAATATTATTAGAAATATATACGTAGGTATAAAACGTCGTGCATAAAGCACAGAATTATAAATGTTATGTAGGATCTCATTTTCTTTAGATTTAATTCTTAAAAGTTTAATTGGTAAGTTGATTTTAGATCATGTTATACGTGGTCATGTTCCAGTAGATCGTGATCCCTATGTAGTGAAAGCAGCTTTAAGTTAATATTTTACGATTTTTTATTTAATTAGTTTAAGTTCACCTGCTTGTATCAAATTTTGTGATTTATGACAAATAAATGTTAAACGTCATCAATGTTTTATTTATAGAATTAAAGGATTCAGATTATTCCCCAATGACAAACGGGACCGCATGTTCCACTGGCTATAAGTCGTACAACCGTCGTAAATATTTCAGGATGATCTTCACTTATCATCACCATACCAGTCGAAGACTTCCACTACTGTATAAAAACATGAGAGCTTCATCGTATTTCCATTAGGATTACATTAAATTCCACGTGCAGTGAGGACACTCCTACTTTAATAATTTTATTTTTCATAAGAGTGCATGGAAACGCATCAATCATTAGGCAGTTCGGTTCGATCTTGCACTAAAGGTGGCAGATCCTATTTCCATCTCGCGTTCAGTAAGTAGATAAGGATAACATGCGCACCACAAAATTAATTTGTCGTATTATAACTCGTGCTGAGACTGGCGGTGGTGAAAAACGAGATAATGTGATGACAAAAATTAGCTAGGAATGTCGGATGACGCACATTTGCCTCCAATCGTCCAAGAAAGTGAGCAGTAGCAGCGCCCTAGTCTTGTGGAACTTAAGCTTTTTTGTTTCTTAGAGCGAAACAAACATCCTAGAGATTCTCTTGCCTTGAGATTATTTTATCTCAAACATGTTAGATGGCGCTATGTTATGATAATGATGGCCCACGGTTGACTTTGGTCTTCAGTAAAATTAAGAAATTAGCCTTAATAGCCCAACATGCCTAAACGCCATAACTATACTTTTAAGAACTTTATGAAGTCCTACAACTTACAACGCTTTGATTTGCAAGAATTATAAAAGTTAGATGACGCCCAGATCTCGAACCTGGCCTATCGTTATGGCAGGTCAGCATTCCGACCCTCAAGGCTGCCTACTATCTCAGTTGTGATGATAATGAATTACCTAACTGTCTCGAAAATAATCTGGATGATGAGACAGAATGATATTCTTGAAATAAGTAGATGCCCGCCCAAACATGCGACCGACAATTTAATGAATGATAGTCGTCTTGAGGAGATTTCGCGGTATTCAATAGAAAGAAAGAAAACATTTATTAAATACAAACACAATCCATACAAAAAATAAATACATCACTATATTATTACCTATATTTTGACCGCCACGGACGTCTATAGACGTCAAATTAAAACTTGCTCACGATGCCAAATGACGGCATGGCTCGTCTAAAATACCGCATTTTCATTCAGCATAAATAGTAGGAAAGCTCTCGACATCTCGGCCGCCGCTGCACTGTCGTCCAGTGTAAATAAGGCTGTATGATTCCATACCTTTGTCTGTGTACACACATCATTGGGCTGACATTAAAAACTATGGGACGTCACGTGGTCAGTGTTAGTTTTCGCGGCAGGCGGCGGGTATCTTTAGATTTTTTATGAACATTGAACACATCGATGGTTTCTGTAGGACTTATGGGGAATTGTGTGATGATGTGATCAGTGGCTACTCAAATATGACAATAGGAAAGGTAGTGGTCGGTGTGAGGTATAGTGAAGAAACCATAAGTTGTGGAGAGCAGACCCTTCATGTGATGAGCGGGATTCATTTTCTTACATTAAATAGTATCTAAGTAAATCTGAATAATGGTTCTGTGGACTGGACAATTATTTATTCAACTGTGTAGTGTGTGATGTGTGTGTGATGTTTGTGTTGTGTGCCTAAGGATAACATTAGGATGCAGGATCATGAGGCAGCGACGTGGAGCAGAATATCGGTAAGTACGTACATATGTCTAATTGAGTTCATTGCTTTATTCTGCCACTGATTTTGGATAAGGTACCAAAAATGATTTCTACTTGCTTGTGTAAACATAGGCGCGCACACAAAAGCTTTTGCAGCAGCGCATCTGCATAAATTTACTTGAAATACGAATGATTACGGCAAAATATGCGGGCTGAAACTTTGTTGAAACTGTCTTAGTGCTGCCATATTTTCATCTGAGCGTAAATTTGGTAAATAACAAAACAATAAAATATCCAAACAATTGCACCGCAGCATATATGTATAAATATGTCGACAAAAGATTTACAAGCCATATATTCTGTAATAAACTAGAACGAATTCCTATACAGAGTGGCGCCATTGTGTCGGGACAAAACTCAGAATGTACGATGTGCGCTTTCTTCCATGGTTCCATTTTTGAATTTCATAGGAACGCGAGCGCGCGCCGCCGCCGCCGCCGTACGACGCGCCATTCACCTGCATGCGCACACCACTATTGTGCGTCATGAATGCCCATCCTTGTCGTGGAGATACCAATTTTCTGATGTACTTACAGTTTTTCTGGAAACCTTTTCGCTCAATAGGTATCTATTAGGCACACAGTAAAACCACAACGACGCTTAATCTTCCACTCAAGTTCTATCCACACCGTCTCGTCGACCGCGTTCATTTACATATTTCAACAATTAATCAACACTAGATCCATTATAATTAATCTGTAATTACGAGTCTCGTGTCGTTCTCCCTGGTTTGTTTGCTAACCCGTGTTCGTTGTTTATTGAGCCAATATTAGCTAGTATTGGAACTGTTCAGATAGGTAGTGTTACGTCGACCGGGCTGAGAGTTGCCGCCGCGCACCACGCCGCGGGTTCGCATTAAGATATGCAAATGTTATTAGGAGACTACGCGAGCATTATCTTTAAACTGGAGCGAAGATACGGTGATGTTTTCCTCTTTATAAACAGCCATTGTATTGGAGATCCTTCCAGATAATGCCATCATTACCGTTCACCTGCAGCCTCCTCCGGCTAATAATTAGATTCTAGGTTATCGTTAGCGTCGATATTGACGCAATGTACCTCAACATTTACTCATTATACACTCAATTAAGTTAACTACCTATCCAACGCTCCTGGCGTCATTGAGGTGAACCTATACCACAGTGATTATGTCCTTATAAGTATGTATGATAATTTGAAAACACTACACAAGCTACACTCAACTACCTATCTACGATCATTGATTAAATAAAATTTAGTAGTAATTGAATGGTGTATTCCCGTTGTCCCCACTGACGCTGTCCCCACTCAGTGGGGACAACGGAACTCAATTACTTACACTAATATGTGTTATTTACATAGCACAAAGAGGTTCATAGCACTATAGATGACCGCCAGGCCAAAAAGATTCTTGTAGGACGTAGACTCGGAAAACGTAAGCCAGCCCCCAAAGAGACAGACTGAGGTTTTGGTAAAAGTCGCTGGGAGTACCTAGACTTCGGATAGATAGAAGATATAAGTAGATTTGGCGCGGCCGGTCCTTGTGAGAATAGGTATACCTATGCGGGAGGCCTATGTTCAGCAGTGGACGTCCGTTGGCCGATATGAAGATGGTGATTTCTATTTTCATTTTCAAATAAGAAGAAATAAAAAACAAAAATATATGCAATATAGTTGTTTTCAAATTATAATGATTATCTCTAAACGGTTATAATTCAAACTTTTAAGAATATACGTACTCGTAGGTTCCTATT
This sequence comes from Acronicta alni, assembly GCA_964056405.1. Lineage (NCBI taxonomy): Eukaryota > Metazoa > Arthropoda > Insecta > Lepidoptera > Noctuidae > Acronicta > Acronicta alni. The sequence continues at coordinate 17,836,743 of OZ043916.1, forward strand.
TGAAAACCAAGAAATTAGATAACATGGTGAATTAAATTTTATGTTACGGTTTTCATCCCTGCAGTTAAAGTAATTTGCCAGTCCAACACCTCCATGGGTAATGGCGAAGTAGTATAATAATATTCTATGGCATTCCCAAAATTCTCTCTCTTTAATGTGGTAGATGATGATAATAATATCTGATCCATGTCGTTGGTGGTAAGAAGACGTAATGAGACGTAGTAAACGGAAAAAACTTGAACAAATAAAATTCAAAATATACATTATGTTAATAGGTATTGTCGCGATCGGTAGTTATATGGATGGAGGAAACACACGGTTTTTACTATAAATATCTATTTTTTTTGTCTATACATTCAAATAACATTTAATTTTAATTATTAAACGATTTCAAAAAGGAGGAGGTTCTATGTTCAACTGTATGTATTTTTTTTTAATGTATGTAAGTACACCGATTTCTCCCCATTTGTGGACCGATTCTCAAAATTCTTTTTTTGAATAACTGTTTGTTCTTAATAAAACCAGCCAGCAATACGAAAATGCTGACTCTTTGTAGCGAACTCTACAGTAGCTAACCACCCATGTCATCGAACTTTAATTGAATTACCATGATTATAGCAGTAGATACTTTTGTTATTGGTTTTTAGCGTGCGTAAGAGTTCAGGGGGCGGTCTACTTTGTAATATCCTAATTTCTCAAGAGTTTTTTTCCTCAAATTATTATCCCCTCTCGGTAATCTTAATGCGATTACGAAATAGGTACTTAAATAAATATTTGGGTCAGACTCGCCTTAGCTTAATTTTTAAATTGATTAGATACTTAATCGGAAATGGTAACAAACATTAACTTATTAACCCGTCATTTATTAAATTACAGACAATGCAAAATAATATATTGTTTTTAGTCCCTTGGGGCCTTAAGTGCGATTTGCTGAATTAAAACTAGATTCACGTCTTATCAAAACATTATAGGTATATCTATAACTACTAAGGGCTAATTATCCCTCGCAACTATTTGCCCGTTCTTTGTCAAAGGGCAGTCGGATTTAAGTTATGCAAATCCGTAGTGGGCTGGGCAGGGTCCGGGTTGCCCACGGCAGGCTTTGACTACCGGACAAATCCGTTAAGTTAATTATGGATCTCTTGATGGAGAATAGTTTGGGAATAATTCATTAATTCGTTCCTGATAATTGATTTTCGTGTTAATGATAAAGTTGTTTACAAGTAATTTTTTAACTAACTTAAAATATGAGGTTGTCAGTTCGTCTGTATAGTATTGTTATAAGCAGTGTTAGCCTAGTCATATGACCACTGGACTGTCAAGTCGAAGGTCTCGAGTTCGAATACAAGACACGCATCTCTGACTTTTCGAATTCATGTGCGTATTAATAATTAATTATCACTCGCTGAAACGATTTTTCTCGACGGTTTGTGAAATCTGCCAACCCGCAGTAGGCCAGCGTGGTGGACTATAGCCTAATCCCTCTCAATATGAGAGGAGACCCATGCCCATCAGTGGGACAGTATAATTATGGGTTGATGATGATGAATTCTGAAAGTATACCTAGCTACAAAATGCAGTCGGTTTTATATCTCTAATCTCTATTTATCCCCTTAAGTAGGTAGTACTTCCCTACTAATATTATAAATGCGAAAGTAACTTTGGCTACTTTCGCATTTATAATATTAAGTACTTGTTTCAAAAAACCCTTTATGAAGTGCGGACAACAGCCAGTTGTATACTAAGTCGGTTTTATATCACTAAGCTGTGAAATCAGTATAGGAAGAGTGTATGCTTCCTTGATAATATATTAGAGGCGAGATAAACTGACAGTGACAAGATGAGACAAGCGTATGTAAAGTAATGGAGAAAAAGGGTTCGTTTGTTTTGGCACCAAACCTTAATTAAGTCCTTTTTTAAATATAAGTCGTGAAGTCGACCAGTGGGGGTGCGAATTCCGCAACACTATGCAAACGGGCCGGTTACGGTGGCGCGCCCGCACAACGGGCCGGAAGCGATAAACCCGGGCACAATACGCGGCGGACTGCCGCGACTCGTAATCTACGGACCGGACGGACACTTTGTGTAGCGTTATGTTATTGTTGATACAAAATAATACTTGTATATGAATAAGTAACAAGCAAGAAACATCACTTTTTAGCTAGATACATTCCATTTTCAAAAAGGAAAAGGTTTCAATTTGTACCTATTTATGTAATGGACATTATTATGAGTATTTTACACGAAGGAATATCGATATCTTGAGGATAGACTGGTTGTCAAGTTTTTTGGGCTTCCGACTACCTCTAACGATTGTCATAGATGTTTTTAGACCGGGACCAACGGCATGAGGTGGTCTCCGAGGCACGGAGGAGTGTCGATGTGTTAGGAAATGGTTACTCAAAACAATCGACTTTGTCAAAAATTGATCAGTAGTTTTGGAGCTACAATCGAACATCCACGTAAAAGTACTGTAATACATCAATAAAAATGTTACATAACTGTTGAATTCCAATGTACTCTTAGCAGAGAAGCACAGAAGATATAAAGGAACAAAGTTTACATGACGTGATAAATAACGCCTTGATAAATGTAAATAAGCTTTCATTTCATATAAGCCAATTCATAGAAGCGCAAAGGTGACTCAAGTTGGTGATGGAGTTAGCGTCTCCACCTGTCTTGTAAGAGTTGTAAGGATATTACGTCACTTCCCCTATCACAACCAGTAGTAATAATATGCACAGAAAACCCACTTCGAACAACAAACTATAACTATACAGTTAAAAAATAACCGGAAAGCCGAAAGGAGGTAAAATGGGGCCTTATAACGAGTCCATTCACAATATTTGAACCGTAGTAACACTGTATAACATACCCCAAAAAAATGAAAACAACAACATTTATGAATGAAAAATAGAAAAACTATTAAAGTAGACAATTATTAGGTAAAATAGGTACGTAGGCCTTTCTGTTATAATAAATAATCCGGTTTTCTGACATGACAGCTGACAAAATTTTTGGCTTTGATAATTAATTATATTGTTTACGGGGTATTTTGTAACACGTTGTATAAGGTCTTATAAGTTGGCTGTCGGCATTGGATTCGATAAAGGTTACTACTACTGTACATAGTTGTGTTGCAGAGTTTAATCTACATATTATAAAACGAAGTCACAGTTCGCGTCTGTTTTTCTGTTTCCCCGCATACTTTTTCTAGATCACGCAACGGATTTTGATATAGATTTGACAGATTTGAGTTTCACTATCATTTAGATAATTTCTTCCAGGAGGTTTATAATATACATATACATTGCATTCGTGCGAAGCCGAGACGGGTCGGTTAATGTCATGTTCAATCTTCTTATGGTGTTAACTGTTATTTTTTTGGAAAAGCTCTTGATATTGGGGTCGGATTGAAGGTAAAAGATGTCAAAGTAGAGCGCCGGTAAGATGTTCCGACGCAATTAAGAAGGCTGTCGGTGGCAGCATGTACCGAACGGTCCACACATCGGAAGACCGCATGTGGGCTTAGACACGTCACATGAGGCCGCGACCCTCGCCAATGAGGGAACGACGAAGATGAAGTGCTATTTGGATCAATCGGCAGACACGATAGAAAACCACCCTAGGAGAGTCACGGTTGTTTAATTAATTCATTTATTTTAGGAAATGTTACAGACTAATAACAATTATTAGTAAGGAAAAATTATGTTACACAAATCGCTAAGCTTCCACATGTTTTAAATCTTAGTACCTACGTATGGTAACAGAGAAGTACTTAAAGTTACAGAAAAGAAGATAAGAACATTACAGGAAGGAAGATATTGTTAAACTTAACTTATAATATTAGGGAGCGATTTAGGTGCGGTATTTTTCAAAATAAAATTCATTCTGACTGCATTAGAGCTAGTAGTTGTAAACAGGTCTATGTCCAAAGGTAGATTTTTGTAACTAATTGTTGTAATTACCGGTGTGAGTGCCTACACCTCGGCCTAGACCTGCAGAGAATACGGGCGTGATGTCAAATATGTTTAATGGAGCTTCTGTACTTGTGTACGTTGTGATAACAACGTTATTGTATATCGGAAAGTGGTGCTTAGCTTATGTCAGCTAATGGAATGCCTTACCGAGTGTAGTTTCCGAACTGGTGGCGGACTATTCAAAATTAGGTTCCTTAATCCTTGTGAGGTCTACTGGGTACACCAGCAGGTCAACCTGTCCAAAACTGTCAAAATTTCCCATTTCAGTATGATCCATATTGCGTTTCTATTAAAGTTGAAAATCTATCAAAGAAATGTGACAGATTGGGGTAACTTGATGTGCTGACCTCTGTACTTCATTAATATTTTGAAGACGGGAAACTCTTGACCACAGTTCTAATCTGGGCCATTTCCTTTATATTTTTGGTTTTATAATAGTAGTAACTATGTTTGCACGATTTTGACTCCTGTAACATAGGTTAAATAGGTTGATATTAAGTAGACTCCTGGCTCAGGAGTCAGGGCTTCAATACTATGCTGTACCAAAAATGTACATGTCATTTGGTACAGTTTTTATAAAGAAATTATAATTAATTATTATATTTACCCTCAAACGTTTAACCGAGGCGCTGAAACAAATAAGCTACTATACGACTATAGTTGTGTGTATTTATTTGTAATTGATATAAGACGTAAAAAGACAAATAGAATAGGCTTCCATGTTCGAGGAAATGTCACAGGTAAATAAACTAATATATTTTTGTTATTGAGATAAATAGTGTTATGAGTAATTATAGGAAATTATTAGTTTGAGATTATTTATTTATTGGATTAAGTACTGGCTGCTTAAGAGGATTGGCTCGCTTGGATTGGATTGCTCATTTGGCTCGTGTGGGAATTGAATCTTTTACCCGGGCAACGGTGATGTGCCTACCTTTTACCGCTAAGCCAACGTTCATACAGCCTTACCTAGGAAATATGTCGTCATGGTGTTTTAAAAGGCTAAAAATAAATTTTCACAAAATGTAATTACCTACCTATTATAATGATATTTTTTTTTACTTTGACTAATAATACAGAGCGATGATAATTATAAAATAATTACAAGGAAAATTCGCCGCAAGCAGTGTAATACGTGTAAGCACGAAGGCTGTAGAACTAATTTGTCATGGTTTAGTAAATAGGTAGACGGCCCACGTATAAGCACGTCCGCGGACACTATAAAATTGATACTATTAATTTGCCTGTAATTCTATAGGTGCCACTACACTTCACTGGGATTATTCCTGAAATGCGGAAGAAAACAGCTATTTCCTACATTTTGTCGAGAGAACTCGAGTTTGTTCTGAAACAGTTGACTTTATTCATGATTGCAGGATTGGTTCAATTGTAAAAATTGTTCATGAGTCCGACGACGCTCTTTTGGTTCTAAGACAATTAAATTGTTACGGTATATTTATAACTAGCCCTATACCTATTTTAACTATAATTCATCTCTGTGACCAACTTTACAGACGTTTGTCTGAATGTTTTTCTTCAATTCCAATACCTATCACAAAATAACAATATTATGCTGACTTAATTAAGCTGTTATCTGCGCGCTCTGCACACAAGCAATAGGCTGTGCTCACACGATCCAATCGTGGAGATACAGGACGTGTGCCGAATGAGTTGTTTTGTCTGCACGTTTGTGCCGAGCCGATATCATTTGCATATCTTAATCCGGAGGAGGTGTCGCCAGACCCTGGGGCTTCGCCTTTATAATGCTAACTGACGGTGTGTGTAATCAACGTGTATGGTTGCATTTGTGTGGTTACAAAAGTACCTAATTGTTCTTTTCTGTCATAGTGTTTTTTTTAAGAAATCTGAAAATTTCCATTATTCAAAGCGAGCCACTTCTCAAAATACTCAACCCCTGGATGTGAAAACACTTTGCAAGTAAGCTTTGAGGTCCCAAAGCTTAATAAACACAAGCTCTCAAGCCTGTGTCATATGGGGCCGGCCAGACTTGAACTATTTTAATCTAACTTGCGGGACCCTTGGACCGTCTTTGTAAAATTCGCTACGAGTATTAAGCTTGTTTAACGTTTCTTAATAAATAACCGCAATCTTTAACATAATTTTACATTCAATCTTATCGCTCAGATATTAAAGTCGATTTTATATTGTGGCAGTTGAAAGGCTTGAGGTTTCTAAGGTTCAAACCACACTTACGACACTACATAATGAAGCGACACGAGCTTTATATAATGTAGGTAGTACAATTGGATATAAATAGAACAGTATGCAGACGTGTGTCAGTAACAAAAGATTTTAAGAGACGTGGGAAAATCAAATGGGATAAATAACTATTATCAGATACGATGCCTCTCATCACAGCTACCATCGTATCTCTAATATTTTAATAATTTCCAATATTTGTAATCATTCCCAAACCGATAGTGGGTACAATGTTCTCATAAAAGAGAGCTTCCAAGATGAAACTGCCTCATTAGCCTTGCGGTGATAAGCGTGACTGCTACGCTAGAGGTTCTGGGTTCGCTTTCCAGGTCGAGCACAGCGTTATTTGGTTTTGCTACGAAATTTTTAGTAGCAGGTCTGAGTTTGGATTTGTGTCTGGTTAGGCTCGCCCCCTATTACATGGAACCTTAACATACTGGTGTACTGTGGGTGTACATTAGTACACCTCTACCTAACTCTTCGGGGAATACAGGCGTAATGGCATGTCATGTCATGTGCCAAGATGAATCTTAATATTATAGGTAAACAAATGATCGCCCGCCGCACCCGCCAGTCGGCCTCGTCATTACTTTGCTAGACTTTTCATTACAGCATCCTGTATCACCATGAGTTATTATTAAACTCATGCCGATGCAAGATTTTAACGACATGTAACACCAAACGTCCCTTTGTAGCTTTTCTCGTTTCGTCACGACTAATTGCCCATGTGTTTTGACCCTTAGACGTATCACGGCATAGCAAAAGTTTGTAGGATTTTCGTTATTGAATTTTGTTAGTGAGATGTGAAGCAAATACCAGTGTTCAGGCGTCACGGTTGATGGTCACGTAGGGTAGGCAGATAGAGAGGTTTCATTGAATTTGTATCGACATTGCCTTTCTCACGTGAAAATGTTATTTGGTAGTGACACAGAGGGTGTGTATTAAATTTTGTCACATAAGGTCTAAGGTATAAGGTCACATCCATAATAAAGTTTGAGGGTTGGAGGTCGTTATCGTAGTAAACCATTGACGCAGCGGTTGAGCAGTTTCTTCAATGTGGCTCAAAGCTTCGATTCCCGAATAGGGTAGTTACAAATAATTACTCTACAGACAGGTTTAATAAATCACATTACCGATACTCGTAAGTTTCTGCAAGCGTTTTTCATATTTGCATGACAAATTTGTATGGAAAATGCTTGAAGAAACATCTGTTCTGGTTCTGTTCTAGTGTATGTATGATTTTACCCCCTCGATAAACCCAGGGTAGGAATTTTTAGGTTTATTCAATTTTATAAAATGAAATCTTCACTTATTACGTATCTGATTATTGATAATATCATATTTTACCATAGTTTATTTGAACTGCCTAGTTAGGCTTTAAGCGTGACTTCTCAGTAGTAGCTCAGTTTGAATACATTTGTGCCCAGGTAATGGCAATAGGCTCGCCCCATATTACATGGGACTTAAATATACAGGTGAAGTCTGGGTGTATATTAGGTACACCTCTGTCTAACCCTTCGAATACAGGCGTGATGATAAGTTATGTTATGATTATTTGAAGAACACTTGCAGAATTTTTCTTATAAGAGTAATATTACCATCGAAAAGGTCTACTGTATACAGTTACTTCACATACAAAACAATACTAACCCGACAAGGACGAGTAGGCTCCCCATCATTCACGAACGAAAACTCGGACAAAAATGTTTTATGTTTTGATCCTTCAGGAGCTGATACTTTATATCTATATTCCAATGTAATGTTTTTCTATATGGTGACGTAATGACGTAATAAAGAACAATGTGCTTTACGATGTCAAGCAGCGAACTTTGCCTATAAAGTGTGGAATTTCGGCGGGAGCACCGCAATGGCGCTCCGCATGCATAATACAAATACATTCATGAATTATTCGCCAACATGGCGGATGGAAGCGTTATTGAATGTCATTCGTAGCTCCGTAAACGTGTGCTTTCCGAAATATCTAGTTCAGCATGCAGGTGTGGCCGTGTAAAAATATTTGTGCCATGATTTTGGTTAGTGGAATATTTAATTCGTAATATTTTTTATTCTCCTTGTTATACATAGGTGACTTCCACTTATCAAAAAAATACAATTTTATTTGATTCTTAGAATTCGCTGTATAAATTTAGAAATTTGAATGCAATTAATACGCCTTAAACGTTTTTAAATATCTTAATCAAGCGACTTTAATGGTAAACCATCACATTTTAATATCGCGCAACCACAGTCTTATAAATTATTCTTTAATACGTTATCCCTAGTCCCAAAGCTATATACCTTTAAACTTTCCCAAGTATGTTAGTTTCCAGTTAAATTAGATCCAGAAGAACATAACGATACAAGCCTGTGGATCAAAGGAACTATGAAGAACATAAGTTTTTCTTTACTGAGGAAGTTGGTACAGGCTATTTACATAGTTAAATAAAACACAAATATTACTTGAACATCAGATGTAATACTTGTAGGATATATGTGGTTAGGAATGAAGTTTTTGTTGGGTATATCTTAATTGTCTTGCTTCGGACTTCCTGGATTTATCTACTCAAGATTTGTAGAATTGTTATCGTGAATATCAGGTATTACTAAAAAACTTTAAGAAGTAATAGCCCATTCGATTTTCTCCGTTTTACGATTAACATTAACCCACGCTGACAACGAGTTGTTTCACCACTATGTGATGATGATAATGATGATGTGTAAACATCATCATTATCATCATCAACGTCTATACTGTACCACTGCTGGTCACGGGTCTCCTCTCAGAATAAAAGGGATTAGGCTATAATCCACCACAAACAAATATTGCTAGATTATTTTAAAGAATACGTAAAGCTTTCTAAAGATATAAATTTTTAGAGAAAAAAAATTGCATGCGTTTTATTTTAATAAGTGAATTTTTGTTATGCCAAATATAATAAAAAAATACTATGTAAACTTTGTTTTGTAAAGATATAGTTATAATGTTGTTACAGATACTTTTAAATAATATATACCTAATATAAATAATAATTGTATCTCTAGCCCTTTATCACTAGTCTGACGAGGTTATCAAGGTATGTTTATATCAAAAACTGTTCGCATAGGTCTGATTTATAATGTTATACATAATTTGCAGTAGTTCACTACAATATTATAAGTAAAGGCGAGGGTTGTCGTGCGTATTTTTCTCAGGGGCCCAGTTATGGAGCGCCGCCAACGATATAAATGTGACAACTCGCTCCACCAGGCACTAGGGATGTGACAGGCTATAATTTCCACATAATCAGAATATGATTCGATTTAAGTTTCTTTGAAAGTAATTTCGTAAGTAGAAATAGTTATAATAAGTAATAGTTTTCTCTTGGATTTTAATTATAAGTATACATCCTTTATGATTCTAAGTATTTTAACTAATTAATTTAGATAAATCAAATACTTAGTTACTTTTACTTTCTTTTTTAGAAATCTTAATTGAAACTGTAACATTTCATATATTGTCGTCTACATATACTTCTAACTGTCCGCATACATTTAGCGCCGCATACATTCAATCGGTCGATATTCCAAAATATAAAAGCTGGTGGGAAGGCAGGATATCGACAATACATGTGCAACGCAGAATCGATTGGCGATTCCCAGTATCGGTTAGTGAATCCATATTCATCAATGAGTGGCATCTTCATGACTATATAGTCATGCTCAATGTCAGATTCTCATATTTCATTCAACGTTTGACGTTTTGAATGGTTTGCGGAACATGGAGAGTTGGGACGCTCTTCGAACGTTTGCAACATGTACCTATCTTTGTGGTTACGTAATATTATCTCTGTATGTCGGAAGCATAGGAAAGAACATAAGGTAAATTGATGAAACCGATTACAGCGAAATATTTTTCCCACCTTTTGAGACTCAAGATCACGTAACGAGGCCTACATTTCAGTGACCTGTCCACAATCAAGACAATCACTTAGTTGACTAATAATAAAGACGGAAAGCTGGTATTTTTTTTTTGTAACCGGACTAAATTATCTACCCTATGTCGACCACAAGATTAAGATATTGTTGAAATACATCACTAGTCTCCAGCGAATATGAATATCGGTTGATTCTAGTTAGCCTTTGCTTCTCGCATGCCTGGTAGCCTCTTACGGTCTATGAATTTCTATCAGTATCACCTCAGAGGCTAGTTACCTCAAAAGAAGCGCTTCTTTTAGCTTACACCAACTCTTCGTTATTAGTTTGCTACATCGTATTAATATGCGGATGGCAACAAAACTAATTTAGTAAAGTTGCCACACTCAGTTTTTGTAAGTTCCTTGGGATTTTTAAGCAGTTCTGTCACAGATTGTTTTGGCTTGTATATGGAATTTTAAAATAACGTAGAGGAAATTTGAATTAATATTTTCTGAATTATTTGAAGTTAGCCAGCCAACCAGCACTAGGCCAGCGTGGTGGAAGCTATAGGCTAAACGTTCTCATTCTGAGAGATAAATTCCGTCATAGACTGTCGATTGTGTAAAGTTCAGGATGTCAAAAGTCATCAAAAGTCTCGCGATGTACTTTTTTGGGTCACACTAGTCACACACACCCTTTAAATCATAATGATAAACCTGTGTTTAATTAATTAATTATGCTAATTATCATCTGTTTAATTTATTGTTTATGTGATCGAACCAGAGTGAAACAGCTTATAATATCAAAATTGCTGAATCAGGTCCTAAATAGATTTTATCGATGATAATCTAATCATGTAGGTATATATACAACAGATAAAATTATTTAGATTTTTATGAGTATTATGTGTACGGATAGCAGAATGCTTCTCATATAAAAATCTGCAGCCATATAGAATCTAATATCTCACTGCAGTTAATTTTATTGGCCGTGGCGCGTGCATTGTTTTTCGGTGGTAATTTAAAATTTTTAGCGACGCGCGAAGTCACCGGCGCGGAACGGTGCATAAAGCGCGCCATGCATGTGTGTATTGTTATTAATTCTGCTAGACTAAGACAAAACCCCGACGGGCTTGTCCGCGGTCCCCTGTAGGAAGCATAAAAATAATTTATATGTCGCTTGCCAACGCCGCTGTGCGGTCTGTTACTGATTTGGGACTAAGTTTTGGTGTCGTGTTGGGTGTGTGATGTTTTCATCCTGATATGAAATGAAATGATATTGAAATGAAATGAAATGGTATGAAATGATATTTATTTTCTGTAAATAGATCTTTTAAAGACACTTTTACAAGTCAATGTTTTGATTTTTTAATGCTAGAAGGCGCCGGCATTTCTTGAGTAGTTAAAATACTTTCTGAATATTCAGTACCTTCAGCGTACAGAGAAATACAACATTTTTGGAATGCTTAAACAGTTACCACACTACCTATCGTATTGCGTATCGGAAACTGAGCTCTTACTGGGAGCTGGAGAATTGCTCAATATGGTCACTTGAGACCATATTGAGCAATTCTTCTGGAATCAATTTGTATTTAAAATTCGAGTCATAAATAAATTAGTCATTTTCTAATATGAATCTTAGTATAATATTCATTAAAAGGACTGTGTAGGACTAGCAAAAGTAGATATGTATAAGCATGGTCCTAAGAATAAAATGTACGAAATTAGAAGTGTTCGGATTGGTAACAGGGCAAGTTTTGCAGCTAGCATAAAGGTCACGCTTGCAGCACAGCGGCGGGCGTCGCTTGCACAGCGTCGTTTGTGAATTAAAGTATCGCCGCTACGTGTTACACAAACGCCATTTTTAACGCACTCCACCATATTTTCGATACGGAACCATAAGTAGAAGTTATTATAATGCGAAATAGCAGCTAGAATGAAAGTATTGCTCGAATAAAATAATTTTAACGCGAGATTTTTAAGAACCTTTCCTTGTAGGTTTGTTTGCAAAAATAATAACATAAAATAAAGCAATTAATTATGTATAATGACCGCTTAGTAATTGCTGATTATTTCGCTTGAAGTCTATTATTATAGCGGCTGATTTTAAAATAATTCGAAAAAAAGATTACTTTTATTCTGACGAGAATTCGGTTAACTTTTACTAATGGTAAAAAAGTGGTGGTGGGTTTTTTCTTTTTCAAACCCATGTTTATTAGCAATGGATTATTTATCCTGAATAAACCAATATATTAATATTTTCTCTATTGACTATTGCAGTTTTATTGGTTCGCATTCACGGTCAAATTAAACGTGTGGTGTTATTTATGTATATATCTAAAAATGAGTAACTTTGTAACTGAAATGGATTTAATTCCATTTTATTCTGTTGTCTACTTTTAATTTGTTCGAATAGAAGAATATGGACGGAAAATAACTAGTTAGTGCTAGGGATTAGTGGTCTCCACGGTTGATATTTCCTATCTGATACAAATATACCACATGTCCATTGATTTCTCAGATGGAACGCCAGTAATGGTGACCGATGATGATTGCGTCACGAACACACACGTCATTAATTGTCTGCATATACATCTGTTCGCATCATTATCTGCTTACACTGATCGTGATGTCATTATTATGTTGACAGCTGAGCGGGTCATCAGTGTTTCAACCTGTAGATATACTATACTATACCAACTTTCACCCCTGAAAGGTAAACACTGAATTTTATTTCACGGTGTAAGTATACTAATTCCATTAACATTGCGATCCAAACAAAAACACTGGCTGAAAAAGTTGTGATCGTTGTACATTATCGGACAATCTCTTAATATCTAATGCCATGCACAGTATCTAAGTTCCTTAGCGGCAGAACCAGTGATGGTTCTTTGGGTTTGTATCGGTGTTTCTTCTCAGAGGACATCGGTGACGAACGGTGGCGTCATTAGTAATGAAAATCTATATCTTTCTCTTGCAAAAGTATGTATATAAAATCACGCCTGTATTGTGTATTCCCTCAAGGATTACGCAGAGGTGTACTAATGTACACCAACAGTACGTCGTTATGTTAAGGTGCCATGTAATAAGTAGCGAGCCTATTGCCATTAACCGGGCACAAATCCAAACACCGAGGTGCTACTGAGAATTTAATGCTACTACTATACTACAGTACTACTGCGCAATCGCAGTTCGCGATAAGGCCGCCCATTATTTTAACATCATACAATATGATGTTAAAATAAGTTGTGTCCTGATTGATTTTATTTTTATCGGTGTACATACAATAAATATATCATAATTATATTTACCAACTTCTAGTACCAACTAACCTTTTTCGAATAAATGTAAACAAATAGCTCTAGTGATTTCCCTTCGTTATTGGCAGTGTATATAAAACCACTGTACGTACGGCACTCCGTCGGCGTACTGACTTAGATTAGCCCGAGTTCTGCAGCGCTTCAATATTGACACCGCTCCCGACTGCATATTGATCTGATGCGAGCTTACTTGTTACCTTCCACTGTACTTTGCCAAATTCGCGGAACTGTACATCTTAGAAACTGCATTACGGTGAATCAAGACATCTGGGGGGTTTTTCAAAGCATACACGATACCGAAAATTAATCGTGTTGATGTTTATGCTTTCCAGATCGAAAAACTAGGTTCAAAGTGCGGTTGCAAGTTGCACAAAAACAGAGTGAGTAAGTAGTACGACTATTGTTACAAAAATAATTCAAACTCATCTCATGTACCCATGATTATTCATTACAGTAACAATTATTACTACATTGTTGATAGTTTTACTTTAGGTAATTAGCTTATTATCTCTAATACCACACGGCTATGTACAGTAGGTCTCCCGAAATAAGAGAATACTCCGCCTAATCCAATTAACTGTGCAAATAAATGGCTTACAGCCGTAGCTTAGGTTAAATAAATTCAATTGACATAGGTGACATGATAGTCAACATAATAATATTTGCATGTGAATTAATTGTAAAGAAAATAAGTCATTTTTAACACATCAGAGAGAACGCATGCCACAATTGTAGTATCCGCAAGCTTATAAGAAAATAATATGGGTCATCCCATCCCAATCAATGTCGTATTAGCCGAATAAATAATAAAAAACAGTAGAATCATCCTTTTTGCTAAAAACAAATCATTTTTTAATTTCCCTTATAACCTTATTTAGAAAAGGAAAAATACGACCGCGGGCAGGATTCGAACCTGCGTCTTCGGGTTAGGTACACCAGATGCTATGACCACTAAGCCACCGCGATACCTGCATATAGATAATAGATGCATTTCAATAGGTGTTACTGACGTCACCATAAAGACGTAAATTCAGTATGTGAAGGAAAAATTCGACATGACGGGTAAGTATCGCGGTGGCTTAGTGGTCATAGCGTCTGGTGTACCTAACCAGAAGACGCAGGTTCGAATCCTGCCCGCGGTCGTATTTTTCCTTTTCTAAATAACTTTAAAATCTTAGCATGGAAAATGCCAAAAATATACAAAAAGATTCCCTTATAACCGTTTATATTGGAGTGTAAAACAACGGGTCATACATTTCCTGGACAAGCTGGCCTCACATTCTCAGCTGTCTTTTCGTACACTTCAAGTCACACGTAAGGTCAACCTATACTGAAAGTTGCGGCAAAAAGGGAACAACGCTAGGAGAAAGATGACTGTCATAATTATCTTATGTTTTAACAGTCAACTCATTTGGTAGCTGAGAGCAGTGCCGCTGGTTAGTGCTATCCAAAAAGATTCACGAAAAGATCCCGTAGTACAGTCAAAAAAAGAATTAAGTATACAGATAGCAAACAAAATATGCATTTTTATACTAATTTCGACATAAATAATTACGCGCCAAAGGGTTAGGTATGTAGCTGCTAACAATACCTACGTTTTGACACATATTGCGTGATATATTATTACACTATCTTTATCAAAACACAGATTATTAATTAGCTGCCTGTATACCTAACTCTTTTGTTGACCGTACATGTAGAGTAAATAATGATCGGGTGATCTTCTGACCGACCACAGAAATTTCGTATATTAATTATAGTCTAACCACGAACCTATCATAGCATCGTCTTATGATCATGTACCTACACAATAGTGTTGCCACAATTATCACAGTACATGGAATTAGTCGCGACGCCGTGTTTATCTGGGGGATATTGTCGTAATATGCTAATGTCCACTGCATTGTCTGCCTGATATGGGAATTAAACAAATACAATAGATCGGTTCATTGATATGCTTTAGCCGGGGTTATGTTGTTTAAACCTTATTTAGGAAGCTTAAGGATTAGCGTTTCGGCCAATGCAATATCGATCCTGTGGTCTAAAGCAAATTAGGATTAATCATATGTATATGTTGTTGTTATTATTGCTAAGGCACCCCATTGGTGCATAGCGTACTGTCTTCACCAACTGTCGCTACTTCCCCCGATCATGTGCCATCTTTCTTAAATGGTGCTACGTTAGTCCATCGGTCTTTATCTGACTCTCGGTAGTACAACACCATGTGGGTACCGGCGCCCGGGTTTTCTCTTGCCTTGAGGCTGCCTTTTTAAGGCTATTGTTGCAGCCTTCGCTATGCCGCCATTTTTTCTGAGCAATTTCTTCCTCATAGGCATTTGCTGGCTGGTTACACTGAATAACTGACTGGAAGCCAACCTCAACATAGTTGAGATAAGGCTCGGAGAATGTGATTATAGGCATTTACTGGCATTGGCCGATAGGTTCTGTAGATAGACGTGGAGATTATGTACATATCGAGCAAAGTTTATAAGAGGTACGACAGGCGCATTGAAAAAAAAGGTCCATGTGCAACTGCCGCATGGACCTTTTTCACTAACTAGCAGGTGTGCTTAAGACTTAGGCAAGCCAATCGAATTTCGTCTAATTATGAATACATTTAAACATTACATTTTAACTGCCTTATCAAGACCACTAGGCTAGGTCCTAAGCACAACTGCTAGGCTAGAGGTCTTGGGTTATACCCAGTTAATAGTATTAGGCTGGCCCTCTTATTACATGGAACCTAAAATACCCGCGAACTGTGGGTTTTCATTACCTAGTACACCTCTGTTTAATCCAATAGGGGGAATACAAGCGTGAGAAAAAAAAACAAAGTTACTTACAGTAGGAAAAATATTACGTTACTACAGGAAGATTTTTTTATTACGTTCCGAATATTAATAGAAAGATCTATTGAAAATAGCAAAATACGTGTTTTTTCTTTTAGTATCACTCAGTACTCAATATTGAGATAATAGTATCACAAGTTGTCCAAAAAGAGTCAATGTTTGTGAACATAATGCGCGCGTCGACCACTGACGTCAATGACCAATCATTGATAACAATCCAAACACAAGTTGCAAAATTTCCCTTCATACTCACGGGCTTAGGACCGATGCGGATAGAATAAAATTTTAATTTTGAAAATTTACTTCCCTATTTTTTTTTAAATGTAGTCTGAAAGATTATCTGTATTGGAGACCTATTTACTAGAAAAAAATTGGAACGTGATAAAAAATTCTACCTGTATACATACCAGGAGCCTAGTAACAGCTTTGTTAACAATCGCGGTCTAAAAAATAAAAAAGACCCTGAAAATTCCCCTTATCACGGGGAAGTGTGGCAGAATTTAAAGTTCGTTAATCATTTTTAAGAGCACCGCTAACTTATTTTTTCGGGCGTATCAATCAAGTTAACGTGAGCTCCGATTATTTAATTGAAGCGAAGTTTTTGACAAGACACTCCACTCCGTTTTTATCAATATCAGATTTTGATTGATGAACCGGTTGCTCTGCCGGTAGTCGGCCGGAATATAGATCGGTGGCGATGTAAATATGATGGCGGTACTTATGGAAACGTTGTTGAAAAAGTTATGTTATTTGTATAGGTGTTTTATATTTGACGATCTGTGGTCTAGTGGTTCGAGTGTGATCACGAGGTCGTGGGTTCGATTCACAAATATTTATGTTTGTGTTTGTCTGGGCGTTTCTTATGTATTATAAGTATGTATTTACAAAAAAAGTATATAAGTATAATGTCCATTATCTGGGTACCCTACCCATTGTATAAGCTCTGCTTAATTTGGGACTAGATGGTGCTGTGTAAAAATGTTCCAAATATTTATTAATATATTATTAATTATACTTAAAGCTACTTTTTTACATAAAAAACTGCTTCATTGATCTAGTGGCCGTATCTAAGCGCGACTGCAACACGAGAGGTCCTGGGATCGATTCCCAGAAATCGAAGAGGTGTAATTGCATTTTTGTATAAAATTTTCAGTAGCAGCTCGGAGTTTAGATTTGTGCCCGGTCAATAGCAACAGGCTCGCCCCTATGGGACCTAAACATAGCGAACTGTGGGTGTACATTGGTACACTTCTGCCTAACTCTTTCGGGAATACAGGCGTGGTATATAATGTTCTTTCTCGGAACCATTTCTCCACTATGTTAAGGTTAGCTTCCAATCTAACTAGATACGGCTGAATATCAGTATTTTACACGTAGCTATTGCCATCAGATCTCCTTGCAGTCCAGCACAAGCAGTCTTTCTTCAGGATATAGGTATGACCCAGAAATTGCGTTGCCCCAGTTTCTGGGTAATACCGATATCCTGGGAAACGACTTGTTGTCTTTTATGATTATCATAGGTGTTCGTATGACAACCGGGACCGACGGCTTTACGTGCTCTCCGAGGCATGGAGGGATCTATAGCCTGACCGTGGACCACAGACTGACCCTGGACGCAGACTGATCGGTTGATCAGCTTAGTTATTATAACAGTGACACTGCTAGGGTGCCAACTGAAAACAAGCGCTGGGTATTAAATACGCCCAGTATTATGCTGAGGCGGCAACGCATTCGAGGCAAGCACGCCGATAGCACATCCTACTGACCTTTGTTTTATATGTTGTTCTCATTTTATCTGTGTGTTTATGTGTTGTATGGACCTTGTCAGAATAAATGTGTTTTTTTTTTCTTATTATTTATCCACGAGCGCTTCCTGTTATGTTAACGTAAACGTAATCAAGCATTTGTTTTGGGAAATTCTGATTTGTGATTTTAAATCCACGCATCAAGGATACACGCGTTGAATTTGAGAAGGAATAACATACACCCGAAACACTTATATAGCCCCTGTTACTTAATAGTAACTGTAAGATGTTGACTTCCTGACTGGCCGTCGCAAACGCGGTTTCTTACCGTGAGGTTTTGGGTTCAATTCTCGGCACGGGCAAAGACACGCCAGTAGCAATCCGGAGTTGGGATTTCGTTCGCTTAATGGTATAAGTATCGATATCCTACCACACTAGCAAATTGTATATGCCGTGATGGTATATTAAAATGGTATGTTATATTTCAATGAAAAATATTTGTTCTGGAATCGAATGGCGACTAATAGTAGAGAAACCAATCCCTTAACCTAACCATGAGTAGTTTCTTGACTGAACACCTGGCCACGAAGTTTGCTCATGATGAACAGCAATACAGTCTAGTCCGGACACCCTGGAGAGCTAGGGAGAACCCCTAATTCTAATAAACAATTGAAAACTTCTTATATTGTCAATCGCTTCCTTCGAAGTGGACAATGATGGTATTACATTACCTGTAATACAATTAATTAACGCCATGTAATGCAGTATTGATCTTAATTACCTGGATATGATAATCCATGTTCAACGGTCTCGTATTTGATGGAAGTACAAAGGAACAATGTTCGATTGTACTCTTGTTTGATAGAAAACACAAAATCTAAGATGAAACACGCAATTCAATTAAGTAAGACGATCTTTAGTCTAGTGTTTAGACTGACTGCTGAAAACGAGGTCGTGGGTTCGATTCCCACATGACATAAATATTTATGTGATGAACATAAGTGTTTGTGTTTATCTGGGCGTTTCTTATGTATTATAATTAAGTATTAAAAAAAAATATAACTTGGATTTTATCGCGTTATATTGATATTATTAATCCCGACGTTTCGGACCCTTTACAGCGTCCATGGTCACGACGGGTAGACGGACGCTCCGGAAAATCCGTAAAAAGTAGTTTTATTTCAATGTATAATATTCGCGTAAATGTCAGAAATCAGTATGTATATAACTATTATGTCCATTATCTAGTACCCATAGTACACGCTTTGCTTAGTTTGGGACTAAATGTAGTGATTTGGTCCCAAATCCTAAATCCAAAAAAAAAAGAAATCCTTTCGGATTTACGTAGCAACACTTGAGGGAATGCAGTCAATTTGTTAGGCAACAGTTTTATGCGACGGTGTTAGCTATTCAGGCAGATAATTAGACCCTAACATCACAACATACTAACATACAAACTTGGTCAGTTTTTTTGACTTTTCAACACGCATTTCTTTCCAGTTTGCGAAAAGGAAATGTTGTAATTTTAGCCGTTTCTGATGTCATATCTACTGCAGGTAAAACCCCCTTTTAGATGGCAGTCGTTTTGTGTAAAGTGCTGATCTTGAGCATCTGGGTCAAGTGACAGACTATCCTAACAAAAGCTAAGCAGGGAGAGACCAGCGTAAACCATTCTGTGAACAACAAGGGCCATATCACCAATTACCATCTCGCCATTGTACATTATAATTATTGGCAGAGCGACGCGTCTCGAGTGGGGCTGGGCGGGGTTCATTGTGTGAATCTAATTTATTCCCGTGAATAGAGTGAGCTCTTTTATGTAATATGCTCATTATGTGCCCCGGAGTGCTCGCGCTAGGGCTGACAATGTGCACAGTAAGATACTACTTGCATCTAGATAGGTAACACTATTCTTTCACTATGGCGTATTGAAAGGGGTAAGGAAATAAATTGCCTGATATTAAATTTCTAAGGTGCGCCTTTGACTTTTTTAATTTGATTATTTTTGACATGCATAGGGTATGGTGGGGGAAATCAGATCGTTGATAAAAAAACTTGGGTAATGACGTGACTACGTTATTGTGAAATTATAAGCTAAACTGTTCGCGAGTATGCCAGAGTTGAAAGAATAGCGAAGCAACAGATGTCTCTAATGAATCCCTTTTCATTTACACTCCTGTCCTCAAAAGACATTATAGTCTGTTTAAGGTTTGTTTGTTGGTCATTTATGGCCAGGTACAAATTAGACAGCCCTGCGCCGCCCGACGCATTAGCAGTGCGAGTGCCAACAATGAGACAAGCCCGAGATTACTGCCTAATGTTGCCTTTGTTTTGTAACGAGCGAGCAAATTGTGCGCCTTTAGCCCTTTGTTCGCACACCACTAGTTTCAATTTATATGTTTAACGGTTATTAATGCTATGTCTAATTAATGGACAGGTGGGTAATTATGGGGATTCGTTTTTGCGCGGTGATAGGCTCTTGAAATGATGGGTTGTCTTTTTGTGTTGCGGATGTTGAATGGGTTGGAGATATTTGATATAAGTGATTTACTTAATAATTAACGTTAATAGACTGCATTCCTGTTGTCGCTGTTTCGTAACACAACTAACGACTGTCAAGGCTTTAGTTCACACTTCAAAAAAGCGAATATCTTGTGAATAGTAGAATCCAAATTGGAGATACATTTCAGTTGTTCTTTTGTGTAGCAAACAGTGAAATTTTAATAATCGGCGAGATTGCTTTTCATCGAAGTATCATGTGAATATTGGACTTTGATTTAAATGTTATTATTCATATTATAAACCCCTTTATAGATGCCTTTTTATAGTACGGAAAATCGTCATGGATCCTCCGCCACCCGGGGAGGCGGCAGGGTATGTCGGACTCATACCGACAAAAAACTGCACTTGAAATAAGCCACGACCTTGACAGGGATATCATAAATTTTGCGTTCAAATATTTATGATATCCCTGTCAAGGTCGTGGCGAATTTCAAAAAATTATAATATAAAGGGGTTTATAATATCAATAATAAATAACATTTAAATCAAAGTCCAATATTCACATGATACTTCGATGACAAGCAATCTCGCCGATTATTAAAATTTGACAGATTGCTACACAAAAGAACAACTGAAATGAATCTCACATTTGGATTCTACTATTCACAAGATATTCGCTTTTTTGAAGATTTTGCCTGCTGATTCCTACTGCCAGCTCTTGTTGAAGGAAATTCAAATACTTACTTTATTAAATAAATGTTTTATTAAATTTTAATTAATAAAACATAACAAATAACCATCATCACGCCTGTATTCTTAGAAGAGTTAGGCAGGTGTTTATCCAGTAATGTATTAACCACAGTTCGGCGCAATGTTTTAGTCCCAAGTGATAAGGGGTGAGCCTATTGCCATTATCCGGGAACATATAGTAAATACCTATTTCGCATTTGTTGTTATTTTCCTTATAAGTTTCGTAGTGATTATTTTTTGCACAATATTACTTTTTTATGTGAATTTACCGGATATCCGTCCGGAAACATACAATTTATTGTTAAATTCAAAACAAATGTCTTGCCGGTTCAACATACATATATCGTTGTAGGTTTTTATGCATTATTCAAGTCTGCTACCGTTCTATTGTTATCAACAAGATATTATATTAGGTTTTCAAATTATCCCAAGTCAATCTGGAGAGGAATAATTAATACTTCCATAAACATTTATCAATCTATTATCTATTAATTTATCTGCACAACCAATCCAAAACCATTACTGTTATTATATAGTGTTAAGCAACAATACACGCCGTGCACCGTCCGGCGACCTATTATTTAGTGACGTAGTTTGTTCATAATGGCCGCTGTTCCGCCGTTCCCGGCGTAACGAGCCGCTCTGACATCGCCGACACAAACTCATAATATAAAAACATTATGAAGATACGCCCCGCACGTGAAACTATCCTGAATATATAGGTGAAAGCCATTTGCCGTATCTAAATGTGTGCAGGGAATCATTTGTAGTGCGTAAGTGTGCTATTTTGATCGGGGAGTGGGGTATATGCATCAGTGATTATTACGGACTATTTTGTAGGAGAGTGGCTGCAAAATGTACGGTCGCTGCATCGATTCCAATAATATAATAAGTTAGTAGGTACCTAGAATTTCTGAACCGATCTCGCTCTTTGTCTTAGACTTCCACGAAGTCAGGAACTTCTAGCTTCCTTCCGCGAATTAAGTAATAGTATTGGTACCGTTACAATGCTCTTGCCTAAAGATCTCAGTGCGTTTCAAGGGTAGCAGGCGATTACCAGTAATGGTAAATGTTGTTATACTTTTCTACCTTTGTCAATAAAAAATCTAAATTAAAATCTCTAGTCTAGTAGTTCGAGCACCAGACTGCTGATCACGAGGTCGTGGGTTCGATTCCCACATGACATAAATACGTGATGAACATAAGTGTTTGTAGTGATCTGGGCGTTTCTTAGGTATGTATTCTAAGTACCTATGTATTTATGAAAAAAAAGTACAAGTATTATATCTATTGTCTAGTACCCATAATAACATATCTACATCAACATCTACCTAACACTGTTAACCTACAGATGATCCTGAATTTAGCTACAGAGGGTTGTTTAAATTCTATTTCGAGTGCAAATGTTTGCTTCAACTCTGTTTGGCTCGATTACTTAGGCTTCAATTCAACCTGGACTGGACCTGCCGGCCTGACCTGCACTTGATAACAAATCGAGTGTTGAGTGTGTGTATACCTACACCTCAAATGGGAAAATACAGAGACGAAATTAGAACACAAGCGGATTATTTGAAATGAATACGCGTAATGACAATTCGTGCGGTTAATTGGGGTGCAATAATGAAGTAGACACACACGATAGACAAACAGAGATTTGCCGTGTTCAGAAGGTCTTTAACTCATGAATTTCTTCCCAAAGCAGAGCACGTTAAGTCGTTGATCTCCTTCAGTTGTTATTTATGAATATTTCGTATTTTATTTGTAAGGCCCTCGAGAATACAATTTGGCCACTTCATTTTGTAACCACCATGTTATATAACAAAAAGGATATCAGAATAAAATAAGATGAGGTCAAAGAACATTGTAGAATGTGAAAATCTGTGTTATTATTCTATTTACGTCGCCCATAGTTTGTCATGTCTATGTTAGTTTGATAGCCACAGGGCCAACCAACCGTCTTCTAAATGCCAAAACCATCATACAGATTAAAAAACTTTCAATAATCTGCATAGTACATGATCGTAAACTTTGAACGGTGTGCAAATAAAATTATGGGCCGAATAATTGATGGGTTCGTTCAATCAATTAATTCTATTCATTAATATTCAAGCCACCCTAGGTGACGATGAAAAACGGGGGAAAAATGAGAGGGCGTCTCTCCCTACCAAGAATTCTGCTCACCCCCTCATTGAATAGGATTTAAATATTATTTTATAATTTGATTCTGTAAGTTCTGCGGCTCTTTGGTGCACTGAAGAATAATCTTATGCGGCGCTCTTTTGGTCTTTTTCTTAATTGGCATCATTGCATAAATTTGTATCGGATTTGAAGTTAAACTACTTTTTTCGGCATTTTATTGATAGTATTATACTCTCGACATTTCAAATCCTTTACAGCGTCCATGGTCAGCGGTAGATTCAAGACCGTTGCATAAAATCTGTTAAAAGTTTTTTCAAAGCACAGTTTCGCTACTAGAACCGACGAATGATCGTAACGTCAGTAAATGATTAATTCGTAATCTACCTTAGTAGTATGTACCTAGTACCTAATACAACCGTAGCTAGAGTCACTTAAAATATCTTCCACGTTAAAATACTTATACACATCATTCGGTCAGCACTTTGTTTTTAATTTCGAAATGTATCCTTTAATTGGCAACCCTACCCTGAGACTATGCGACTTTTTACGATGATTTGCGCCGACCCGCGCGAGCTACGGCGAGACAGCGCCATCTATCGCCGCTGCTTGTCACTACGCTCACGGAAACACTAATGTTCTTTTTGCACTATGTTGAGTTGGGTTGAGAGTTTAGGTTTTACCGATACGGCAATGCGGCACTAGTGAGTGTTGAATGATCGTGATGTCAATCTTCAAATTCTCGATATCCTACCATGCAGACTAACTAGTGCAGATTGACGGTAAGGGAGGTATTGAGTTCTAGTCTTTAGAGAAGAAGATGAGAAAATCATTTATTTAGCTACAACAGTGAGATATGAAAAAAGAAAACAGTGTCCCCTGTAAGTGCTGTTGGTGGCTACCTGGATTGTTTTAGAGGATAAGAATCCCACGCTTCCCGGTCTAAAATCCGAAGACCGAAAATGAAAAGGCGACCTTTTAAATATTTCTTCCCGGAAACAAAAAAAAGTTGCTATAAGTTTTAGCTAGTCATATAGGTACCTATTATTAGATATTTAGATACTCAGAAAAAGTTAATCGATACGTATCACAATATTAGGTACGAGAATTTTCCTTAGGAAACACCTAAACCAGTTTTTTATAAAAGCACACAATATATATTTTTGTTACGCACACTATCCCCCGCTATCCATTACCTCCATCGCCGTCAATTTTGACTTACCATAAAAATCCTACCGCGCAAACATGGCGCGATTGTTTTCATATAATTTCCATAGAGGCATAAGTAGAGTCGTGGGCTGACACCGTGTTGTCTTTATGTTTAGCTTGCTTATTTAGGACGATGTGCCGCCGACAATCTGATCCCAGCTTAAGTGAGAATAAGGTGCGGTTCTGGGAATGCAAATAAAAACCACAATAAATTGGGTATGCTCGTGAAATTTTAATGCATACTACGTAGCCGTTAATACTCTGTAAACCAACTATTTGTAATTTGTGGTTAGAAAATAAATAAATTATTATCTTGTCTTAAGTACGGCCAGCACATCAAGCTACTACAATCTTTCAAACTGTGATTGATTTTCAACTTGAATACAAAATGATAAGGTTCATATTCAATTGAGAAATTTTGACAGTTTTAGATAGATTTCTGACATTTACGCGAATATTATACATTGAAATAAAACTACTTTTTACGGATTTTATCGCGTATATTGATATTATTAATCCCGACGTTTCGGACCCTTTACAGCGTCCATGGTCACGGGTAGACTGAGGTGGTGGGCGTCTTGATGATATAATTACTGACAGCTACCCTACATTTTTTATATTGTTACATGATCAATGACATTTATTACTAATTATTAATTAAAACTAGATGGAGCCGGCATTTCCTAGCTGACGACCTCTGAGAAGTTTTAGATAGCTTGATCTGGTGGCGTCTGTACATTCTATTGAGCGGATAACACACACATCAGGTGGTAGAATTTTGCTGAGTTACTCTGGGTTGATAAAATCCATCATCCTCCGAGCCTTTTCCCAAATATGTTGAGGTCGGCTTCCAGTCTAACCAGATGCGGCTGAATATCAGTATTTTACACGAAACAAACTCCATCCGACCTCCGCAACCCAATTTTTGGGCAAAGACGATATCCTGAGGTTAGGCTGGTTGTCAGGGTTTTTGACTACCACTTACGATTATCAAAGGGCGCCTTACAACCGGGACCGACGTCTTTAAGTACTCTCCGAGGCACAGAGGGGTTTCGATGTATTAAGAATGGTAACCCACCCAAGGACTGAGCGCGGCTAGCGAAGCTTAACCTTGCAGATCAATTACCCAAATACCAGCTCGACCCACTTGACTTCAAGCTGTTCGTATTGTCGGAGATCCCACTCTTACAGATATACTGGAACCACTGGAGCGTCGGAGAAACTTTGGTTCTCTCTGTGTGCTCTATCGTCTATTTCACGGGGAGTGCTCCGAAGAATTGTTTGACCTGGTGCCTTCTTCACCGTTCTACCACCGCACCACTCGACACCGCAGTAGAGTCCACCCGAATTACCTGGAATCGATCTCATCCAGCACGTTCCGCTTCCAAAGATCATTCCTACCACGTAGTATCAGGCTCTGGAATGATCTACCTGCTGCGGTGTTCCCTGTGCGTTATGACATGACCTTCTTCAAACGAGGCCTAAAAAGAGCTCTCTACCACACACAGTAGGCGGCGGCACAGCTCTGTCCCCGACGTTGCTGATGTCCATGGGCGGCGGTGACCACTTACCATCACGAGGGTCGCTTGCTCGTCTGCCATTGTAGGCAATTAAAAAAAAAATATCTTTTGTTCGAGCTATCCTTGTTATCTGGCTTGATACCGCTACCACCAAATATTCTGGGACCAAGCAATAATGTACTAACAATATGTATGTCTATTGTATATTGAACTTGAATATTGTTTCGGTTTGAATTGTACTGTAGTCAGTAAAACTGGACAAATGACTACTGAGGTCTTAAGGTGAGGTCACGCGTGCGAAGACCGGATACCGAAGATACCAGTATCTATAGGCTACGGTTACTGCTTACTTGCAGGCGGCCTGTATGATTCTACGTTATCCTATTACAATAAAAAAATACTGTGACGCACACCGCATGAAGACGTCACACGTTACTGCCAGGGGACGTTTGTAGTCATCAACCCATATACTGTCCCACTGTTGGGCACGGGTCTCCTCTCAGGATGAGAGAGATTAGGTTATAGTCCACCACGCTGGCCTAATGCAGGTTGGCAGATTTCACACACCTTCAAGAAAATCTCAGGCATACAGGTTTCCTCACGATTTTTTCCTTCACCGTTTAAGCGAGTGATAATTAATTATAAATACGCACATAATTTTGAAAAGTCAGAGGTGTAGCCTCGTGCGTGCCTTGGATTCGAACTGGAGACCTTTGACTTGCCAGTCCAAATGTCATACCACTAGGTTATCACTGCTTCTTCTGCTTCACGTTGCTAGTCAACCTGTCTACCTACCTGCCAAATTATAATAAACTTTATCCGAAATATTCCACCAAAAGCATAACTCGAAATTATCTTTCACTCTCAACTTGACTCTCACCGCATCGATACGTCTACATCGTCAAATTAAAACTTTCCTCCTTGTAACTCGTAATTTTGTTCCTCCAGTCAAAGTTTTAATCGAAGTAGACAAACACAACAGTATTGGCAATTCGACAGTTACTCGTTAATTGTTGCAAAGGGACTTAAAACTGGGCCATTGAAGCCCAGTGCTTACTTAGGATCAACCAAATTTGACCGCCTTTGAGAACTTAACTGCTCTCTTAGTGAAAACAAACCGCTGGGTTCGGCTAATCGATGCTGAGATGTACTTTAGACTTTAGTTTTGTGCTTTTGTAAGCCAATACTAGATTTGGAATAGGTTTATAAAGACTAAGACAAGTAGGTACCTACTCATGTTCTTACCTATGTACTACTCATGTACTTAACAATGCACTGCTTATGTACTTACCTATGTTCTACTTATGTACTTACCTATGTACTCATTATGTACTTACCTATATACTACTTATGTACTGCTTATGTACTAACCTAAGCACTGCTTATGTACTTACCTATGTACTGCTTATGTACTACTAATGTACTGCTTATGTACAAACCTATGTACAGTCAGCGTCAAATAGTTAGTGACACTCAGGGTATTCAAATAAATAGACGCAACCAAAAAGTCAATAATATCGGTACAAACAAAGTTTCCATAATGTTGTCAACATTATAGTCGCTCAAAAGGTTGAGACGTTTAAAACGTCATATAAATAGGTTCAGTCAAACCGTCATAAATATGGTTACAGTCATCCCGCCAATGGTATCCAAGCATTTAAACTTTTGAACACTTAGTTCAAAAATTTGGAACACATTAGAAAAATAAACCAGCATGTTATAGAAATAAACGGTTTCCCAAAGACGAAAACCTCTTTAGGCAATCTAGGGTTGTAATTGCATGTCTATTTATCTGTCAGTAATATCAATGTCAAGTGCAATACTAAAGCAAGCTAGAAATATGGCTACTTATCGCATTAGTGACACCACAAAACATCGAATTTATATTTGAGGGAGGAAGGTGTCTCCGTAACCATATTCGCACTACATACCTATATTTATAGGTAAGTATATATTGTTTATACATACCTATAAATATAGGTATGTATAAACAAGCACACAGCCCACCTGATGGCAAGCAGTCAAAAACTAGAGAAAATTGAAAAAACAATAGTTGGATTTCTTAATTTAAACGATTTTAGTTGTAAAAATTGATTGCAAGCGATTATCGACCTTATTGACATTATTTTATTGTTTATTTTTAGTTATTCATCCACTCTATTATCTTGTTTATGTTTTAAATAGCGGTTTTTGAATAATAGTCAATAAGGTTGAAAATCGCTTGCACCTCTTTTTTGCAAGCACTATCGAGTCTAGTAATTTTGTCGACGTTCATTGTTAAAATAAAATGATCATGATATTGAATCATTTAAATTTTAATTATGCACAAGAGTGTATAATTAAAATATATAGATAGATAGAGCAAGAGCTCTATGGGATATAATATTATAGTCATACTCACTATCAATGAGGTTTAGGTACATCTATTTTCAGTCAGCTGTTTATTGCTTACAAGTATCGTAAAAGGCTATGCTCGAGCCTTTAAAAAACAAAAGACATGTCTATGACGTCATGCTTAAAATGAAAAGGACAACAGTAGTTTCTATTCCTTTCATTTTTCTGTATAATTGTTTTCACAATTGATGTGAGAAATAATAGGTATTTAAAATGTATAGCAGTAAAGTTTATTTTTCTAAGGTTTTCCATATTTTTGAACACATAAAATGCTTGGATACCATTGGCGGGATGACTGTAACCATATTTATGACGGTTTGACTGAACCTATTTATATGACGTTTTAAACGTCTCGACCTTTTGAGCGACTATAATGTTGACAACAATATGGAAACTTTGTTTGTACCGATATTATTGACTTTTTGGTTGCGTCTATTTATTTGAATACTCTGAGTGTCACTAACTATTTGACGCTGACTGTACTGCTTATGTGCTTACCTATGTACTGCTTATGTACTTACCTATGTACTACTAATGTACTGACCTATGTACTTACCTATGTACTGGGTATACTGATGTCCTAAGAATACGCACGATATAAGAACTTTGTTTGAAATTAGAACAAAAAAGATGATTTGTCTTTCTCTTTACCATGTTTCTATTTATTAATTTCAAGCTATTTACTTACATTTATTTCATAATTATAAAGACCGAAGTGTACATCCACAGCAAGTCTCATGTAGGGGGCGACCCTATGCCTATTCTGCTGCTACTCGCTTAGAGGCGATATTCTAGGCAGTGGAAGATTATCTGTATATTTAAAATTTATTTATAAAACAGCTGTCCAGGGAGAATGATGGAAGTAATAAACAGGCAAACTAAAAACCCTGTTAAGAATTATAAATCGGTACTACAATCCAGAGTAAATTATAGCTTTTTTACGAAATACATATGTATAAATTTTATGTTTCCAATCAGAGCAAGGCATTTCGTACGAAAAATATTTCTGATTTTAACCATTGATTGGCAGTTGATAAACGAACCAATGTTTGGTTTAAAACTTTAAATATTCGTTAAAACAATGAACGGTTAAAAATTGGGCGCTTTTGGCTGAACCACGTAAAATGTAATTGATTGGCAAACGTTCCACAGGTTAGGTTTGCTAATTTGGACTATGAACAATGTGTATAAAAAATCTCTTCTATTCCCTGAAGGCAGAGGTGTGCTCCCATGACCAAACCGTCGCCTCTGTATGGATTTCAGTGCACACTCTTGAGTACACTTCGGGTTGATACTACGGAGACAACTATAATTTAAAAGAGTAACCATGGAATTTCTTGCCGGTTCTTCTCCATAGGAAACGACTAATTTGGAACCGTGCATCTAGTCCTCTTGTCATCTCCTCTTATGAAATGTCAAGTCTAGACTTGACATTTCATAAGTGCCTGTATATGGATTATATGAAAATAAAACTATTTTGATTTTTGATTGATTGATTATCTATCAGGAACACACTCGACATTAATGTGCTGTGCATTTATGTGCTTTGCACAATGTAAGTGTTTACTGAAATGAAAAATAAAAATAAAGTGTTGTTTATTTAGAAAATCATTTAAGTAACATGAAATCAAATGAAATTTATTATTTGTAAGAATTGTAGTAAATTACAGTTGGTTCAAATTAAGTAAGCACTAGGACAATTCGCTAAATATAGCATACAAATTTAGATTATTTTTACAGTTATTCATTTTAAGGAATCTTCTCCTAACTTGTAATATGACAGTTCTTTGGCAGACATAACTGTTATTTTTTAATTCGTAAAAGACATTCATCATTGTGGGCCCCGTAAGAAGCTGATTAGGAAATAAAAAGACTTCTGTTCACTCAGTCCGACCTGAGATAATGGAATTTAGGACTTCACGCTTCATGCTTGTGATCACTAGATTAATACGACAATTAAAATTTATTAAGAAGTTTAATAAAAAAAGTCGTAGGCGTTCGTGCAACTAATTGGATTGCTAATTAGTGTTTGGATTTTATTTGGAACGAAGTGAGACATTTGAAATACATTTAGGTTTTTCTTTAGTCATTAAAAATAGCTCACAGATTTCAGATGGAAGAAATATATTATGTTCTAAAAATTGATTTCTGACATTTACGCGAATATTATACATTGAAATAAACTTCGTCTTACCACCTGCTTGGAATCCTGTTATAGATTCTATTAAACCAAAATCCAGGCCTACAACTGCAAGACCAAAGGATACTGTGAGCTCGTTCTGCGTGAATCGGATTGCCAATAATTAACAACTAAAACATGATCATTGAATATTGTTACTTTAAAAGAGACCATGATTCTCTGAGTTTGTTTCGGCGTTTTTTCTCAGAGGTCGTCAGCTAGGAAATCTAGTTTTAATTAATAATTGGTAATAAATGTCATTGGTCATGTTACAATAAAAAATGTAGGGTAGCTGTCAGTAATTATATCATTAAGTGGGCGTCTTGATGATATAATTACTGACACCTCAGTCTACCCGTGACCATGGACGCTGTAAAGGGTCCGAAACGTCGGGATTAATAATATCAATATACGCGATAAAATCCGTAAAAAATAGTTTTATTTCAATGTTCTAAAAATATTTTAAGTACGCGATTTCAAATTACATATACCTCTCTCTAGATAACGCTAGCTAAAACACTAGGAGACCGTGAAATACGGACTTTTGACGTAATTTTTACATTTTAGACAGTAAAGTACAACCACTTCGTAGTACAGTAGATAGACTGCTTAGTCTATTTAGAACAAATCATTATGACTCTGACATATAAAAAGATAAGAAAACATTTATATTATTTTATAACATCTTCGTAAAACTAGCAATAAATTAAAATTTCAAAACTTACCTCACTAATCAAATAGGCACCTCAAATATCCTCCACGAAAAGAAAACCGCGACGACGGTTTCTTTTTTATATAGTTAGGTACTTGGGACCTAACTATGTAAAAAAAGAAACCGTCGTCATGTACACACATTAAAGGAAACTTTTGAGTAAAAAGATAAAGACGAAAACTTAACAAAGCTCACAGGATTAAAGAATAACTCTGGCTTTTGTTTAGTTTGCCGATTACTTGAACTCGCGAGTTCGGAACGCTGGACTCTCCAACTGTTTACAAACTATGTGGACTAGCAACTATTCAACATAGTGTTTCTGTCTTTACGGGAAGTGGCGTGTAATTGGGACTGGAATACTGGATTTAGATTGATTTAGGTAATTTCTGTTTCATACATTTAGATGAATTAATATTTTTTGCATAGCATAGCACTCGTTAAATTTTGCATTTAAAACACCTTGACGAGTTACGATAGCATATTAATAACTATCATTATCACACCAACTGCCCCAATAGCCTAGTGAACGCAAGTGCGACTGCTACGTTTGAGGTCCTGGGATTGACCCCAAGTCAAGCGGTGTTATTGGGTTTTTATATGGAATTCTCAGTAGCAGCTCGGTGTTTGGTTTTGTGCCCGATTGATAAGCCTTATTACATGGGACCTAAACATACTGGCGAACTGTGGGTATCTTATCAGTCAATAGACACATCAATGTATTTTTACTTCACAAGATTATTTTTTATAAATTCCGCACAGGAACAAATCGTCTTTGTCCCTTCTGAATCCCAAAGCTAACACCCTAATAGCTGAAATAAAGAACATATAAGATCATTGCTGACTTGCTAACTGCGGGAGCGTCTCGCCGGTTTTGGATAGCTCCAATAAAAATCTATTAGGCCAGAATCGGGTGGCAAATGATATTTGCTGTGCAAAGGAAGCCGGCCTAAGTAAACACGCGCGGCCCAATAGAGCAATAGCTCGCAATAGTTTCTAGCTCCTCGGTACACTGGCGGTCCCAAAAGTTAGGACACCCAACGAAAATTATAAATATTCAAACGAGGCTCTTACAGTTGGAGTTTGGGGAACATCAAGGCTTTTTGGTAACTGGGTTCAATAAAGGTTGTAATCGAAAGTTTGTTTGTGGTATTCTTTTGTTAAACTATCAAGTAATCTAATTTATTACTCGTGCTTGAAATTAGTTCGAAAATAACCTTATCGGGAATTTAGAATAATAATAATAGTATTCATTGGTATTAGACATAAATAATAATGTAATAATCTTTTTAAATCTTACAGCTGAGATTTAATAAGATTAAAATAAATAAATAGGTAGTATTATTTATTTTATTTTTTAGAAATGCTTGCTGCTGTTGCTATACTAAATTTGCAGAAGCTGTGACAGTCATTTCATACGCTAGTATAGTTAATGAGGAGTATATTTTTTTTGCACCTGCACTGTACTCCCGGTAAGGTCTGTCCCCAGACGCGGAGTGTTGTCCCCTGTAATACCGACGTTTTCTATTGCGCTATGTAAACATTACAATCGGAAGATTGCGCTACACGGACGTAAGGGCGCAACGTAGTAGGTACTACTGCGTTGCGTCTCAACGTTACTTCGTTGTATTATGAGATTTTGTGCAGAACATAATGTGCCTACCAAGTTTGTAAACTTAGCTTGTTGAAACTCAACCCGACTTGAATTAATGGCATAACGGGTAATATAGGTACTAATTGATCCACAGGCAGTGCCCGAACGGGTATTTACTTGATTTGTGTGTTGATCTTAAACCGTTTGTGATTTCCATCAGGTAAGATAATCAAACGCTTTCTGGTCAACAATAAAAAGACCGAAAGTGCCAGGCATTCAGAATAAGTGAGGATAAACAGATGAAGGTAATTTAAAACATAAAATAGCAACCGGCACGCCTACTGTCAAAGTTTTTATGGTGGTGTAAGCAATAAACGCGAGCTCACGAGTGTTTTCTAGTCAACCCTGTAATCCAATATATTGCACTAATTTTTTTACGTTCAAACGCAAATGTCACCAACCTACGCGCTCAATTTTGTTGAATGAATATATATTTGATTAAATAGAAGTGTTATCAATGTTGGTTAAGGCGTTTTTAAAATTGTGCGTATTCGGTCAAACATTCAAGCAGAATATCTTGAATGATCTGCGATTTTCTGAAGTCTAAAGTCTGCCAGCTAGCTCGATGATGAATATAGCTACATAATGACTCAAGTAATGTTATTGACGTTTAAAAATATGTAAGGCTCTAGACAGACGGACTGCATTTCAACTGCACTCCGACTGCAAATTTGCAGTTTGAATGCAGGTTGTGAATGCAGTGGTGTCCAGTTCCAATGACTGCGTCGCGTGCAGTCGTTAAAACTGCACACCGACTGCAATCGGGCTGCACGGTTGGTTTGAAGTTTTATTGCAGTCGTACTAACTGCATTCAAACTGCAAATTTGCAGTCGGAGTGCAGTTCAAATGCAGTCCGTCTGTCTAGAGCGTAAGAAAATCATAGCTTTAAAATTAGTTTTAATAAAATAAAACTTCTGAACTAGATAATACTCCTGAGTATACGGAACCAAAATTTATAAAACGAATAAGAATAATAAGTTTGCATTATAAAACGAAACAAAACTTAAAGTATAAAAGCGTTTTTGGATATTTTCTTATATCAATAGAAAAAAAGATTAAAATTATAATAAGTTTTAGATTTTGGTTTCACTAGGGTCCCAAAAAGACTATTTACACATATTTTTGTAAAATTTTAACAAAATCTGTTGAAAAGGTAACAGACGACCAGATAGATCCACAAACACTAAGTGTATTCGAGAGCAGATTAAATGAATTGAAGACTATGTTGCTGCTATCCATATCCATTTTACCTATATTTGTTTGACAATATAAGTTGTTCCAGAATTTCCATTATTTTGGTATAAAACTACTCATATTT
The DNA here is from genome assembly GCA_964056405.1 of Acronicta alni. Classification (NCBI taxonomy): domain Eukaryota; kingdom Metazoa; phylum Arthropoda; class Insecta; order Lepidoptera; family Noctuidae; genus Acronicta; species Acronicta alni. The sequence goes on from OZ043916.1 coordinate 17,871,121, forward strand.
GCTGTGCACTAGCACACAAAACTAACTGGGAAAATGTTTTAGCTAGATTGCTTCGGAAGTATGGAAATAAGTGGTGTCTGAAGCCGATACTTTTATTGGCCAACAACACATTAGGTAAATATTTTTATAATAAATCATTTTATATCCACGATACTATATTAGGTGCTACAGTGATATTTCGCTTTTACAGTTTTAACTTGATTGTGACTGAAATCATGGATTAATATTTGCCAAATGCGGTCTCTACATTCATACTTTTATCATTTATTATATTTATTTTTTAATATTATCATTATTATTATTATTTATAGCAGTACATTTAAGTTTTCGATGTTGTCTTACTACCTTTATACTATCTCCTTTTTACTACTACTGCCTAACCTAAGGCCTCCTTCTTAAGTAATAGCTACGCTGCGCTGGCCGCGGTCTGTATGTGGATGGGTGACCATTCCTAACAAATCTAGACCCCTTCTTGCCTCGGAGAGCACGTAAACTCGTAGGTCGCAATTGTTATATTATTATATTCATAACACCTATGACAATGGGTAATGGTATTCAGATGCCTAACAATCTCAGGGTATCGGTATTGCCGGGAAATTGGGTTGCACTCGCTATGTGTAAAATACTGCTATTCAGTCGCATCTGGTTAGACTGGAAGCCGACACCAACAGTTGGGAAAGGGCTCGGAGCATGACGAATGTCTTATTATCTTTGTATTTTCGGGGAAATTAATAAGCGCTTGTTTTCAGCTGCTCTCTGTGACACTTTATAAATTTTGCATATACCCTTCGCCGAAGGTCTTAAAAGCTTCTAAGTTTGACGAGCAAGGTGACACCTAAGTCTCAGGGTTAATATATGTCATAAAACCTTTTTGATTAGCCTCACAATTCCAGAGTTTTATCTGTGAAGGAGTTCGTGACCTCCGCACATAAAAACTTGCAACAAAATTTTAGACTGTCCATTTAGCTACCTAATTCTTGCGTCCATAAAAATATGTTTTATGCTTCGGATACCGGTAGTCGTAATGCCGCTAAGGAGAAAAGAAGAGAAGGTTTACTAACAGTGATCGTTGTTACAAAAAAAAAAATTCGGCATTTTTATACATAACCGAAATTTTCACAGTTATCAGATTTCTAATGTGAAGACTCGTTTTTTAGAAACTTTTTAAAAACCACGAAAACCTGGTGTGCCTTCTTATTAAATTTATTTTATATGAAATTCTAAATATACCTCAGCCACCAATGTGCCTCAGCTGGATTACAATGAAGATGAACGTTGTTAGGATATGAATCCTCATTTCCATCGCCGGATATCCATCTGGCGCTCAAATTTGGGCAGAGATAGTATTTGAGAATAGTCAGAGAATATTATATAGTATTGTAGTAGATGCAAGGAATTGGGGTTCGTTTGGGGTTCATTTAAATAAAATAATAGCGTTTTTCTAACTACAATTCTTGAAGTAAAAATAAATGTTAAACAAAAAAAGATAAAGTTAGGGAGGCCGCCGGGAGGGGACGTCCTAGAAAGATTTAGACCGAACTTATTGGTGAGGCTCTTCAAAAAGGCTAGGTGCATAGTACATACAAGCGGCATGTGCATATGACAAGATGTATGAATGTAGACGAAGCAAAAGAAGTTATGCAAGAATCGTAGCAACTGGCGTTCTTTAGTTTCTCCCTATTCCCATGGGAAAAAGGCATGTAGGTATGTATGTATGAAGTTATTCTATAAAAAGATAAAATAATACTTTAAGAACGTACTTAGCCACTACACATACAAGGAAAGAGCGATTTACTCTCGCAGAAGTTTATGTTACAGAGTTTGACATGTATAAGAAGATCAGCCTATTATTATTCCACTGTAGGATTATTAATGTTGCATTACTATACATAATTATGTCTGTAAGGATATTTGTTTGTATGGAATGTAGGAGTAGAGTGGACGCTCTGTGCTTTTTCATATGATATGAATGGCAGGGCATCGGAAGCCGGTGACGCGAGCGCGTCGTAAAGTTCCAGTCCGATGCGATATGGCCGCAGTAAAATAAACTATCACTGGCACTCGTATACGCCTGATCCTGCTTCATTAGTTGTAATGGAGTTCGGAATCAATTTTGAAAATTGTAAACTGATTTTTTCGGGCGTTTATTTGAAGATATGCATTGTAGTACTGACGTTCCAAATGTACTGTTATAATGTTTGTTAACTAGTTTTCTACTTTAAATCGCGAGTGTAAAGGAAAACCAACGGAGAAAAAATCGATTGGAAAAACAGTAAAGCAAAATCTATCATTACGTTATTAAGCAGACCGTGTATTTTAACTTGAATTACCAAAGAAGAAACAGAAATCATCATTATTATAAATTAAATTCTATTATACGATTATTACCAATAGAAAGAGGGACTATCTAGGAAGGTTATGGGCTGAAATTTATGAACATACCCGTGCGAATCCGTGGCGGTTTGCCAGTATTCATATAAACCGGCTATCGTATGATTATTCATTCCTCTATTCACACTCATCTTTGTTGTCATAACAACCACTACCAAACACTGCTACATAGTGATCGTTCGGCGCAATTTGGGTAGACAGCATCACCATTCCATCAGCCACATATCAACTGTAACCCGGCTCACTGGTTAATGATCTTTTTACTACAGCACTAACTAAATATTTTTGTGAAGAGAGTGCTAGCTTTGGAACAGGCCATGTTCGATTCATATAAACAATTTAAAAGTTAAAAGTTACTTCCAGTTCGTACCCTAATAAACCAGTTCTACCATTACCACACATAATAAATAGACTTAAAATTATGACTCGACAAGAAATCCCCGCATTTCTATTACAATTTTTGACGTCATAAAAAGAAACACTCCATTTTCGACCCGTATTATAATATTTTTGCTCCAACTTTGATACATTCCACTTTCATAATTCCATTTATAAATTCTTGGTACTTTGTAATAAGGTTGAATTTGTTTTGAAGTGGGTGCATAATACGGTTGTTTTTGTGTATAAATAATTCATTGGCGGCCGACCGCGTTGGATTAACTCCGCCACGCAAAACTGTTCATCTTTCGGTTAGTTTTTAGCGAGAGAACTATTAACATAAAATGATTTTGTTATTACTGTTTGCCAGTCGTGTATTTAGGTTTATGTATCGTGGCACAATAGTTAATTAATCCGTAAGGGGTTTCATATTATTTGCAAATAGGTGTTTTAATTTACTAATACAAAATTTTTATTACTAAGTAATAATGGCGTTAAGCGTTATATTGTGTACCATGGCTCTAGATCTTACGAATATGAGCTCTTCAAAGTTATTTAAATACATTTTCTTAAACGAGGATTCATTGTAACCAAATTATATGCTCGAGTTTCCATGTCAGCTACAGGGTGGAGTTTATACTGTGATGAAAAGATCAACTGACATTATGTTTATACCATGGCTAAAATCCGCATTTGCCTTACGGACAAGGGGTTCGTGACATTTACCGTGAGAATGATCATGATGGTTGTGGTTCGATACAATCACTGGACCTCATCAAGGAAATCAGCTAACACCGGTACACCAGATAAATATTTAATTTATATATATGAGATCATAAAGATGACCTGCTAAAAACAATAATATGATATGATGATGTACAAATTCATATCTGGAAATCATTGCCGCTGCTTGGCAGTTTTTGACGTGAATCATAATTCATATAATTTAAGTACATATAGTGTCAGTTACAAAAATTCATCAAAAGCGTTTTTTTAGGCCAGCTACTCCAAAATGTTTTAATTCAAATTTAAAAGCACTATCATGTGACTTTTAAAAAGATAAATCATAAAACATTTACGTGGCTTCATATTTGTGTGTAAACAATTTGTTTGAAACGTTGGGCAAACACAGAAAGTTGTAGCCGCGGGCCCGCGCTGGGCGAATTTATTAGCTCCATAAACTGATTTCAGTTCATTATCGCCAAAGTTAGGTGGAACTATAAATAAACGGGACTAACAAACGTAAATCCTGTTAAATGGTGGCCATCATTTAATTCACTAGTTTGTCTACCTGGGAAACGTCCTTATTTGGTGTATCAACGGCTTGATTCAGTTGGTGAGGAATTGCTTTCGTGGTGCTTCATTTGTCTCCACAAGCTTGGAAGAAACGCGTGTTGAAAAAGCTATCAAAATATTTTTTTTAAGTTGGTAGTGATTTCTCTGTGATTTTCTCTGGGGTGGTACCACCTTAAAATGTGGAAGGTCTTTAATGAAAAATAAAAACAAAATAGACGAGGCAGCGATTATTGCTTCTTTTTTGCTGTCAGACGACATCGTTCATACTTCATTGAATTGACTGAAGGCAGAGATATAGTGACGTACTTAGGTGCTGTATTAAATAAGTAAAAGATTTTATTAAGTGCAATCCATATTTATGACTATTATATCCTCCCATTTATCCTAGAACTGTGACGTTTCGCTTGTTCTCTTCAGACCGTGCTAAAAACTGAATGAAATAACTAATGAAACAACTAGTAATAATATATACCATCACGCCGGTATTCCTCAAAGGGTTAGACAGAGGTGTGTCACACTTGTACACCCACATTTTGCGCGTATGTTTAGATACCATGTAATAGCCTCTATAGGCTCGCCCCCTATTACATGGGGTAACAGCTCCAAGTGTGGATTTGTGCCTATGCACAAATCCATACTTCGAGCTGTTACTGAGAATTTCATAGAAAAAGTATTGACTTTTGCTCAACCTTGGAATCGAAATCAGGACGTGTAGCGTAGTAGACACGCTTAGGGCCACTAGACTAACGAGTCAGCTAAGAGTTAGTAATAGCAGTTCAAGTATTAGTGGTTTCATTACATTTAATGACGTTTAAGTCGCTCTGGAACTTAAATCCTGAAACTGATTTAAAGTCACATAAATAGAAACAAGTTTTAGTCGAAGGCTTAGTAGAGATAAGTCGTCTGTAGGCAAAGTATCCTTGACTTTAAAACACTTATCTTTGTGTTTAATCTTATATAAATGGTATGATTATATTTCAATAATGGATAGGATAGATAAAAAGTCTCATGGCACAGGACCTCCTTGCGTACCACAAATACTATAATTATATAAAGAGTGAAAAATACCGCTCACAGACATAAATGAATAAATAATGTGTATTTATAATGCCAATTTTTTTATCGTTTACAACTCGGCTGTAACATGTATGGAGCTGATTCAGAGTCGTCTTAACATACTATTATGCCTCTATTCCTCGCAGCTGTGATAGTGGCAGAGTAGTACTTAAGTGTACAAACCGTTCGCCAGTTCGCCGAAAAATTTACAATGTTGTAATATGAATTTACGAAAATAATGACTTTGATGGACTGGAAAAATGAAATCAGCACCAAAATGCCACAGGCAACTTATTCCTTTATTGTAAACTTATAAACATCAATACTAGAATGGAGCCTGATTTAGAGTACATAAACTGGCCAACGTAACAAGGTCTTATAAAAGTCAACTGGGAACTATTTTAAAAGGCATAAACTAACACTACACTATATAGAGCTGTCGGTAGTTATTTCTGCAACAAGTTGTACTAACTGCAACAGAATTGGCACAACTCCTGGCCTGTGAATAATTCATGAATGCACCGCGTACTAGATCCTACGGGCTACGACGCTACGTCGCTACGTGCTACGGGCTACGGCGGGATGGCAAGATGCTACGAGAAACCTTCAACACTGAATGCCTAAATCTTGTTAGTGCCACGTTTTGTGTTACGGAATCTTAAGGGAAACTGTACACTTTTGAGTTTTATGATATTTTTCTTGACAAGGTAACCTTGTTAGCGTAATGTTGCTAGAAGGGATGTAAGCTCGTTAGCTCATGTAAGACCAAATTGATACCGTGTCTAGTATATTTTAAATTATGACTATGTGGTGGTGTCGAATTTCGAAAATCTTGACTCTTACGAAATCCGACAGATTCTATGGTATATTTCCAGCTACTCAAAACATTACAAGTTAAGTAAATAACACTTCTAAGTCATCACAAATCGCACACTAACACAATCATACAAAACTTAATTCCCCGTTCTCTACAAACACTGGTACAAATAAAAAGTTTGTTCCACTCCACCCGCGGCGCCCTCTAGCGACAATATTGTAATGTTTGAACGGATCGCTCCGACATACTTTACTCAGACAACTGTTTATAACTTCGAATGTGGGGTACACAAATATTCGATCGAATGATCAATGTAGTTATGTTAAGTCGTATATATTATCGTACATAGAGAGGCTTGCGGTTAAGCCATAAGTAACCAATCCGCTAGATTAAGCTACGCTAGCCGCGGTTAGTCTGTGGACGGGTGACCATTCTCACATCGAGACCCCTCCAAGCTTCGGAGAGCACGTAAAGTGGTAGGTTCCAGTTGAAGTCCAAAAATCTAGATAGCCAGTCTATCCTCAGGATAGGGATTGCGGAGGTCAGATGGCAGTCGCTTCGTGAAAATAATGATATTCAGCAGCATCTGGTCAGACTGTTACAACATCGTTGAGCGAAGGTTAGGATATTTATATTAAGTTGTATTTCTGCTGAGTACCGATATTTTTTGTCAATGAATGATGACTTGTTCGCTGTATTTCTTAAACTAATATATGTCAAAATAATCATGAATACAAGTTTAAAATACATGTTTTTAAGACGGCGTCATAACTACAAAATTTCAAACACAATATCTCAGTACACAGTACAAGAGATTTCGCAATAACATGAGCGGTCAGTTGCACAGAGCATAGAGCACAGAGCACATAACACAGATGCACATGTTTACGGCTCTCGAGCACACTTATTGACTCTGCGAGAGATATGTTTCTTGTGTTGTGCCGACGCCGACGTGCTTCGGCGCAAATTATTGCTCTTTGTAACCGGTGTTTGAAGTTACGCAATCGAAATCAAGATATATTGTGAGATCGTGAGATAATAACAGATTTAATGCAGTTAATTTATATCGGATCTCTCTGCCTCACGTGTGAGTTACCACCTTACTACTATCACGCCTGTATTCCCCGATGGGTGAGGCAGATCTGTGCTAATTTATTTATTTATTTAGTTACTATGGTAAACTAACAGCTTAACAAACTAGAATAGTTTAACAGAAAACACATAGCCAATTACAAGTCTACACGTATATATAACAGTAATAATATACATACACAGTTCGCCGGTATGTTTAGGCCCCGTGTAATAAGGGGCGAGCCTATAGGCATTAACCGGGCACAAGTCGAAACCCCGAGCTGCAACTGAATTTCATAGAAAAACCCAATAATACTGCTCAATCTGGAAATCGAATCCGAAACCTCTAGCTTAGCAGTTGCGGTTTCGACTACTAGACTAACGAGGCAGTTTATTAGTATTCGTACTCTTTTTAAAAATGAATTTATATAGCAATGCGTTGTTAGGAGTTGTCAGGAATTTCCAGCTTCAGAATACTAACGATTGTAATAGGGAAATGTATGAAAACAAGGACTGGCAGCTTCTATCTGAAAAATTAGGCAAGTACAACAAATAAACTGGTCCATTCGTAGACCAGACAATTAAGTACAGACGCCAGCACGTCAACCTATCCAAAACTTTCAAGTTATCCCATTTGAACAGGAACCTTATTGCGTTTGAATAACAGTTGAAAATCTATCAAAGAAATTTGACAGATTGGGGTAGCTTTATGTGCTGGCCTCTGTACATAGCATGGTTTTAGTTAACCATGAGCCTCTTTACATGTAAACATAAACCGTCTACATTGTGAACAAAGAGCATCAGTACCTACAAAAGGCCGGAATACTTCAATAACAATTACATAATTTGTTCTAACCAGTGTAGTGCAGCCATTATTGCAACAGAAAGGCAACTATTCAGTGTCCATTCGATTTATTTTAATTCACCTCGTACTTGTAACCGGTGGAACTCAGGGATGGAGCACGTATTGTCCGATATAATTACGTTGTGCCAGGTAAAGTTTTCGCGACGAAAAATATATGTTGTTATTATAAATAACTTTTCTGTATTTTTTTTTGTGAGAGAAGGAAGGTTTACACTGAGGAGAATTCTCAGTTTTATGTAAAATCTCCACACAATAATAAGGAAAAGTGTTACTTGCTTCTTCTTTGTAGTTTTTGATGTATTGCGTGGCTTTCTGACTATCGTAAGGTGGTCTCCACTCCCGCGGGTGTCCTATGTGTGGTAACAAGTTTAAATGTTAGCCTTAAGCACTGTCCACACGTGCCTGTGATATTACTTATAAAACCTACAAGAAAATAGCAATTGTCCTTGTGCAAGTTCCAATAGGTAGCAAATAGTACCTGTCCTCTTTACACAATATAACATAATATCACGCCTGTGTTCCCCGAAGGGTCAGGCAGACAATGTATAGATGCCAGCACATCAATCTACCCCAATCTGTCAAATTTATTTGATAGATTTTTAACTTTAACACAGTATAATAAGGTTCATATTCAATTGGGAAAATTTGACAGTTTTGGATAGCTTGACCTACTGGCGACTGTTTGTCGTTTAGTTCGATTATTAGTTCGCTGGTATGTTTAGGTCCCATGTGTTATGGTGGGACTCCTTAAACAAAAGACGAACTAAAATGCCAGGTCTAGAAAGAGCCCTACTGTCTTTTTGTGATATTAAAAAGCGACTTGATTGGCGAAGTAATTGAGTAGTCAGGTCTGTGGGTCTGTGTTTACGGGTTACGGATATTATCTCTAAACTGAAAAAAAATATTATGGCTTATGGATTGTTGTTCTGAGTCCGAGTGTTAGTGCGTGAAATTAGTGTTTCTAAACCACGGTATATAGCAGAAAATCATACAACGCAACGTGTTTTTAAATCTTGGTTAAACTTATATTTTATTGTACATCAAGCAGCGATAATTTTGTGTTAGTTTTTATGTCACCGTAAAATTGTAAATACCGTTAGATTATAATCTATCTCGCGAGATTGTAAAATGTCGACAGATTGTGATCCGTAACATACTGCTTACAATTAAACGCATTGTTTTAAATGTCATGGCGCACATAACGTTAAACCAATCAGCGCGCACAATCTGTCAACAGTTTACAATCGACAAACAAGCGAGATAGATTATAATATAACGGTATTTAAATTTTACGGTAACATGTTATAGACAATTTTTTATTTTAAAACATACAATGGGCGACCTTATAGCGGTCTGCGATTTTTTCCAGACAACCTTGAGTTGCCTGGAACTTGTTAGAGCTGAGTTACACTCTCTTATTACAGAAAAAGTTTTATGTTGTTATCTCCTGTAAACGTACATAATCTGTAAACAACCCCTTTAAAAACTTTGACCCACACAAAGTTGGTCGGCAGCCCTACTTATAAATTTTTCTCCGCACCATTAGGCTCATTGTGTCGGTCGGTTCGCAGCGACAGGCCGAGTTCCATCTGCGTCTAGTTCGCCCGGGTGCCACCCGCGGCACTCGTCGCGGAAATGCACTTACTTAGGCTGCTTCCTTCGCTTGATTTTAATGTAATATTCTTAGTCGTGCTTCTGAAATAATGTTTTCGAACATTCCCAGTGGCGCCGACTTTAATTATGCCTTGAAGCCGGCGCGTTTAATGTGTTCCACGCTTAACGTTCTCTGCATAATCTTTGTGGAGAAAAGTTTGGTTACTCTGATGTCTTTGTAGTTTATTATGGCTTTTATAGTTTTTGTTACTTCATTAAGTACCCAAAATGTTTTCTTGAGAGAAGATTTTGTATAATGTAAACTGGTGAAAATAAATGTGCTTCTTTTTGTAGATGCGATGGCGTGATTGATGGCGTAGCTGATATTACTGATTTCGATCTATTGACATATTTTAAAACAACGTGACATTTCAAGTTCAAGCACCAAAGCACACCATTTTGTCACCCACAACAATACAAATAGATAAACAAAAATAAATAAATTCCACAACGTAGTACGTCATTATTAGGGGTGCGGCGACCGCGCCACCAAATGTCCCGGAAAGATAAAAAAAAGCAAAAAGAAAGAAGTCGGCGACTAAATCACTGTATCAAGCCGGGTTCTGCGCGTTTGTTCAATGTTCACTATGTCTATAGTGCCCTGGTACATTCGTACGGAAAATATTCAGATAAGTTTGTTAACGTCAGTAATATAAACCCCCTTGTTACAACAACATTCATTAGCCGAGCGATTGTTGTGGCGTCAAATTCAAGGTATGTCATCGCATCATTTAAAAGTCCTATTTAAAGAACTTACATGTTGTATTACTAAGCGTTTTAGTAAAAATACCTAAATCGGAAAACGATCATTCAAATTAAAAAAAAAAGCGCGTATACAAGAATTGTATGTAAATGCATAACCGTCGTCAAAACATTAGTAAAAACGCATAAAAACATTTGACAAGCGGTATCGGCTAGTGCTAATTAATTTCATTCCAGATATTGCACAACATTTTTTTCTGTAAACCCTTATTTTTTTAAGTCCTACATAATGTACATAGATAGGTTCAAAGTAGATCCTGTTTCCTCCACTATAGGTAACTTCGAAATCACTACTTCAAAGTTACTGTCCATTGTGGCCATAATTTAACACAAGAACCAATTTAAACCACAATGTATCACATAGTAACTAATGCATTATTTCGCGTCATAAAGTGCCGCTTTGAAAGTAATGAAGACAACGTGATGTCGTAAACTCATTCAAAGGTTTTATACAAATTGCTGGCAGGCGGCTGGCTTCATAAAACTAGATTTTTTTATGGTATAGGGTGCTAAACAGGACAGCTGCTTACCCGAAAGGCTGTCGATATTTTTTTTAAGTTATCTTTTGCACTGGGGAACAAGGTCCATGTCTATAAAAACATTTAATTAACTGACACTAAGTACATCCAGTCTTGAATCACATATAGAGTTGTCTCGAGTGGGAAGCGAAACCATGACACCCGGGAAGCGGTAGTTGCCCTTCGCCAAACGTGCAGTACAAGTCAAACCTAACCACCACAAAGCGGAAAGCCCTAAAGGATTGTCTGCCGCCAAGCCAGGCGTTAGGGTAGTTTTTAGGGGGTCCTAAAAACTACACTTGCCTACCCTTTCATGGGTCATGGGACTCCACCAACACATTGGCCACCATCCCTACAGGTTGTAGTTCAGCGCAGGACACCTTCTTGACTGATTCCCAAGTCTGTGTCTATATGTGAAATAATTCTTTTGACACATTACTAATCCATATTACGGGAGAAAGAATTAGACATAATAAGCAGCGATTACGGTTGTTTAGTTAACGAAATGACTGGTGTTCTAAACCAGAGGTCGCCGGAACAAGAAATGACTGTATTAGAATATTTTTTCCGAAAAAATAGAGTTCGTATGCGAAACGAATTCTACATGAAGTATAGTTAAATATCCTCCCAGTTTGTGTCTTACCCGTGCGTGCGGGAACTTATTTTCTAAGAAATATTTTTCCGTCAGTCCTTTGATTCTGTTGACCTAAATCTTAAAAAGCTATCCACATGCTTCCTTAACATCTCCGAAAATCTTTCTATTCAGTGTGTTCATAAAATCTGGTTTCCACGTCAATAAATTGGACTGTCCCAACGTTCAATAGACCGCTTCCAAGCCAGAATTCTTTCTAAAAAAGCCATTACATATTTTGAAAAGTCTGAGCGTTCGCTTGATACATTGTCTTTCGTATATATTCCACCTCCATGTTAGTTTTTACTCACAACCATGAGCGTACATATATGAACATAATAAATACTGGAGAACAAAGGTCGCCTACTTCTGCAAAAAAGCACGCCATTTCGGCGAAATGTATTATTTTCGAGAAGGCAAAAACGGCAATTAGCAACGAAGCGCCGCTTTAGAGCCGCCATGTTTTATTTTTCAAGTTTTTCGAATCTTCTAATGGCGGCCGTGGATATAAAGCTCTAAGAGTTTATCGCTTAAAATGCAATATGAGTGGAGTTTGCTTTATTAGCATATAAATAGAAGTGTTTTGTTGTGGTTTTTGTTGGCGGTGGATCTATGGGACGGTGAAAGAATACTAATCCTGGTGCATTGGAGAGGAGATTACGGAATGAACCAGGTTCCACATAAACTGGGCTCTAAAATCTGGTGATTGCGAACTGAGCTTGATATTTAAGTTAAAGTGCAGCTTATTTACGGGTATCTGGTTCTAAAGGAATTCCTGTTCTGAATTGGAGCGAGCTTTTAAATTTTAATCAGGAGTATCTTCCTCTGTATAGTGTTTGAGTGTGTGTGTTCAATAGTTATGATACCTACTGGAAGTAATATTGCTTTTTGTTATTTCAAAATCGAGGTTTTTTAGTTTTGAAATAGCTAAAAATAAAATTATTTTGACCGTTTTTCATATAAAAAAGCATTAATTTGCCTTTGTTTATAATATCTGAAAACGTTCGGAATGTCTACAAAATTAACATTACGGAAAGTAGTGCAATACAACATAATATATTTAAAATAAAAATATGTAATTAAACATTACCTAGCTTTCAATTAGCGCTTTCATTTTACATACGGCAACTCAAATCTCTGCGAATCCTACAGCCCCCAAGCTTATCTCAAACCTCAGAAACCCAATAAAGCCTGTGCGAACCACGCGCAGTAAACCGAAGTCATCAAATAATATCATAATTAAACCTACAACGTTCATTGAAATCGCGGCTCTAAGATATCCGAACATTATCCGAAAGTGGGAAGAGCCCCAATAAAATTTATCAAGGAGTTTTATTAGATCGTAGCCGGTTTAACGGGGCCGCTGTATCGCTAATGAGAGATAACAGCGCTCGGAGATAAGCGTACACAGTGTTACGACGCGCGTCGATGTTATGTTATATAAATAAGCTAGCTGTGTCCCGCGTTCCTATTAAGTATATATCCACTCTTTTTTTCTAAATTTCAAGCATTTCGTGTTCCTATGACAGCCGAGGCAGCTTTCTGAAGCACGGAGGGGTTTCGACAAGTCAAGCATGGTCAGCATTGCTGATCGATCGATCTGATACTAAGACACGAACCCTTTCCTTGATTTATTTTTTTAGAAATATGTACTCACCTATGTAAAAAAATATACATTTTAAAATATTAAAAAATTATTTAAATTATATTTTCGAAGTCTCTATGTAAATAGCTTAAGCTCAAGCTCAGAATTCAGGGAAACAATGCAGCACATCTTGTGTGATTGTGACGTCCTAGCGACGAAACGGATGAGTCATCTCGGCAACGGATACCCGAAGCCAGAAGACTACAGGTTCCTTCCTCTTAGTGGACTAGCCGCCTTCATGAACCACGTCTTTGAAGAGTAAGGAATAAACCTGGCTGGGGACAACACAATAGATCACATTTGGTCGAAGTGTTGCTGGCCATGCCAGCCCCCACAGTTAAGATAAGATAAGATGTTAATAGCTCTCATAATAATGCGCAATAAAAAACTGGAAGATAAGGTTCTAAACTTGCGATAATTCTAAACTTTACGTAGCTACGATTTATTTGAGACAAGCTATGTTATAACACATACCGAAGGTACATCAGTGGCCCAGTAAGCCTGCGTGTTAAGCCCTGGTATACACGGCAAGACGCCACACCGCAGCCGACAGCTAGTTATTATCACGGAACTAAATTAGTCGATGCCTTTATAAATCGCGGGAGATTTAATAAGATTTAAGAAGTAATTAGAATACTCTTTATTCTTCATCATCATCATTATATCAGCCGCAGGAGGTTCACTGCAGAACAAAGGCTTCCCCCATAGACTTCCACAAAGACCTCTTTATTCTTATTTCATCTTAAATCTAAGGTGTCTTAATTACTTGTTTTTTTAATAACATCGTTCGATTAATTCACGTAAGGTCCCCGTGGCGAAAACAGTATATTTTGCATTGTGTCTGTAAACAGGTTAACTGGATATCGTCGATTCTCCCACAGCGATGCAAGTCGACAAGTCGGAGTTTAGCATCACAGTGAATTGTAACAAGTCCTAAAAGGTATTATCCATAAATATTGTATAGGCATGCGTCTCCGCACTTGGATACTGTCGTCTATCGACCTAATAACCAACCAAACACTCATTTAGCTTAAGATGCTGCAAGTTGGATGGGAGATGGGTATGGCCCCCATGGGTAATCCCATGGGGGCACCCATGGAATTACCCATGGGGATGTAAGTGGATTTTCACACATTTTACTAACGCACATAAAGGTACCCGGAACATCTTTCTGTTCTGCTATATCTACCATATATTTGCTCTTATGGGAACTGGCCCTATGGTTTTAAACGCTGGCGATAAACATAGGTCTAGTGGTTCGGGTTTCAGACTGCTAATCACTAGGTCGTGGGTGCGATTCCCACAGGACACAAATCTTTATGTAATGAACAGAATTGTTTGTGTTCGTCAGACGTAAATACATATTTACAAAGAAAGTATGTATGTATTATATTCATTGTCTAGTACCCATAGTACAAGCTGCTTAGTTGGAGTCTAGATCGAGCTGAGTGAAATGTCCCAAATATTTGTTTATTTATTGATGGTTGTGCTTCAATAAACTAGACGTGAATCTTCTTATCATCAAGTAATTTTGTAAGAAGTACATTTTTATTATGCAGATAAAACGGGCATAATTACAACTGTGTCCGGGGGCACTGAATCAAACATTTTATGTGTTATATTTTATGTTTTATCAAAATTTTACGAACGACCGCCAGTAAAAGTTTTTATGTAAAATAAATTTACGAGTTGGTTGGTAGACATTTGAAATAGATCTTTACACTGGGGTTCCGTTCAAACCTATTCATAAAAGTACCTTAATTGATTAATTAGCTTTATATTGTAAGTGATGTAAGTGAAAATGTTTCATGTGGAAATCAGGTTTAATTAAAATAAATATATTTTTATCTTTTTGTATTTTTTGGCATTTTCCATGCTAAGATTTTAATGTTATTAAGCAAAGGAAAAATTCGACCGCGGGCAGGATTCGAACCTGCGTCTTCTGGTTAGGTACACCAGACGCTATGACTAGCCTTGGTGTGCATGCAATTATTAATGAGAAAGTAACTCTGTTTCTGTTACCTGTTCACGCCTAATCCGCTGAACATATTTAGATAAAATTTGGCAAGGAGATAGATTACATCCTAAGAAAGGACATAGACTATTTAATGCTCAAAAACAGGAAATAGGGTTTTCGAGACGCGAGTTTAACCGGTGTCAACAGGCTGTATGATATTTTTAGCGCCTTTCGCCAGGTAATAAGCAACCAAACGCTATTCTACCACATACAAATCCACTTGTTACTACTTCCAATACCTCCCACTTTAATAATTCTCCAACTTATAAATTAAATTCACGCCATTATGAGAACATTCGTTATCCATTAATTAAACGAATATAATACAATTGAATTTCACAGGATTTAAGTCGCATATGTTATACGCGTAATAGCCATTCGATTCCAAAGAGAATGGAGCAGGTCGTAATTTATTACGAAGGCGCCAATAAGTTAGTTGGTTTAATGTTACGTTTCGTTTTGCGCTGCATTTTCTAATAAAGGAATTTATTGTAGATCGGATTTCTAATAGATAATGTAATGGGAAGCGGTTAGTTTTATAAACGATCTTATAGTTTTAAGGTTAGGTTTGGATTTCTTTAATTTCGTGGTTACAGTTCGAGTGGTGTCATTGTGCTCAGGTTATCCGAATGGCCGCGGAGTCGGAGTTACAGTCACAGTTGTTAGGAAGATAATATATTAGTACAAACAAATCCCCGTGGAGCTGCATCCACCTCCGCACCATAGGAGAATCCCACCGATCTGTGAACACACTAAGTACCTATAGAGTTGGTGCTGCCGCGAATGCGCGTCATCAGGGAGGCGCATCTTTTTCTGATTATAGCGGTAAAACCATCAATAAAAGAGAGGTAGGGCATAGTGGGAGTAAATACACTCAAATTGGAGCTGCCCGACTGTGTGCGGTTTTTAGTCGGTATGAGTCCGACATACCCTGCCACCTCCCCGGGTGGCGGAGGATCCATGACGATTTTCCGTACTATAAAAAAAAAACAAAAAAAGGGGTCGGCAACGCGCAAGCGATACTCCTGGAGTTGCAAGCGTCTATAGGCTACGGTAACCGCTTACCATCAGGTGGGCCGTATGCTTGTTTGCCACCTTAGTACTTAGTATAAAAAAAACAATATTGGTTAGGTACAGACGCCAGCAGGTCCACCTATCCAAAACTGTCAAATTTTCCCAATTGAATATGAACCTTATTTCTTTGTGTTAAAGTTGAAAATCAATCAAAGAAATTTGACAGATTGTGGTAGCTTGATATTACTTTTATAACATTCAGGCGAGAAAACTAAATCAGAAAGTAAATTTATTGTACACAATTTATTGTACCTACATAATGCTCGTGTGGCAGGAGTCATAATAATTAGACGTTTTTGTTAGTTTGTTTTGAAAATACTAAAGTTTACTTGATGAGTTTAATCATTAGGCAAATGTTGTCAAATAGTGTGTTAAATAGATTTTTATCATTCCCTTTATTTATATTTACACATTTTTTTTAAACATTTTATCGATATCTATAAAAAACATAAGTAAAAAATTTCAAAATGTCGACACCCTCGTGTGGCAAGTCAAGATAAGTACCTACTTTATTACTTTAATTAAATAGATTATTATTATGCGTATAACAAATATGTATGTAACAAAATAAATATATTAATATCATTATTTCTTTGATTTTTATAGATTTTGGCACAATTGAAATTCGTTTATAGATTAATTGTTTAATCACTACTAATACAGTATTATCTAATTTCTTATTTTATCTTAAGAAATGATAAAAATATTAGTGAAATCTTGGAAAAAACATCGGAAAAGAATCCAAAAAGTAGACTGCATCGGCCGGGAATCGAACCCGGGCCGCCCGCGTGGCAGGCGAGCATTCTACCACTGAACCACCGATGCTTACGCCAGTTAAGTTAAAATTGTGACTTAGACTCGTATACGTAGCATAATCAGCATTACATCAACGCTATTCATACGTTCAAATTGATTTGCTACGTAATCAGTTTTTATGGAATAATGTTTGCAATAACTACCTATCAACTATTATGTAACGTTTAAAATTGTGTATTTTAGCATTTATTAATACTGTAAACTTCACTGTTTCATGCCTATATAATAAATAAATAAATAAATATGCTTGGACAATTTTACACAACACCGTCTAGTCCCAAACTAAGCAGAGCTTGTACTATGGGTACTAGACAATGGATATAATACTTATATACTTTTTTTTTTGTAAATACATACTTATAATACATAAGAAACACCCAGACAAACACAAACACTTATGTTCATCAACGTAAATATTTGTGTTCTGTGGGAATCGAACCCAAATATAATAATATAATATATATTTTGATAGTATATTATAAATGGCAAGCTAAATTATTATATAGGTATACTAGCTTCTACCCGCGACTTCTTTATTAACACAATTGTTGTCGGATTGCATTCATGGGATAAGAAGTATTCAATATTAGGGAAATTCCCGCTTTGTTCCGAGAAAAGAAGTATTCAATATGCCAGCGCCAATCACAAACTATTAGTACCAACATTTCATTTAAATCCCGTAAGTACCTCCTACATCAGTTTTCTGGGAATTCCCACATAATTTTGGGGTAAATTGTATCCTATTTGTTATTCCCGGTCACATACTGTGTCTGAATGAAATTTCATTCAAATCCCGTAAGTAGTTCTCCTATATCCGTTTTTCGGGATTTCTGGAATATTCCCACATTTTTCTGGGATAAAAAGTAGCCTATACTTTATTCCCAGTCACATACTATTAGGGTACCAAATTTCATGCAAATTGGTTCAGCCGTTTTTGCGTGATTAATGTAATGATTAATTAATGCGTGATAAACAAATAAACAAACATCCAAACTTTCACATTTTTAATATCAGTATGATTATTTGTATATATTGCCCTTTGGCTTTTTACATTTTATGGTGTATTTTCGATCTATCTTATAAATATTACGCGAAGACATCGCGTATATAATTACATAATATACTACCACGTTGTGCTCCCCAAAGGTTTAGGCGGAGGTGTAAGAATACAGGCGTACAATACTACTGCTACACTACACTACACTACACTACAGGCATGATGGTATGTTATGTTTGTGTCATACCTCAGATTGACAAAGAAAGGAAGTCCAACAATTTACTCCATATCTGGAGTAAATTGTTTGTATTAAACCAAATTTCGTCATGTTTTTTCTAACTTTTGTAATAATATTTTGGGACATTTTACACAACACCATCTAGTCCCAAACTAAGCAGAGCTTGTACTATGGGTACTAGACAATGGATATAATACTTATATACTTTTTTTTGTAAATACATACTTATAATACATAAGAAACACCCAGACAAACACAAATACTCGTGTTTTATCCACACAAATATTTGTGTCCTGTGGGAATCGAACCCACGACCCCATGATCAGCAGTCGAACCGCTAGACTACAGAGGTCGCCGAGTGATGGCGATTGTTATGTGAACAAACTGCTGAGCAAAGGTCTCTCCACTGATATTTGTTCAGTGCTATGTCGAAACTAATCTTTTTCAAAACGGTCAATATATAAAATTATCTAATACGCCACATTCTGTTCACCGGTTCACTATGGCCCAATAATATCTTCCGAGTCAATAACCAGCCAATCGGTTTGGTCCACATCGCCCGCCCGAACGAGCTATAAATTTGAATCGCGACTACGCCCGCCTCTGTAAACTAAAATGCCTGGAATTTTTGGAATCTAGAGTTTCTAGTTCGTCCATCATTGGTTTTAGAAGAAAGAATACAAGCTTTGTGGAGGTATGTTTAAAAAATAAGTTGGTTTTTTTGGGTCTTATCAGATACTAACTGTTTTGACTTTTTACGGATTTTATCGCGTTATATTGATATTATTACGCCCGACGTTTCGGACCCTTTACAGTTTACCCGTGACCATGGACGCTGTAAAGGGTCCGAAACGTCGGATTTAATATTATCAATTTATCGCGATAAAACAGTACAGTACAGTAGTAAAACAGTAGTTTTTTTTTATTTCAAGATAATAACTGCTTCATTACTCTAAAAGTCGTGAGCGCGACTACCTAATGTAATTGTTTTTCTTGGTCAATTTTACACAACACCATCTAGTACCAAATTAAGCAGAGCTTGTACTATGGGTTCTAGACAATGGATATAATACTTATATACTTTTTTTTTGTAAATACATACTTATAATACATAGAAACACCCAGACAAACACGAACACTTATGTTTTAACCACACAAATATTTGTGTCTTGTGGGAATCGAACCCACGACCAGGATCAGCAGGCCGACACTCGAACCACTAGACCACAGATGTCGTCTAATTTTTACACCCTTAGTTCCTCGGTAAGTTTTTAGATCCTATGCCACTGGAGGCGAGTCAGCCATTAACCGGCCCTTATACAAACTACAAATTGCTATTGAAAATTTCACTGAAAAACCCAATTACCCCATTCGACATGGTAATCGACTTGAGGACCTTACGATCACCCGTCAATCAATGGAGCATTTTTCCATTAATAAACCTATTAACTAGTATTTTTAATTATATTTGGCATTAACGCATGCTAAACATTTTTAAAGATATGAATTTTTGAGAAAGAAAAATTCTATCTCAGGCAGGATTTGAACGTGCGTCCCTCCGATTAAGTACACCGGAGGATATTAGTCAGTAAGTTTACAAAGTCAGGTATCGTCTTTAACTAAGAATTTCATCGGATGGCGTCGCATCGGTAAATGTATAGAGTGGCGTATTGGCGTTGCGACGGCACCGCTACTCGCATGGAGCGCTCCACTTACATCCAAAAGTACACCTTCACGTCTGCATTCCCCGAAGGGTTAGGCAGAAATGTACTAATGTACCCCACTTCGAGGGTATTTTTAGGTTTTTTTTTATTTATTTATTTAAGGCACATATCAACCATATATCTTATTTAATCTAGGTTCCTTGTAATAAGGGACGAGTCTATATCAATTAACCGGTAGCAGTAACAGGACCACTAGACTAACGAGGTGGGACTGCCTCGTATTTTAGTGGCCCGTCCAGTAACATCCAAAAGTAAGAGGAGAGAAGACCCATACAATTTTACAAAGATTATATCATTCAGTTAGAGCATTGAGCATAATGTCGAATAACTTTAGATACGTCATATCGTCTCAGATGAAAATTTGTAATCTGATATTTAATAGATAATAAAAAAAAAATAGATAGCAATATGTAGAGGGAAAACTCGTCAGCCGATGCATTTAAATATGCGATATGGCATAAAAATAATCATCTGACAAATTTTCGATTGAGAGAAAATGCATGAAAACATTTTTTTTTCATGTTTGTATGACCATCTGACCTATTTTCCACCATTTTTGTCTTCTTCATGATATTGGGTTAGCTGTAATTTGTCATATTGTAGATGTCATATGTATTTGTCATATTATATCAACCGGAAGGATTACATTTCTATATCACCCACGGAACCGCAGCTCACAATCACGGGGCTTCATGGTACAACTCTCTGAAGTATTTTAAGAGTTATTATCTCAGAGGAATTTGGTTATGAACATCATTCTGTTGCTGGCTCGCGGAGCATATGTACAGCACACCTTTGGCATTTTCTTTTTTTATATATTTTAAAATCTGTCGGCGGTCACAGCGCCAGGTCCCAAGAGGAACATCCCAGCAGAAGTGTTGTGCACGTCGTGTGTTGTACGTTGTGGGAATTATTAATGTGTGCCGAACACAGCAAACACCTGGATACGCCCGGACCTGGCAGCTAATGTGGAGGAATGACCGCTGGGGACACCAGTGGTTTTGTGTAAAGAGTGGACTGTATATCATTAAGAAGTGGTAAATTGAAACACTAAACTAAAAGAGATTGGTATACAGATATCTGCATCTTTACATAGATTGCGATTTAAATAATTACCCGTCAAAGGGTTTGATGTGTACTAGCAGCTTACAATACCTGTGTTTTTACACATATTGCGTGATACATTATTACACAATCTTTAAAAAAACACATATGTTTAATTAGCTGCTTGTATACTAACTCTTTTTTCGACCGTACGATGTACAATAACATCTCAAAAATATCTCTCATATCAGCGAGAGAGATGCCTCGAGATTGGAGGTTGCTTTATAAAATCCAATATTTATCACGTAATGACTATTTTTATTTAACATAAATGTAGAATGGTATCAGTCAAGTCAAGTCAAGTATCAGTCAAGTTTAAAAAAAACAAGGACCACATAATTCTTGCACACGTAAATTGAGTGCATCCCTATAATAATATCATTGAAGTATCCTAAACAAAACAAGTAAACATATCATATCTCAGGACGCCCAGCTCTTCAGCTTAAGGAGTTCATAACGTCGGCCAAATCCAACGATAACTCTGCAGTATTAGCCGACGATATGGTAATCAGACGGCAATCAACTGAATTATGGTAAGCCTGGATTAACTGCCACTTTAATTATTTCTCGTGCAGACTTGCATTAATATTATAATTTAATCTCTGATGCGTGAACGCTAAGTCTTCATAATTGACTGTGAGAGAAACGTTAATTAGATTTTTTGTTTTTCGGTGAGAATATTTCTATAATATACCACCCCTGTATACCTGAAGAGATAGATGTGTATTTATGTACCTTCACCGTTATTTAGGTCCCATATCAGAGGGGGCGAACCTATATCGAAATTCGGAGCAGCTCCTGAGATATTCTTTATAGAAATACTTTGCATGACCTGAGAATTGAACTTACGCCACACGCTTGCGACCAGACCATTAGGGGAGAAAATACTCAAGTGATTTAAAAAATATATAGTGGAAATGTACGATGAACCACCTCATCATCATCATATTAGCCAAAAGAGGTCCACTGCTGAACAAAGACCTTCCCCATACTTTCCAAGTACCGGTTATATGCGGCCTTAGCAGAGACCATCCTACACGGTGCTTTCTGGTGCGTAGTCTCCACTCGTTCTCGTCCCACTTAGTTCTACGAGCTATGTGCCCGGTCCAGTGCTATATCAGCATGTAAATCTTTCTTTTGAACCAACTTTTTTACGTATGGAAAATACTCATGGATCGTCTACGAGGTGTCAAAGTATGTCAGACTTTTACTGATGTTAAAGAATAATAATAATAATATTTTTGGGACATTTTACACAACACCATCTAGTCTCAAACTAAGCAGAGCTTGTACTATGGATACTAGACAATGGATATAATACTTATAAATATACTTTTTTTTTTGTAAATACATACTTATAATACTTACATAAGAAACACCCAGACAAAAACAGATACTCATGTTTTATCCACAAAGAATATCTATTCTTTGGCATCTTCTGATATCTGCCAATGTCAAGTAATTGAATACCCTAGCTGTAAAATTGTAATTTAAGAAGACCGACTAAATACAGAAATAAATGAGGAAATGTCTACAAAGAAATGCGGTCGCTAGCAGAAACTCAATTTTGGTTAAGCTCGCCTTTGTACTTGCATCTGAAAATGTGTTGTGTTATGCTTTCTGTGCAAAATGTACAGTCGACATGAGTTAGGTACACAGGCAGCGAATGACATAGCGTCTTATCATAATGTAGATATCGTCATAAACAATTATCTGCAAAAAAGTTTGGTATGTAGGCACATAATAAAATCTTTTTCCTTTCTTCCACCATGACTGAAATACTCTCGGAATTATCAATCCAATTACATAAGATTAGTATTCAAAAGAAGTCTAGCAATATGCAATAAATCGGAGCGGCTCTGCGGCTTGTGCGCTGCATTCATTAATTCCACGATGAAACAACGGTATGGCCGCCATATTTTTAATTAATATGTGCCATATTTTTTCCAAGTTTCAAGAGTATATAATATGTTAATAGGAAAGTCATTATTATTTATTTATACAAGTCAATATTTAAAATTATTTATAATAGATAGCGCCGGCATTTACTATGATACGACCACTGAGAAGAAACGCCGAAACAAACTCGAGAAGCATATTCTTTTAAAAGCTAAAAAAGATTGTATATTGTAGGCCAATTGTCAATTACTTAAAAAATATTCAAACTGCAAACATCTAGCAATACAGCAAACAACATCACCTCTATTTAACTTCAGTGGAAGAAAACTACAAGCTGCGCTTCATTTTCGCTACAAAACACCCAATAGCGCTGCACTTCAATCAGAGCAAATTAATATTCTCCTTTCGCAGCATTTCTTGAAATTACTCTCCCGGAGGCTTCAAATAGAGAACAACTATTTAATTATATGACCTTCGGACTGTTTCCGTACGGCTGGCTCTTTTGAATCCAACTTAAAATACGTGGGAGTGCTTCTGGAACCTTCTCGCGGGGAATTGGATTGTTTTTTGCAAGACGTTTATAGCTTCAGTTACGTAGTGCACCGTCTTGACGTAAATAGTTGAATTTTGCATGTCGCATTTGCAGTGAATTGTTTTGGTAATAAGAAACATCTATAGTTTGAGATGATATGAATGCTAATGATAAGATAAGAATAAGAAGACATGATTGGATATGTTTAGAGGTGATAAGAAAGCAAAGTGTTATGGAGTTGTTTTTTAATGAAATTAGTTTTTATCTTTTTGTGTATTTTAGCATTTTCCATGCTAAGATTTTAAAGTTGGCGGGTGGGACTCGCGGTTGCTTAGTGGTTATAGCGTCTGGTGTACCTAATCAGAAGGCGCAGGTTCGATCCTGTCCGCATTCGAATTTTTCCTTTGCTAAAATAATTTTAAATTTATTTTTATTAAGAAAAAGATTTGTGGGTACATTACTGCTCCTCTACCTAACTCTTCGGGGAATACAGGCGTTACGGCACAGTGATGACACGACGCACTCAAACGCGTACGAGTATGTCAGCATAACCTAAACGGATCAATGCGTTTTTAGTTTAAACCCGATTTCATACGCATGGTTCCAATTGGCTATGTATAATAAAATTCGTTCAACCGTTTCACGATCTCAGCTAAATATTTTATTAGGATTTTTAAAATTGTAATTTTGTACAATTATCATGTACAAAAAAGATCACGTAGACCAATCCAACCTTTTTTTTATTTTTGAACGTAAAAACTTTACATTACCGTTGTGTTTTATAACATTCACCCATCAATTATAGTAGTTTTATGTGTCAGCTGGGCATTCATAAATTTTATAGGGATTACGCTGCTACGCCTGAATTTAAAGTCAAAGATTATCAACTGTCATGAAAAAAATACTGTTTCATTTTATGCATTATTCAGTCGTCTACATGAAGATTCTAGAAAATAATATTAATAAAATAGTAGTCTTTAAACACATGAAATTGACAGGCAATATGTTGTTTTGTGGTGAAATAAAATGCGCACTTGGTTAAAATAATACATAAACGGAGCTTAAATATACGATTACTAATCAGAAGAGGGGCTGATTAATATGAATGGTAATGCACAGGCACGGAGGGCTCTTTATAGTAACTATCCAATGACTAGCCGTAGCAAGCTTAGCCTTGCAGGTGACTTATGAGTTTATAACTTAATTATATGGCTTATTTATAGCTTATTATGGCATATTCCATTTATAATTTTTGTGACGTCAATTTTTTTCACACCACGAGTTCTGTTTACCCTGTAAGGGACGAAGTGACATGGTTTATTTTGGCACGCGTCCTACAGCCTCGGTAAACACGCCTTTTTTAACCGACCACACGTGCTCTGATACGTATTCAAATAAAATCATTTGTTCACCAAATAGCTAGCCAAGCACCCGCTTTTTTAATGTTTTTTTATTCAAGTATTTCAACGGGGGTATAAATAAACAACCTTTCGAACTCGTGGTTCATAATATCATAAAGTGGTTTCAAACGGTTAAGTTAAAGATTCGGTTTCTTAATTATATTTAAATAGCTAATAGCTTTAATCTAGTAGCTTTAGTAGCAGCTGCTAATGTATAAATAATAATATTGTGTAAGATATCGTCTATGGAATGTCTCTACCGGTTTCCGTGAGACGTGCACTATCTCAGGTATCATTTAAAAAAAATGGTTAAGGAACATTACTTGACTACTTGTACGTAAATTGTTATCATCTTATCGTATTATTTATTTTTTATGTTATTCATATTTTATTATGCAATAACTATACGTTATTTAAATATATAAATATCAATATTTATTTGATTATTATTATTTATTTTATTTTATTCTTGTCAATATAATATGTATTTATGAGTAATGAGTACACCTCAACCGCCCATTACCGTTTTCTTACACGACTCTTGTCCATCCCATGGTTGTCTGTAAGAAATTGCTTTTGCCGCAAAACCGCAAACCTACTTATGTGACGTTAGCTTTTTTTCCACTATATGCTTTGGTATACAAAAAAGAATACTATATCTATCTATAAGATTGAATAAGGATTTATTTTCAAAAGACTTACCAAATAATAATTACATATTTACAAAATATACATACTTACCTATACCAAAACAAGAAATAAAATAGAAATAAATAAAAGTATAAACGCTAGTAGGCGTCAAAGTATTCCTCGGCATCGCTGTCATCCGGCAACGTGCCCAAAAGACTGGCTGCATTGCCACGTTGAATGGCAATGCTTCCGTTAGGAACAAGCCAGCCCTCTGATCACGCGAAGAGTCGACCAGTCTCCTTGATATTTCCTTGAAAAGGAGAAAGGGCACTCGGACCCCACTACCCGAGCGTTTCGACCCCAAACGGCTCAAAAATATAGTTACCAGATAGGTTACTATATTTGCGCCGTTTGAGAGTCTCTGCTCACGGCACGGTTGACTCACCAGCTTCCCCGGCGCTTGAACCCGTAAGATCCTTAATCTATATATATAAATTATATTATACAATATTGACGGCACGGTTGACTCAGCACTGGATAAAATTAATAGATGTTCAGTTTCAATAAATTGAAGAATATACAGAATATATCTATGAAGATAGCTACTATATTTTAGTTTGGTCTGGTCTTAGAACTTGAACATTACTAGAATATTACTCTAGATATTATAATTCAAATAACCATTTCACGATTTCCATAACATCAACAAATATCTATATACATAATAAGTAATAAATTATTTGCGGCTACATTAACAAAGTAACCGTCGCTATATTGTGATCAGCTATATGACTTTATGTATGCACATATCAAACAAAGAATAACGCCTTTATTCTACATTCATCCAAAACTTGTCGGTAAGAGATAACTCTTGGCAATAAGACTGCCCATTTTACAATTCTATGATTTATAAAATTCTACTTCGCATCGTTTTTGATGTGCAGCAAAGAATAAATCTATAATACTCTTATTCTAACTTACGACTAGTTCAAATATAAACCTCATTGCTAACCTGCGACAGAAGCGCAGGTGCTTCAGTTATCAAACGTGGAGCAACGGAAGCTCATTGCACTCCACTTCCGGTGGATAATCACTTCCGGTATGCGGCTGCTCGTTTAAATGACGTCATTCCAGTGAATCGATTCTTGTCTGATTTAGACGATTTTGTATGATTCAAGTATTTTTCTGAGTGATATCCTCTTGTTGATGCGAACATTGTGTGCTTCGAATATTTTTAGTGAGACCTTTAATTTATATTAATTACTGGCCGTTTACCTTTTGTGTCAAAAGACTGAAATAGTGTACAGATATGATTATGATGTACCAAATTTCATTAGTTCTGACGTGAAAGCGTAACAGACATACAGAGTTACTTGCACATTTATAACATTAGTAGTGAAGTAGGGTCATTAGTCTAGTTATTTTAAGCGACTTCTATGCTAGAGATCCTGAGTTTGACTCCCAGGTCAATCAGTGCTAGATTTTTCAATGAAATTCTTAGTAGCAGTTCGGAGTTCGGTTAATAGCAATAGGTTCACCCCGTGTTACGTGTGGCCTAATTATACTGGTGAACTATGGGTGTACTTTAATACAACTCTGCCCAACCCTTTAGGAAATACGCACGTGATGCATATGATGGTAAACTTTAGTATGTACTTTTGGAAAGCCCCTTCTCAATGTTACAATGATGAATTTTAACAAATAATATAATATTTTACGGTTATTATCGTCCATAATCTATATACTGTGTAAAGTTCTCAAGTATTTTCAATTAGAATCCACGAGAATGAAACTTGGATTTTATTAATAATATTATCTTTCGCAGAAACTTTCTTAAATCTTTTTAATTGACAACTTTTATTGGATCTCAGCATTAATAACGATTATTCATGAATATTTTAATATACTTTCGATCTACGGTAATATGAAATTCTATTCCATTTAAAAATGCGACATCTCAGTTAAACCGAGGAGGTAGAGAGAATTTTCATAGAAAAATTCTTAAATCATTATTATCCATACCAAAGGTGGATAAAACCAATATTTTGCCTAAAATTCGTATTAAACACACCTGTTCACAAAATTTGTGACTTGAACACCCATCCCTTATAGGTACGATTTTGTCTAGAAATGCTCCTAAACTTTGCATATTTATTACTTAACCCGCAAAAGGCCACGAGGGTCTATGTGAACGGACAATTTATCTTTATGTTTATACTCCAGTCATGCTCGCAACAAGAGGTGAGGCTTATGGTGAGTAATGGCTTCCAGATTTACTTCGTGTTCAAATATATTTGTTAACACTGCAATTTGAAGTGTACGTTTATATAGCTTGGCACTAGTTTATGGCTCCGAGCATCGGAGATATTATATTTACCTGCATAATCTACTTTCATGCTGTGAAATTAGATCAAATCAATAGAGATTTTCAGATCCTACTTGTAGTTATATTTGGTCATTTGGTTATCCTATCAATTGCAGCGGACAAAAGGAGGGTTGATTATGATGTGTAGTAAATAAGAGGAGTTGTTGTGTGTTTTGTAAAAAGTGTTCCAAATTGTGTTTGTCGACATTACAACTCAACGTTATAGATAAGATAAATAATAAGTGTTATCTGAGTTTTATTATCAACCGCCTTCGGATGATTTATATAATATGTCAGTCGGTTTGTTTGTTATCCCACAGGGCTCGTCAGGCTGTCGGTCCCTGTCATTACACGATGCCATTTGTTATGCCTTCAAACAGATATTTAATGCGTTGAAAGCTGAATAGATTATTCTATACAAATATTGCAAATTAAATAAGAACATTATTTCTAATTTAACACACATTAAATATGTATTTATAATAATGAAGCGTTCATCAAAACATTGAATATTATAACATTTAGCGTTTTATTTGTAAATCTTCACTTTACGACCAATGGAATTGAAAATTGTATAACATTGTTAAATTAAAAAAACACCGCTCTGAGACTGCACCTAACACAATTCAAAGAGAATAAATTAAGCGCTTTTAAATTTTAACATAGCTTTCTATCTAATAATTTATCTTTTTCTGTTCCGAGGTATGTAGTAGCTGCGGGAACCCCCAGTACCTCGGGTACAGAGTACCCCGGCTTACATTAACATATTTAGGGCGGCTATGGAGGGTTGCTCGCAGCATGTTAGAAGCGAACTTTACTTTCATTACGACAATTAATTTGGGAATCCTTCAGCTGAGCCGTGGGCCATACGCCAGTGCTATCTATTTTGTTATACTTTATATGAGTGATAGGAGGATGCTTCATCTGTGATTTCATCATCATCCAATTTACTATCCCAAATCTGGGCATGGGACCTCTGTCATAAAGAGGAGCTGAAGTTTGCTCACTGTGTTTTTCGTTCGTCGTCATCTTCTAAGCGGATGACAAAATGAATTATTAATAGATCCGCATGAATTCGAAAAGTCAGAGGGTCGCACGTGGACGGAGCGAATATGACCATGAGCTGCCACCATGGTCATATTCGCTCCTTCCATAATTTACTTCTCTCCATATTATATGAGAATAATTTATTCGGTGCTAAAAGGCATTTATAATCAATAAACAGCGCACAGCTTTATTGTTTTATACATAATATTATAAAGTATCTATTATCAATTTCGAAACAAACCCCAGCTTACTCGTTAAAATCAGTTGTTAATATTGACAAAGCTTTTTGCATTGTTTGTAACGTTAATTAATTAGTACAAATCATTGTTGTTTCAACTACAAATTTTATAATTTAGCTGCCTTATTATAAATCATAATATCCTGTCAATAGTTTGACGTGTTGATTTACAGCTTGACACATTTATGTAGTCCTTGTGCAAATTTGCGATGCGATTTAACTTGCGCTGTACCTGGGCGATCAGCTATATGCCGCCTGCACACCAATTAATTGCGAGTAAAAAAGTGTGACCCGGCCACATCGTATGTTCTGTGCCGTACCCGTTCTGCATTCACACAGAATTACTGTCAAATTCAAACTAACAGTTCGATTTCTGAATTTAAAATGATAATGAGAAAGTGGTTCGACATTTATGTATTGATGTACTTATGTGAGTTTAGAGATTTTAAATGATGGCAATGATACAACTTTGTTATTCCGTAAAACAAAACTTGTAAAGATTCTGGACTGTGGTTTTTCGCGTGGCGCAATACCTGAGCGATAGCTTCTGGGCTTCTGGGTGTCGGGATGTATTTGAGTAACAATTGTTAACTGTCTCGATACTAGTACTGAAGGCTTATTTACATGTATTAGGTTCACAAGTGGTAACTAAATTTTAAATCATTTTATTTTTAGCGACCATACGTACTTAATAAGCTCTTTAGTTCACTCAAGATGGACGATCAACAACGTTTGTAATTTTGGATTTGTATTTTCTGGATAAAATTGGCTAAACTTGTGCATTTAACTAAATCCTCTCTGTCCAAACATATCAAATGAATAGCCACGCCCTCGAACGTAAGTAACCGAGTAAAAAAAACATTTGTAATCTATTTGTTTAGTTGCAAGCTAAATTTTAAACTTGTTACTTATTACTAAATTCATTGTTTACATGCATTAAGTAACTTAAAATTAAGTTATAATTTAGTTAAGTACTTGACAATTTAATATGTGTAAATCGGGTATAAAATATAGTCGGTTCGATATGGAAATATAAACCGTCTTTATAACAATTATTGCTACACCTTGTATCTACTACTTATCGTCAACATATTGTTTCCACACACACTCCTGTATTCAGTCTTAGACAGAGGTGTGTGTACTTATCCACCGTCCCCTAGTATGCTTTTAGATCCCATGTTCAGGGTACGTGCCTACTGCCATTACCGGAACACAAATCCAAATTCCATTCTGCTAATGAGAATGCCATATAAAACCCCAAGTTATCTCTGTTCGATTTGAGAATCGAAACAAGGACTTCCAATTCATAATTTTTCGACCACTAGGCCAATCAAGTATAGGGTAGGTTAATTTATTATTTGAAGAATTAATATTATGTTTATTTAAGTAAAAACGTAGCTCATTTACAGTGAGAACACATGAGCGCACGCACACACACTGTTTAGTTAGTTCCGCCTAAATCAACACTGTTAACAAAATTTAACGCGTGTATGAGTAGGAATTAATTATATTAGATTGTTCGACATCGTGTTACACTGTTTCACACGTGGGGCTGATAGAAGTAGTGGTTGAATTTATTACTTGAGGTAAACAATAAGAAGTAGGTATCTTTTTGGAAGTTCAAAACATTGATTGATTGCGTACAGGACGCAATAAATACTCAATGGTCTCATTGAAATCGTATACTTGACTTTGAGTTTGAACAATTTATGTTATGGCAAAACGACGAAATGCTAGCACAGACACCAAGCTGATAGCGGCAAAAAACTACCACAGCCTATGGAATATATAGAAAAGACTTTATTTCTTATTATTAATATTACTGCAATTGTCATTTCACGAAAAAATCACTCTGATTTTAGTAAACATTTATGTCCGTGACTGTATGTCTAGTCTACACATATTATTTGACCAGACGACCCTTATAATTTTAGTTATTGAATAATTGATTATGTATTAGCAGCTTACACTGAATAACTGCAATTAGTGCTGTTCAATTAACTAGAAAATGTGCCAATACTAATTGAGTAATACTCACAGATATATTAGAATTGTTAGAATTTCGAGCTCACTGCCTAATGGCTCGGTGAGATTAGTGGAGACGCCTGCACACTCATTATGATAATCTGGGAGTAATTTCTGATATTACTCATAATGAGGTCATCATCACACTAACATTAATTTAAAAAATAAAAGTCTATCATTTTAGTTCCTTACGTGACCGCTAGAGGCGTGGTAGATTTTTGCCACAACCCTAATCTTTTGTCAACACTGTTGTCAGATACTTGAGCTGACCGGTTTGAACTAATTCATCATCAATCCATCAATCATTCATCAAGGGTCTTCTCTTAGAGTGGGATAGGTTAGGCTATTCCACATCGGTCACAAAACCTATGGCCATGGCTATAGATAGGACAGGTGAAGGCAATTGCGGCAATCCAGAATTTAGTTCTGACATTCAAAAATATACCCTGGAACAAACTGCCACTAACCCAATCTAAAGCTTCTGCCATAATAATTAACCGAAAAAACCTCCGACATTACGCGTCCGCCTTGACAATGGCAGACGTCGGTTAAGACCGTGATTGGACAGGGCAACATTTTTGTCGGATCAGCGCGCCGGCCGGGCCCGACAAATGTAGTGGAAAGATAAAGCCGACGCCACACGACTGGTTACAACGACCCCACTACGTTATTACTGGTATTATGTTATGACGCAAGGACCGTATGTTTAAATTCACCCTTATCTACGTATTGATGTATGGGTAGAAGTTGTATGATGTAAAGGGTTTTATGGGGGTTCGTATATATTGCTGGAAAACCCAGATGAAAATTTAATTTAACTTTCTAGGGTATCATTTTTGACTTATTGCTGCTAAAGTGGGTTCAATAATAGGGGCGTCAAAATTTTATTTTTTCTAAGAAACAATCCACCTTGTATGATCAACAAGACAGTCAAAAGTTTTTAGGGTGGGTACGTATGTTGTCAAATATTATTATTACAAGGGACCGTGTATTAACGTTATTGTGTTCTGGGCATTCTGAGCTAGAAGGGCAATGTAGCCAGTGATATTAGTCTTCTCAAGATGACAACGTGTTACTGGTGCCCACTATGCTATTATCGGGCTTCATGCTTGTTTGTTAACTTAGTATCATAAAAAAGATTTTTATGGTGTGCTTCTCTTGCTTGCAACTTTCAGGTTATTATCACAAAGACCCTAAGTTCATTCTCACTACACATTGAACACATTGAAGCGGGCAGCATCGCAACTAACATTACATATTGCAAATATTTTATAGATGACGTAAACATAGAGGCAGAAATATTGTTTGCAGTCCTGGGGTATTAATAAGACAAAGGGCCGATCACTACTGTCCGAGATGGTCAAATGAAATCGTAATTGTACAAACTAGTTTTTTTTTGTTGTAAAAATCCACTTAATCCCGTAAACTTTACAAACTGATTAATTCGACGACTTCTATGGTCTAGTGGTTCGAGTGTCGGATTGTGTCGATTCCCACAGGACACAAATATTTGTGTGGTTAAAACATAAGTGTTTGTGTTTGTCTGGGTGTTTCTTATGTATTATATTGATGTATTTACAAAAAAAAGTAGATAAGTATTAATATATCCACTGTCTAGTACCCATAGTACAAGCCCTGCTTAGTTTGGATAACTAGATGGTGCTGTGTAAAATTGTCCAAGAATATTTATTATTTATTATTATTAGTAATTCCTTTTTGTGTACCAATACGGGGGTTAACTACATCATCTATACTGTTTTAAATAGATCTTAACAATAGTGTTTGTTAGCCGTGTAGCTTCCCGAAGATGGTCGTATATCTGTACGTAAGAATCTGTTGGGAAATGTACTCAGAGTAGACTTCTAAATAATTAAATTATATTAGACCTTCACCCAGCAGTGGCTGAGATAGTTATTGGTACATAGTATACATAGAGTTTCCGTGCCCAGCAGTGGGACAGTATATGGGTTGATGATGATGACATAGTAGTGATGCTAATGCTTATTTAATTCATACGCAAGGGTACAATGCATTCCTGCTCGGACGGCTCATATTGAATACCGCATATTTGATTCCGTAATGTACATCTTTACGAGGTAACTCGCATGCGAATTGCGGTTACCATTGAATTTCATAGTACCGTATATTGTAGGCGAGGGATTTTGTTGTCCGTACCAAAGAACTTGCTTAGATATAAGAATGAAAGAGAAGATATTGTAAGTGCTTGTCTGCTTTTAGAAGACCGCGCAAAGATTTTGATGACGATTTAGCATTTGAATTAGTCAAAAAATAATGGTTTAGATGTCAGTATTAACTGCCGATCTCGTGCCACATCTCGTGCCACATCTGTCGCACACAGTAATGGCAGTTCTAGTTTATCAAAGACCAACGTTTTTTTTTATAAGAAAAGGGTAAATACATCATGAAGTACCGGGCATATTGTGATCAAATTTAGAGATCAAACACATGGCTTACGTAAGGCCTTGTTTTAGGAGTATTAAGTGAGGTTTCCATTAATTGACGGATTCGCTTGAATGATTGAACCTAGTCATATAGAATCTGAAAGCGATGATTGACACGTTAGTTTGCTCAGTTCTCTATCGCTTCGCCACGCCTTCGCCGTGTACACGTTCTATTGCCGAATTGTTGTCCATGTACGAGTATGTGCGAATTCTGTGTCCTTAAAAGTCCTTTATATACAAAATATGTAAGTAGGTAGTATATTATAATTATACAAAAAGTGATCCCACTATACAAAATATCAAAATGCTACAACTATTTAATTTCAACGCAAATTAAAAATGACTAAAACAAAACCGTTGAGAACAAACGCCGTGCGAAATAAAACAAAAATAAGTGCATATGTGCACACCGCGTTACTTTGCAGGTCCGGTGTCAACGGGGGGCTATTCTCAAAGAGCTTGGCGTTTATTGGATACATTCTTTGTTTAGAAGCTAGCGTGTAATATAAGAAGATAGGAGACTCGGACACAATATGTCACCCTATTCATCATTGTATTCTGTTGCTGAGTTCTCCTGGGTTACTCCTATTATACTTCCAAATATTCTGCTGCTAAGCAATAATGTGCTAACATTATTGTATTCCAGTTTGAAGTTTAATATAGCCAGTAATGTTACTGGGCAAATAAGGCTTAACAACTGAGGTCTCAGGATGACAACGACCAAGTGATACAACCACACTGGTGTTACTGGCGTCTATAGGTTACGGTTGCTGTTTACCATCAGGTGGCCTGTATGCTGTCATTTTATGAGACTGTATAGGAAATGGGTAGCAGAAGTTGGAAAGGGAACCAAATAATCATTAGATTAAAAAAAACACTAGCCTAATACAACGAATATCTTTCAAAATATATCGAACGCTCTGATTACGAACGATATATTTAAAACAAGTTGCAGAATAGCGTCTCTTCGCGTTCACTTTTTTGCGTGGGGACATTTATTGTTATAATGGCGGCCCACTCATATTTCTGCTCTTTGTTAGTTTTTACTTATTACCTCGTCGCAGTGGCCGTATGAATAATTCCCAACGAATGTACCGCCGTGATCATTTCAGATTAAATTTTCATCTCGCATTTGGCTTTGGGTTGGTCGCAAGGAGCCTGCAATATTCATAATATGAGTTCAAATCTGCATTCACAGTTGCGCCGACGATGTCGCATATTGAGCTGTATTAAACCTAGAAATGGATTGGTTTTATGCCGTTTTGTATTCTTGCAATATTTTAACTTTTGTTGAGCTAGGCGTGAAAGAACAATTTGTGATTTAAGTAATTTTAGTTGCTTTTTATTCTGTGACTATGTTGTAAGTTTTTAAGTATTTATTAGGGATTTACAAACAGTTACACACTAAATATAATGCAAATGGCTAAATTAATTATGACTAAATGTGCACTAACACCGTCCACAGAATATTATACTATAATATAGTCTGTCATGGTAGATAAGTAAAATACTTATATTACTCTAAAAATAAGCCGTCTTATTTTTGTATTTGTCGTTTATAGATTTGTCAAATTTGTTTGATCTGTCAAATTTATCAAAGAAATTTGACAGATTGGGATAGCTTGTTGTGCTGGGTTGGTTGGTTGTTGCGATGGCCTCTGTACCTATTTTGACAAAAGAGTAAGTACAGAAAGAGGATAAGTTCAGAAAACGGAGGCTTTTTACACAAACGTTTATAATACACGTGCTAAAAGTATCATACCCACAAAAAATAATAGCCTAGATGCTATGTTATAACCATATAACAGGGCGAATAGGAAAAAGTGTAAAATAAAGCCTCGAGGCACACCGAGCGCCGATGTATCCTCATGAATATTTTGTGTTAAAGTTTCGCTACAATATTTTGTCTTATTGTTTCATTAGTCTGTTAAATAGGTTATTTTCTGTATAGCGTCAATTGAGATGTTTATATCCTATGTGGAAAATAGGGGGGTAAAATTACAGTGTAGAATACAGTGACTGTGAAGAGCAGTATATCTACACTACGTTTATTTGACTGTAGGAGCGTCCTTTATTAAAAGCTCATTCGCAAGTACTTCCAAGATATCTTGCTTTATAACTTAACACAAAGCAGTACTCCAACGTCCATTTGTAGTTTTTCCTTATACTTCAATATTGACCCATAGTCCACGTCTAGGAACATCTACTCTAAGAAACTAAAACAAACTGTCAAACCGATTCATAGACCACAAAGTACACAGAAATAAAGAGAAAACAATCGCCTCCTTATTTTTTTCAATTCAATTCAATTTATTTATTTTGTGATTTTTGAAATTAGTTTAATTTAACAATGTGCGTATGTCCCCCGGAGCCCAATCCAATTTAAAGCTCCCAGGCCTTCCAGAAACTTTGGGAGCAAGTTATAGAAAAACTACGAATAACCCATCTGATACCATGGATGTGGAATGTCAATCGATCAGATCCCAAACTTTAACTTTCCAATCGGATCCAACCGTATCGATTTCTGAAACTTAAACTTTACCAGTTAAGCATCGAAACTTTGTAACTTTCTCATAGATTAAAAGTCTGCCACGTGAGCCCGTCGGGGCGAGTAGCCGGGGCGTGGTGTGTTCAGGGATGAAAGAGGGTGAAAGAGGTGCCGTTGTGTGCCCTAATTACCGCCCATTTATAACGGGCGCGGTCCGAGCGATTTTTATATTTTTTGTTGCCACACCACCGACGCGTTATATTTTAAGGGAAAAACTCGGCTAAATGTTACCCGGTGTGCAACGGAGTTAAGTAGAATTTTAATTGTAGTTTTACTCAGGTGTTTGGAGGGTTAGAAATGTTTTTAAGCTCGTTTCTTAAGCGGTAAACAGAACTTAAATTCATAATTCTTTAATAACTTTCGTTGTAAAAAGTTGTTTTAATTAGGATTTACTACACATATATTTAAATAACATAACCTAACAACACATTAACAAATCGAGCAGGGTTACTTTATTAGGAAATGTTTAATAGCAACTTATATTTTGGGTCCTGTTAGGTAATTGAAATAAAATAGCTAGCGTGATGCTATAAGCATAATGCCTTTCCACGCTTTTCTTTTTCCAACTCACATATCGCAACACATCTCAACAAATCATTAAAATCTCAGTGTCTCCCACTTGACAACTTTCTACCCGCACTAAGCGAACTCTGATCAATTGTTTGTCGTTCGTTCGGCACACTCAAAATAACGAAGCGCTGCTACTAACAATGCTTCTGCTGTCTACATAGTTGAGACATTACAGCGGAGTTAAAGTCAGGGATACACTTATTTGTCTGCATTGTGAACTTAGCGTTGCATGGTTGGTTAAAAATAATTTAAACAACTGCCATTAATACTCGAATGCTTGTGCTTTTAGCTATCTATACAAAAGATTGACTACATGTTCTTTGTATAAAAAGTTTTATTATATTTTCTTTCTTTAAATAGTAACTCTTATCATCAGCCATCAGTAGTATCAGCAGTGAATGTAAAGAAGAAAAGGCAGTCTCATGTACAGGACCTGACAGTCTTATCTTAGATTCTGTGTAGAAGAAGAACAAAACGTTTATAGTTAGTAGAACTCAATTCTACCTCTTTCCCAAAATGTTTTTTTTTTCCAATAATTGAGAATAATATATTTTTTAAACAAAATAACGTAGTAGGTTGTTGTTGGAATGGGCCGACCTAAGCGAATGTACTGCAATCAAATCTCGGTTGTTCTCAAAAAAGGTTAACAAACTAGGTTAACACCATCAAAGAGCATGCATGAGAAGGTAGTTTTATCAAAGGAGGTGTGCTGAGATTGTAGGAGGTGGAAATCTGTAGTCTCTGCCTACGTAATTGGGAGAAAAGCATGATAGTAAAAAGTAAATATGAAGATTTCGTGCAACTGTTGACTCAGCAGTTTTCCACCCAAATTTGCTTACAAATAATACACAATACTCTTAACATAATCCTGAGGACTTCAACCCGCCGTCCCAGCAAAAGTAGTCGTTAGAGATAAAGAGAGTACTCCTGCCCATCACCAGCGCTATAAGGCGGCTATCTCAACCCACCCGATGCAGATTATTTAAACATTTGTTTATATTTTAAGCCGGTTTCAGCAACAGCAGATTTTACAGATTAATTATACGTCGTAGGGTTTACTTCGGCTGTCTAGTTTAATGTGTGTATGAAGAGGTTTGTAGCTTTTACTGTGGAATGTGCTTTTTTTATAAGTGCTTTAAAACACTTGTAGTTTAAATTAAACTTCTGAAATTGCAGTTAATAAAAACTTTGTTGGATACGGATAGTTAGCAATAGATAGTATTCAGATAGTTTATCTGAATCTGAAGTTTTTAAGTTATTGTACTCACGGCAGCTTTTTAAAGGTAAATCAATCCTTTGCTTACCCTTTTAGAAAATCTTAATATTAATAATGGTTTAGCAGTGATAATTGTTAAACTTTAGGCACAAGTCTAGTAAGCAGTTTGGGTTGGTAAGTGCTAAGTAAATTAACTGCTAAGTTCACTCTCCTAAACTTAACTGCCTTACTGATCAGCTTACTTGTTTTACTTATCTTTGAATTTAACTTCAATATACAATCTTTTGATGGAGATTTTATAAGTGAATTGCGATTCTACATTTTCAATTTTTTTATGATAGAAAGATTCAAATGAAATGCTTTGATTTAGTTAACAATGTATTGTGTTTAAGTATTTCTTAATAGAAATTATATTACGGTTTTGACTGCCTCATTTGGGTGTAATAAATGTTTGGTCGTCAAAAAGTGACTGTATCGTGTGTGTATTTGTTGACAGAATTTTACATGAGCCAATGTCAAAGGTTTTATTTCAATTAGACTGAATGAAAAGGTACTTTTGAAAAGAAAAACTTAGTTACACGATTCCAAAAAGTAGTAGGAGAAGAACGCGAAATAAACTCCATAGCACTTCTCTAAAAAAAAGCAAGATTACAGTATTATTGTTTACGCGATAAAATCCTTAATAAGTAGTTTTATTTCAATACTAGCTGTCGCCCACGGTTTCACTCACACCCATAGGAATTTTTGAGACAAAAGTTATGCCTATATCTTTTTCTAACGTCTAATCTATCTCTGTATCAAATTTCATCAAAATCGGTTAAACGGTTTAGGCGTGAAAGGGTAGCAGACAGACAGAGTTACTTTCGCATTGGGATTATACGTAGTTTACAATTTTGCTCACAACAGTTTGATGTGAACAATCCAGTAAAATAATAATAATAATAAT
This sequence comes from Acronicta alni, assembly GCA_964056405.1. Classification (NCBI taxonomy): domain Eukaryota; kingdom Metazoa; phylum Arthropoda; class Insecta; order Lepidoptera; family Noctuidae; genus Acronicta; species Acronicta alni. Next base: position 17,910,052 of record OZ043916.1, read on the forward strand.
AATTTATTAAGCAAAAGAAAGAAGAAATACATTGCAGGTTACATTTAACAGGGTTTGAAAAAATATTTTTCTGCACAATATTGTGAATATTGGCCCCAATGCTAGGATGTTCCTGTGTTATTGGGGCCAATAGTAAAATAAACAAACAGAGAAGATCCAACAGACAGCACCCGTTCATGAGCATGACGTGTGTATCGGCACCGTTCGACACAACCACCTTGTAGGGAATAAAACGACCCGACACACAACGCCACCTATGTGCCACCAACCAACGCTATGGCTATATACATACTTATAATTCAACCCGTGATGAACGGAAGGCAGCCTCACAAGTGTAGCAATCACCATATTTATTATTACCAATCGATATCTTACCATCTGACTTTTTATCGCAATTTTTCCAAGTTCCCACACCTCCCTCCAAAACTAATTTCCTAAACGGCAAGTAACTGAGGGTCGCAGAAAAATGCATTTTAACTGCCACGATATAAACTGTGGCGGCTTGTTTACGGGCCTCTTAAAAGGGCAGATGTCAGGTTTAAAACCATTAGTGAGATAAATTATAGCTACCCCCCACCGCCGCCCCTCCTCGCTCCCTAATCCCCGGATAAAGATTTTATTTTTGGTATAAAATGAAGAGACATCTTTCGGGTTGTGGTGCAAGGTGAGCATGGGAGCGATATTACTTGATATTTGGTTTTAGGATTCTTGGTCTTATTTATGAGTTTCTGAGTATCTAAGCTTCTTCGCCAGGTGAGACACTAGTTAAACGCTGGCCTGGTATAAACAAAAAATATGTAAGTAGTCATCAACATTTTCCGCCCGGCTACCAATAACAAAAATCTTCGACTAACGCCGCCTGCCAATCGTGGTAAAATGTTCTCCTAATAACTTATATGAGGGCTTTCCATAAAAAAAAAATATATTTTGCGTTTAAGATATTTAAATAATGATAAATATAATATTAACAAAAATCGCTCTTCGCTAATAGCTCGCGGCACATGCAGGGTCTTGTAAGAGCTTACAGCGAGCCTTGTCTCGTATCAATATGATGTAGCCCCAGCTTGCCCGGCCCTAATTACATACCTTTGTTTTTACAATTACATTCCCCGGTAATTCTAGGATTTGTTCGGGATATCTTTTGGCCCAGATTTAAGTAATTTTGTGTACATTAATTACGAGACATGGGTGGCTCTTTGAGAGATATTAATTGAGACAAGTAATTCTTTAATTAATAATGTTATGCTGATTAAGATTAAGCTTCTAAAAATCTAGGGGTGAGACAGAAAACGAATGTTTTCTCTGGTCTGCCTCTCTCAGGTCGGGAGAGTAGGTAGCGCTTAAGTATGGAAAAGCTGAAAAAGCAGGCAAAGCAGAAGATAAAAAATATGGAGCATTTTATTCTCATCTACATGCACTGTTCTATAATTTACACTGTGTTGTATCGTAGGAAAAAAAATTATGCCATGTGACGTTCGGTGTGTGCTGTCAATTTGTTTGTTATTTCACGTCGTAATAAATTATTTAATGAAACTACTACTAGCCTGGAGCACGCAAAAGGTCGTAGGTTATGCACAAACTACACAGTCCAAGCCGCAGGCGAAAGATAGTTACATAATGTGTCTAATACAAATATAACATACCATATTTCCTGTTTTCCCATAAGGGTTAAGATGTGGTCATGTACATCCCACAGTTCATCGGTATGTTTTTAGCTCCGGCGATCCTGTTGTTATTATCCGGACAGAAGTCCAAACTCAGAATCTACTAGTTTCAATTAAAAAAAAAAACAAATAATTCTGCTTGACCTGATAATCAAACCAAGAAGCTCATGTTCCGTGGCCGCATTAGGGACAAGTAAGAACATACGACCGTGTAATACGTCTAATAATAAGTTGGTTTACGTAAACACATGCAAGAAGTAAGCAGTTCTTCTAGAACAATGCTCGTTTGCTGTTGCATCGTTAAGAACTGCTCCATAAAGTCGGGTTAGTAAGATGGACTGAAGTGCTTAATGCACGGATTATGCTAATAACATTATGTTATGTTTCATAGTTGAAGCTCTTTGTCTACCTCGAACCAATATCTATTTAAGTACAGAAGGCTTATTCAATTGAATCTGCAAGGAGTGAGCGCAAGTTCATTCACCATTCATTGTAAACGTGTAGAAATTTATGGGAGACCCCGCCGTATTTATGGGGGTTATATTAATTTTTCGTAATTATATACCAATAATGTAACTTTTCTGTTAAAATTATTTCATACAAAGTCACAAATTCCAAATTGCCACCGTTGTAAGCAGCCTTTGAGTAACATGGCTACCATGTTGATAACTTTTCAAACAAAACACTTTCAGTGTGGCGGTCAACGTTTGGTCTTCTGCATCTTCCTTCATTGCGCAAACCTTAGCTGTTAGCCTTAACGACGCGTTTTTTAACTTAATGGCGTTATTAAATTTAATAAATGTGTCGCTTATGAAAGTTTTTTAAGAGAATTGTGTTTGTGTGACACTTCATGCCCAAGTATCAGTCCTTGGGCTGGTTTAGATCCTTCTTAGGATTGATAACCAGCAGATATGCAATGCTAGTCATAAGTATAAATCTAGGAAGTAGGAAAATACGAAAGGCGTTCATAAAATAATTTCTATCGATGGGATTTAATCAATTGTCAATTATAGATAGATGTAGCCTATTGTCCGGTATTGTGTATAGCTAGTATACGGGTCATACTAATATTTGTTACGTGCGGGGATAGAAACTGACCACTCGGTCAAAAATGCCGTCAATATGATCTTTTACTCGTCGACCTATATAAAAGCTAAGATTTCCCAAAAAACTCAGTGGAATACAGCGGTGGAATCACTTGCCACTAAATCACTGTTGTTCCCAGGAAATTAACGTCGAGCCAAAGAAATTGCCGCTTGTTTTAAATTCAAGACGCGGCCTTGATGCGGGATCCAAAAGAGGCGGGGCAGGGTGTACAGACATTACTGAGATAAATTACGGCTGCTGTGAATTTCTTCGTCGTCCGGACTTCGGGTAATCCTCTTAAGGTAAGAAAAATATAAAGCACTTCTTGACTCGTTCACTGTGTCTGGTTGTTTTTAGGCGAAGAACCCTTTTGAAAGCTTTTTGTTTACACAAAGCTGTGATGTGTTGTTAATTAGGTTATTTTCCATCATATTTATTATTATTTTTCCATGATCGTCCCATTGCAGGATCGCCTTTTCTACTCTCCTTCCATTTGCCCCACTGGCTATATCAGTCATATCATAAACTGTCTTAAAATACATCTTAATAATATAGATGGTTTTAATTTGAAGTTGTGACTTTTTGTCGTTTTCATACCTTCTAGAAGGTAGCAATTGGCTGGGGATAGATCTATATGTGCAATTATAATTACTAATATTACTTATGAATAATAATGTTCGCTTTGGACTCTATATACTGTGATAACAATAATTCTATAATAATAATAAATAAATACGAATGCGGGAAAATAAGAAGAAGATTTAGTGATACCCTAGTGACTGGTCCAATTTTTCCTTTTCTAAATAACTTAAAAATCTTAGTATGGAAAATGCCAAAAATATACAAAAAGATACCCTAGTGACTGTCAAGTCAAAGGTCTCGAGTTCGAAGGCACTCACCTCTGACTTTTTGAATTCTTGTGCGTATTGATATTAATTATCAGTCGCTTAAACGGTAACATTTTTCTCGGCGGAGTGTGAAGTCTCCCAACCCGCACTAGGCCAGCGTGGTGGATTATAGCCTAATCCCCCTCATCTGAGAGGAGATCCCTGCCCAGCAATGGGACAGTATATTGGTTGATGATACAGGAAAATAGCGTTTAAAACCTACCCTCCAACGGACGTCTGTTACCTATTTCGTCATATTCTCTTCTACAAATAATTAAAAACAACTAATTACTTTTGTTTCTAAATTAATTATAAAAATATCTTCTAAATAAATGTCGTTTCGAATGTTTTGATTGGCAATACGGACCTTCGTTCGCTCAAAGCTGTTTAGTGGACCGTTTTGTAATTACTGAGTCGTAGTGGGCGGCCATTCGACCAGAAAATAAAAAGGACTTTAATATACTTACTAAAATAAAACTGAAATAATAATGGCTGTTTATACTTGAATGGATTTAGATGTTTGTTTAATTGTGCGATCTGATTTAACATGTTTTTTTGGAAAAATTGATTTCTTTTAGTAGATTGCACAAAGCAAGAGTTATGAAGCGAAAAGCGAATCAAAAGTAAATGATAGATAAAGACGCTATTACAAGTCAAGCTAAAACGAAGGAAAGCGAAAACGATCTTTATGGCGCAAAGTTCAAATCCCGTACGGATCATAATTATTATATTTGAATGGTCAGTCCGCAACGCTTCTATGTGTGCCCTGAAATTTATACCACTACCAGTATAGAGACAAAGCACTGCCCCTGGGGGCTTATGGTTATTTAACGATACCGTGGCCCACAATGTTGTTTTTAATGTAACATAAACCCGAAGTCTTTGAAGTAAGTTCTTGTAACAACGGCGGTATAATAAACCCTATCGGTATTCAATAAAGGCGGGCTTTTTTGGCCATATACTTATTTACGACAGAAGTTTGGCAAGTGACGTAAAACAGCGCTGCTTGGAGATCAACCATAGACATGGACATCGACTTCTTAAGCTTTTTAAGTGGAGTGTTGTTGGTTTAATGTTATCTATTTATTCGTGTAAATAAATTTTCAAAAAATCTTTTAAATTTATTTCAAGTAGTTAATGTTTATTATATAATTATTAACGTGATGGTTGTGCGTTTCGTTAGCCTTGTAATCGATTATCAGGTCAAGTAGTGTTTCTTAATGGGAATAGGCTTGCCTGCTTTTTTATTGTTATTTTATTACATGAGACCTAAAACTATGTACATTCCATACAATTTTATACACTAAAACGCCTCACAGTATACCTTTAACAAACACTTGAAGAAATCATTTTTGTGTTTGACAAAAAAACATGTTAGGTACCTCAGTAATAAGTAATTCATTGGCAGTATTGTAGTAATCCTTATCAGAAGTAAAAGTTTACAGTCTCACGAGTGAAACGTTAATCGGGGATCTGAGATTATGCTGAAGCGGGCGCGTGGCGCAGGGCTGGATTATAAATGTTTAAGAAATACTTATTTTAAAGTACTTGGTTAACAGTATTAATTTAAGTCAATCAAAATCAGCGAGAGAGTAGATAGAAGAACATCACAATAGTTACTTTTTATTGATTTCTGACACTGGCGCGAATATAAGACATTGAAATAAAACTACTTTTTATGGATTTCATCGCGTTATACTGATATTATTAAATCCCGACGGTTCGGATCCTTTACAGCATTCCTCTTTACGGTGTCTTTATAGTGCTATTACTATTATAATATTTAATTTTATAGGTAGTGCGATTTTTATTGAGTTATTAGAATAGCTTTATTGATTTCTAAGTTTGAGTTTTAAATGTTTGGCTAACGGGTGGGTGCATTCTGGAAAAGCTATCTCCTGGTTTCTATCCTATAGAAATAGTACGCTTACCGCTCTATGAGTAGTAGAATTTTTTTTTATTTATTTATTTATTTAATGCTTTATGTACAACAGATTGTACAGAGGCGGACTTAATGCTAAAAGCACTCTATACCAGTCGACCATAGGGTGATACAAAGACAAAGCGTGGCAGATGCATTAATCAGTCATGAAAAAACGTTGATCCATATTTAATACAACGTATATAAGTATATCTACTATATACTATAATACATACATAAAGTATTCATTTATATAAAAAAATATATACATAACGTCGTTGCGCGTGCAAAAGTCGCTATGTGTTGTTAAGTTATTTTCCGTTTTTTATGCAGTTTTAATCGTTATTTCAATACACACATACTGTAAAAATAGCTATGTGATAAATGCAATATTTAAATAGTTATGGAATGTAGCTATGTGACATTCATACATCGAAAGTTCCATATAAACACGCTAAGTGTTATAATTTACATAGCTAAAATAAGTTTACTAAAGTGGAAGTAAAAATTGCGCCCGATATCTGCTTCACTGCACATAGCGAGTTTTTTGGTCAAGTTCAGACTCGCTCGATCACGAAACGCACAGGTCGAGTGTCACATAGATAGTTTTGTGAAGTTTTGTCGATGTATTTGCTCATTGCAATTCTAGCAGTGAAGGAGAACGCATTCAAATTTTTTTGCACTATACTAAATAGTCACAAAATAAATAAAAAGGTTGTTTGTAACTGTGTAACGTGCTTGTGTATTTATAGCAGTTTTAAACCGAAATAATGTGAGTAAATTAATATAGTAAAAGTTTTGTTTTTCTAACTTCCTAACAATTTTACTAAAGTAATCATACATAACATCTAAACTAATAAACTTATTGTATAAATTGCTTTTTCAAGTTTTACATTTTTGTTTCGTTTGTTATACGTTAATGATAATTATACCGTAGAATTTTTTTGTAATTAATAATATTTGACAATGTTAATATCATTATGTCGCGAGAGTGTACTAACGCTTTATATTTTGGGTTTCTTTTTTTAACACTAAAGCAACATTTGTGTGCTAATCTGCTAAGTGTATCATAATACCTAGTTAAATATTATGAAGTAATTGATGGTGGTTTGTTATAATATTACTCTGTACGGATTTTGCTTTAGTTGCTTTTATTTTTCTGGGTATTTATGTGGTGTGTACTAACTACTAACGCTTTTTATTTTGCTATCTCTTTCAGATATATTTTTAAATATGTCAAGATTTTATAGAAGCAAAAAACTAATATCTTTATGTACAGAAGATGAACGACAGGAATCAATTAATCGGCTGGCCAGAGAGCTCGAAAGAGAATCAGCTTTACTGTTTCAACCATCTGAAATATTGCCATCCAACAGCGAGGACCAAGATACAATGGACATTACTAGTGTGCATATTGAACATCCAAATAATATTTCAACGGCTGGAGTGGAAATTACTTTAGTAAACATAGGTACTACCCAATCTATAATAACTACAACAGCAGGAATTGATATTATTAACCCCTGCTTGATAACCCAAAACGATTCTGAAATAGCCAGCAATGGAATCTTAGATAATAATATGGATCCTTTATCTTATCAGTTAAATGATCAAACTGGTTGCTTAGAGCCTATAGTTCTCGAAAAAGAGAATATTTCTAGTAATGTACCTGAGGAAGAGGGATTTACAAGTGAGACAAGAAAGAGGAAGAAAAATCAGAAGATGAGGCTTTTGGGAAAACATTATACGGGACATAAGGTCAACAAAGTTGATAGCGTTACAAAATTAGAAGAAATTTCAAAAAGCGACAGGCAACTAAGAGAAAAGCCATGTACTCACGGGGCAGAAAAGAAGTCGGACAGGAGTTATTTGTGTGCTGCAATAAATGATGAAATCAGAAAAGATTGTTTCAGATACTTTTGGCAACTACCAACATGGGACGCTAAAAAATCATACATAAACGGACTGATTCAGGCAAGAAAGATATTACGACGACGAAAAACTTCTATAGATGTACAGAGAAAATCTTTTGGGTTTGATTGCTATTTACCAGGCTGTAACGGTGACAAGGTTCGTGTTTGTAAGGAATTATTTCTGGCGACGTTTGATTTGAAAAAAGATATGTTTCAGCTTTGGATTAGATCTAATATAAATATTTCAGAAAGTAGTGAAGGAACCCCTGTTCGAAGAATAGATAAGGTCCCTAACACACCAGGAACTACAACTAGGGCGCTCAAATCTGATTCTGTTTATAAGTGGCTTGAATGTGTACCGAAAGTTCCAAGCCACTACTGCCGAGCAAATAGTTCCAGGATATATGTTGAAGAGTCTTTCGAGTCTTTTAGCCACATGCATTCTGTGTATATTTTATGGTGCCAGACTAATAATGTGGATGCAGTGAGGAGAAAGAAGTTTCAGGAGATTTTAAAAGAGAAGAAAATTTCTATTTTTAAACCACGCAAAGATCAGTGTGACATTTGTGTTGGCCACAAACAAGGGAATATTCCTGACGACGTTTATCAGCTTCATATTATAAAAAAAGATGAAGCTCGAGCAGCTAAAACAGAAGCTATTAACCAAATTTCAGACGACGTGATTGTAGTATCAATGGATATGCAAAGTGTTTTACTATGTCCGAAGCTACTTGTTTCAGAGCAGTACTATAAAATGAAACTAGCGCTACATAATTATACATTTCATGTTAAAAACGACAAAAACGTATATTTATATGTGTGGCATGAAGGCGATGGAGGAGTAACCGCAAACAATGTCACTAGTTGTATAATTGATTTCATAGAAAAGTATTGTTGTCAATACAAAAAAGTAATTTTGATATCCGATGGATGTGCCTACCAGAATAAAAATAAAACACTTTGCAATTCATTATCTAATCTCAGTACTGCAAAGGGCATTATGATAGAGCAAATTATCCTAGAAAAAGGGCACACGATGATGGAGGTGGACAGCGTGCATTCAACTTTAGAAAAAAAGTTTAAAGGCCCCATCTACTCTCCATCTGACTATATATCGCGGATGAGAGATGCCAGACCATCACAACCTTACATTGTCCATCACTTAGAGTACACATTTTTTAAACATTATGAGGATGTACCCGGTGGTTTTTCAAGCATAAGACCTGGAAGAAAAACCGGCGATGCAACGGTAACAGACATTAGAGGACTTCTTTATTTCAATGGTGATGTGAAGTACAAACTACGCCACACAGATGAGTGGAACAATTTGCCGCAGAGGAGGACAAACACGGCAACGATAAGGGAACCAATAAGCCTTTATGATGGCCCACTTAAAATTGATTCTACCAAATTTAGTCACTTACAAAGTCTCAAGCAATACATGCACCGCGATTATCACCTATTCTACGAAAATTTGAACCATTAATAATGTTCCACATTTTGATCTCATTATTATTGATTTTGTTTGATTCAATAAAGTGATAATGTCATTTGATTATAAAATTTATTGGTTTTTTATTTCCTTTCTTATTAATTATTTCTTTCTAAAAAAATAGCTATGTGTCATCGTACAGCCAGTTTCTTTAAGATTCCATAGAATTATAAAGTAGTTATGTGCTGTAAATGCACATAGCTTGTATTTACGACTCAAATAAACAACTCTATGTGTCAAATTTGCCTATTATATTTAATTTTGGCGCTATTAATAATATTATCTATCCAAAAGTAATCTAAAACTACGTAAATTGGTTATATGTATTAAAGTAAAAATAAATTATTTGAATTCTCTGAGTATTTTTCGAGAAAATCAGTTTTTTGCGTCTCCTGTAAAGTGTGTAAAAAACACTTATCGATTTTTGCACGCGCAACGACGATAAACAGTAATAAATACATACCTAACAAACTAATTACAGGGATTAGTACTGAATTTTTTGGATCCATGACTTCTTAGCACCCAGTGCGACCCTGTACGAAAGACAACGGCCAGCCAGGCTTGCGGTGATATTTTACTCTCCCTAATGGATTTAAAACCGAGCCGCCCACTCCTCAAGACTCAACCGCCACCATTAGTTTGCATAAGCTTCCTACACTCACTGTTATTGCTTATGTTTTATTTACTAAAGTAATAACATCGGACAGATATGAATTAATTATTTTTTGCATAACATTGGTGATGTCTGGATTGATTGCGTTCTTGTTAATCGTGTGTCGCTTGTGGTTCGATATATTTATTCATAGTCTTTACCTAGTTAAAATGGCAATGAGCCGGTCATATCTCTTGGAGAACTTACAAACGTTGGAGCAAACTAGTTCTCGAATGAAGACTGGGTCTAGCAAGCTAGTCATATTCTATATTTGTGTTTATTTTTATATACTTGTATATTAATACTTATACATTTACTGTTGTTATTATATTACTTAGAAATATATAATTATAAAGCCTTGGTTTATATCCGTACGCCACTAGGTGGCCACTGAAAATCAGCGCTTTGGTATGGTCTTGTACCATAACAAAGCATTATGCTGAGTGGTAACCTTTTTTGTCGAGGACACGACGTGCAACATTTAAAAAACATGTTAAGTATTTAAGTAGATACCTATTTATTAAGTTTGTTTGCCCGTCTGTTGACAAATAAATGTTTTTTCTTTTCTTTTTTTCAAGAGTGACTGCCAGGCCCGAGATCCTGTATTCAAGTCTCAGGTTGAGTAGTGTTATTGAGTAGAGAAGTTTACTAAAATGTATTAATATCTCATTAGCAGCTTGGTTACTAGTAATAATAGACCCACACCTATTACATGAGAGTTAAAGCATGCTCGCGAACTGTAGATGTACATAAGTATACACCTCTGCCTTACCTTTTGGGGAATTCAGGCGTGATGGTATGTGGAAGTTTTAGATCTAGAACAAGTTCGTAAATTTGAAGTAAAGCATTGCAGTTTACCCTTGTTTTATAATATGGAGTTGTGTTGTGAAATATAACAAAGAGCGCCCGCAGACTTGCGGAGCGTGCCGCGGATTATACGAAAACCTGAATTTATTAGCTGGCACATTAGCAGTACGTACTTAAAAATGCTTTCAAGATGTCGTGTTCCTCCGCACCCTTCTAGCGATTTTGTCGTACGACTTATGACACATACAATTACTATATCTGTGTTATATAATAGGCTACTTACATATAATATTTTGGTTGACACATTATTGTTTTACGGTTTATTACTTTTCTTAAATTATTATTTTTCATTTTGATTTCTGACATTTACGCGAATATTATACATTGAAATAAAACTACTTTTTACGGATTTTACTATTTTTGCTGGTATTTTAACATGTGTGGTCGTCCGTTCACAATTACAAATTCTCATGGAACCTGCGACCCCAAAATACTAAAGCCTAACACTTAGGCACTTCGCATTATAAGCATATAGCACTAAGAACTACGCTGCGTAGTTAGCGTAGGTAACAGATTTGATGAGAATTTATAATTGTGAACGCAAACATTTATAAATTTAGCTATGTATGTATATATACTTATGTAGGTATATTATGACTATGACAACCGTTTTTTAAAAGCTTATCAATTTCGTTCAATACAGTATTAAGTACTTGTATTTTCTCTCCAGATCGTCGTTGAGACAGCCACACAGAAAAAAGTAAGTGTAAAAGTCAAATTGTAATGAATGCTCAGTTGCATAAGTTTTGTACGACAGTTTCGTGAACGAAACATTAAATGAGTAAATAAATATGTAAACATAACACATACCAGTGATGGTATGTGTTATGTTTACATAACTCTGCCTTACCAGGTAAGGCAGAGGTGTACTAATGAACACCCAGTTCGCCGGTATATTTAGGTCCCATGTAGCCATTTACCCGTAACCGAGCACAATATAATTATGAAAACTGAGCTGCTACTGAGAATTTCAGCAATCATTGGATTTTCCCACGAAATTCTATGAAAATGGACGGAAGAGATACTGAGTTAGCAGTAGTAGGTAATAGTATAGAATTATCAAAAATCCTTTCTAAATAAAGTGTGTACATCAGATGCAATTCATCATAATGTTATCTAAAACAGTTATAACAGCGGAGTGTAGCGGTCGCGATAAGCCGCGACGATCGCGCGCCGCTTGTTTGTGAATCGCGCGATTACCATACCGACTGAACTCAGGACCCTTTTAGTGCCTGCAATAAAACAATTACTGCCAACGTCTTCAGACTCAAGATTATGCGAGAGCAGAACAAACGTACCTTGTTTGCCTACCCGCCCTTTATTTGATTGACGCAATGTAGTTATGCTATGTTCTAATGAGCGTATATATGTGTGTGTGTTGTGGGTGTAAGTGTGCGTGTAAGATCTATAACTTCACTTTGTGATTGATGAAATTCAAATAATTTCTGGTGTGTTGATTGAGCTGTGATGTTAGACTTTATGGGTGGGGTCCCGGTAGAAACAGGTAAACGGTAAATTAAAAAGCTATGTCCTCATATGAATTGTTATAAATCTATATTTTTTTATAAATCTACCAAATACCCATGTCGTTATTCCTACTGAACTAAAAGAAAATACTTCACCACTGCGCACACAACTAGTCTCATAAAGGTATGTTGGCTCTTGGTAACAAGCCGGGAAAACGCTTCACAGAAGAGGGCAACATCACGGTAAACGGAAGTAAACATAAACATGACCTTTTTGGACAAAATAACATCAAACTTCGCCCTTGACCTTAAACCTTGAAACTTGTCAAACATCACGTTTCTGCCTACTGCCCTGTCTGCATCACTGATCTGCCGACGCCATGCTTGTTGCTATTTGCTTTCCCCGCGACGCATATTAATGGTGTCCTTATTTTAAATCCGGGGATGTAAAGCGGTTAAGTCGAATCCCGGATAAATTACTTAGCGGGCCCGGTATAACCCGGTAGAGCTGGGTGCGGCCACAGAATAGCAAAATGAAGAAGACCAATTTAGGTGTTTTTTTTGAGTAGGTAATTCTCGACAAAGGTTAGACCATATAAATTACATTGCACTTAAATTAAGAATAGGTAATGTAAGTAAGCGCACCAATATTTTTGAAGAGCCATCGCTATGCGATAGAGTTATTATTATTATTTTTTTTACTGTAATACTGTTGCATTTATTAACGTATGTATGCTGATCACATGTTAGTTTTATTTCAATGTATAATATTCGCGTAAATGTCAGAAATCAATACATATGTTTGTTTTTAAGTGTTACTTTCTCATGTAAGTGAATTATATTTATTCTTATGGGAAATAATAAAGATATCTCAAACCTCATATATCTTGAAGTGCTGTCTCATATTGTGTAAGAACGTATAAAAAGAAGTTGCTTTTAGTCAGTAGAAGTTCGATATAACTCTTATTCTTACATTGGAAGTATTTTTACAAGGAAAAAGTTGATAACTCTAGTTGATACTCTTGAGGATGTAGTTGGAAATTTAGCTCAAAATAATATGATAAGAGGCCTAGACCTTCTTTTTGTATATTTTTGGCATTTTCCATGCTAAGATTTCAAAGTTATTTAGAAAAGGAAAAATACGACCGCGGGCAGGATTCGAACCTGCGTCTTCTGGTTCGGTACACTAGACGCTATGACCACTAAGCCACCGCGATACCTACCCGTCATGTCGAATTTTTCCTTCACATATTGAATTTACGTCTTTATGGTGACGTCAGTAACACCTATTGAAATGCAAGTTTTTGCTTTTCAACCGACACAACTTACTTTACAGTTAGTTCAATGCCGAACGATGCTACCTTACCTTCTAACTATCTTTTTGTATATTTTTGGCATTTTCCATGCTAAGATTTCAAAGTTATTTAGAAAAGGAAAAATACGACCGCGGGCAGGATTCGAACCTGCGTCTTCTGGTTCGGTACACCAGACGCTATGACCACTAAGCCACCGCGATACCTACCCGTCATGTCGAATTTTTTCTTCACATATTGAATTTACGTCTTTATGGTGACGTCATAGCGTCTGGTGTACCGAACCAGAAGACGCAGGTTCGAATCCTGCCCGCGGTCGTATTTTTCCTTTTCTAAATAGGCCTAGACCTTATTATAACTTATTCAACGACTTAATACATTTAACTTTGAAAATAATGATCTACAGTTTGTAGATTTAACATTGATGTAAAAGCGTCCATGAATACATAAAACTTTTAAACGAAACTTATTATTATTGGATGGTCTCTCAGTTCATGAATCCATGTTTCATGCTCCAAATAATCTGGTAAAAACATCAAAAAACAGCTGATTGTTTAGTAAAAACTTGTTCATTTCCGTGGCTGTTTTCCGTTACTAACCGTAAACACGACTTTCACCGTGCGAGATTTTACTTCAGTGTTGGCATTTTTTACTTTGTTAGCTCGATTTTTATGGGGAACGCTACAAGCTCTATAAACATCGTGATAATATCAGGGCGTAAATTTACGCTTGTATAGTAAAAACTGAGTGTTTTCAGGCAGGCTGTGGGTAGTGCTTGTCTAATGCCTAAGGGTTTTATTATGTACTAAACATGGTGCCCGTTTTTTCGCCTCTTGCTTAAACGTAGTTTTTCAATCAAAATGAAAAATTTCTGAGTGGATAATGTAATGTTTCAAGTATTTCTCTCTTTCCTTCGTAAACCGATAGTCAGGTATAGACGATAAATTCTGTAGATTAAAAACGGAACAAAGTCGTGACCGGCGCGCGCCGCATGTCACATTATGTGTTACTGTGCGATGGCCGTCCGACACTCATGCGGCGCGGCTAGGGTTGCTAATGAAGGCATTTTGTTGCTGCTAATGTTTTCATATACCATCACGCCTGTATTCTCTGAAAGATTAGGCAGCGAAGGTAATACTAATATTTTACGTGCACTCGCAGTTCGCAGGTATATTTTAACAATACTAAAAGGACGAGCTTATTGAAAACCCTTATTGGGTTCCTCTGTGAGTGAATTTTCAGCATCATTTAGCCTGACTGAAGAATCAAACTGAGGTACTGCCTCAGTTTTTGTAGTGTTGCTTGAAGCCACTGATTTAATATTTTTTTTATACCTCTAAGATTACAAACAAGCATACGGCTCACCTGATGGTAAGCGATTACCGTAGCCTAAAGACGCTTTCAACGCAAGGGGTATCTTACCCTGTCAGGATCGTGGCGAATCTCGCGGATCCCATGGCCATGACTATAGGGCAAATGAAGGCACGTACGGTTTTAGTTGGTATGAGTCCGACACACTGTCGCCTTCCCAAGTGGCGGATAGTCCATGAGAATTTTCCTTACTCAAATAACCGCGAAAAAAAAAGCGCGCCGAACCTATAAAACGAAAGAGGAATAGTTGGATTCGTAGTATACCTAAGGGTCAATGAGGCAATTTTAGAAAGAGCGCTATTTTTCTAAACTATCAAATGTTAATTAGCTAAACTTTCTCCTAGTTCACAGCCACCAGCATTATTCCTGTATATTAGCCTCTTCCATCGCTCCGTTATTGCCCCCTGGTTGACTATTGACGCCAGTAGCCGAACAAACGTCTACCCGCGTTCCACTTTGTATCGAAACAACGAATTGAATTTGATAATATCGTACGTGTAGAACTGATATGCGAAATAAAAAGTTATGCTGTCTGGCTTATTGTTTCGAAGGTGTTCGAAATAGTGTTATCGAATTTTTACCTCGAGTTTTGTGTGTATGATCCCTATATTGTTTAAACTGAAAAGTAGAACGGAGAAAATCTTAGCCGATTATGAATCGATTTCGATTTTTGTATTTTTTACTCGATAGAATAAACTTCCTGGTTGGTCCCATATTTTGGGTGAAGTCAGTTTTTTTTTTCTAAAAAGTTATTCCATAATTTTTCATAGAAGATAGGCAGCCGCCTATAAGACACCTAGTCACACGCGACATAAAACCTACTACTGAAACTACTACTAAAAAGCTATACTAATATAAATCATCACTAGACATCACGTTAACCTTTCATTTAATTATAACGTAGGATTTTATTTTTAAACCCTCGTTATGTTACAGGAATGGTTTAAAACATACGAGAGGTGTCACTTACAATCCAATTAATTACAACTTGGGCGTCGGGCGTTTCAAGTAAATTGTTTACGAGAATTCCGCCCCGGGATGTAGGATGAAGCCTAAGAATGACTTCGGGTACTCCTACACGTAGCTTAGACTGGATCAATGAGGAATGCTTGTTGTTGGCATTTCTTTAAGCCGGTCGACTAAGTTAAACGAGTTTGGCTCTCAGATACTCCAAAAAGGTATGATTTTGTAACTATATGGCTTTTTTACATACATACACTCACGCCTTTTTCCCATAGGGGTAGGCACAAACTAAAGAACGCCACTTGCTACGATTCTTGCATACTTCTTTCGCTTCGACCACATTCATACATCTTGTCATACATACACGCCGGTTGCGAGTACTACGCACCTGACCTTTTTGAAGAACCTCACCAATAAGGTCGGTATAAGTTTTTCTAGGGCGTCCCCTCTCGGCGGTTCCACTGACATTCGCCATTTAAATCCTTTTTGTTAGTCGCCTTTCATCCATTCTCTCGACATTTGCTTTTTTAATACGTGTATATCTTACGATGATAGTCTATCACCACCCTGGCCACCACGCTGGCCTAATGCAGGTTGGCAGACTTAAGATATCGATAAAAATCTCTCAGACATGCAGGTTTCCTTACCATATTTTCCTTCATCGTATAACGAATGATAATAAATGATTAATTAGCACATGATTTAAAAAAGCCAATGGTACATGCATTGATTATCACCTTTATGCATCATAAAACGTTGTCCAGGCAGCTAAGAAGACTTACGTACACATAATAATTATAATTATGACAATACAGTTCTATTTAATTATCTAGAACAATCAACAGTTAGAGATAACATAAACATATGGCAGTTATTGTGCCAGTAGGTATGGCCGGCTCACTGTTATAGAGTAGCGTTAAAAGTAACGGCGTAGTTACACGTTACAGCTCCAATATCGACAACTGTTACCAACTTTGTTTCTCTTCGAACGCATAGAGATGTTAATGTGTTCGGATATGTTGAGTATCCGAAGTAAACAAGTGGCGGTAACAATTATTACTTACCACTCTATTTATGAACTTCACGCGGCATGCAAATATTTATTTATAAAAATGCCTGTTTCAATTTCGCCGTGATCTTATTTGAATATATAATTTTGAATTATTTATCTTTGATATAATATCGTCTATATTCAAATGTTTACAGTCATCTTAAAAGCCTAAGTATTATCTTATTACTTCCTAAAGTGACTGCTTAGAAAGCTTTTACACGCCAAAGAACTCTCAATAGCGTAATATACCTTGCCACTCAGATCAACCCTAAAATCCCTCACCAATAATATCCGAACCTACCCAAACAATATCAGTCACGTTCACATCGAAAAAATACTCGTATTTGTCAAGTCTAAATCTTTCATGTCTTGATTTACGGAAACAAATGCTACTTAGTTGTGATAGTTTTTAATATGCGTAAATTTTGCACAATATTAGCTGTATTTTTATAATACATCAACGTAAAGTGACCTACGCGCATTTTCAGGTATTTTATACGAGGAATATATCAAGCAGGTATTTCCTCATATGAGGTGTGTTGGCACCACGGCTGTATTGCCGTAGTCATAAACATTTCGATACACACATACGAGTATATGCAGGCATTCTGCTATCGTCGGGAACATATTTCCTTGGCTCATATTAACTACTCGTAGGAAAGGCAGCTGCGTCTTATATAGCTTGGAAGTGTTTTTAACCCATTAGTGTAAATAAAATATATGTATATATCCATGGAGTTCTTTAAAAATAAAGTAGGTATAAAAAAAACTAAATTGAATATAGTAAATAGTAACAATCAGTAGCTCAACAGCATCGCTTTTTTCCTTTAGGTAAAAATATTAAGTTCACCTACTTACATGGGTCATTAAATCATCGAGTCTAAAGAGAAATACTGGAACAAGTATACATAATAGAAATACCAAATACAGGCTGTCTAGATTATATTATACAAAGTTGTTTATTCACACGTCAATCTTCTTAGCCCCCAAAATTGCGCAAGTTTACAAAACTGTCACAATGTAGGTCGCAGACGCATTTGTGCGACATCAAATAGCGGTATGAAATGCGGTCCAACACGACGCGACGCGGCGCGGCGGCCGCGTCGTCAGCACACACGTCATTCCGCTGTGTCGCGTGGAAACCTGTTCTACGGTTTATCGTCTATCAGTTGCAGGTGAATAAGGCTGTAAGCATATTGCCACTGTATTGGTACTGTGAATGGTTAACATTAAATCTGTTTTAATAAAACACTTGTTTTAGTTAGTAATAGCTTGTTATATCATGTAGATCGGTCAACCTATGTTATGCTTCTTGTTTGCGCTGGTCAAGAATGGTAGTCCTGGTGACCATTTTTTAAAACATAAAAATTAAGTTGTTATAGCGACATGGATCAGCACAAACACTCAGCACACACACACACACATTAACGTCTAGTTACACTGGAAGCCGAACCCAGATAGAAGGAAAGGATTTAGGCTGTAGTACAATGCTGATTATCTTATGTATATCTAACGTAGATCCTTATAGATATCCTACGCAGCCTCATGCGGGTTTGTGGATGTTTTTGTTGAATGTGTTTCCTTAATTTCAAGTCTCCGTTCGACGATACCAATGCTGTTGTTCAAAACTACAATAACATAAACAACAGTACGAACAATCTGCGGCAACAAAACTAAAGTCTAAAACTACTGCCCATCAGATCTGGATTAGGAGCAATTTATATCAGTTAATTCTCGATTACGCCTCATTTGGGAGCGAGTCGATACTTTTGGTTTAAGGGCCGACTCTAATCTTGATTTAAGTCAAGACTTAGCTGTTTGGGACGCGTTGTGGCTGCGAGGGAGTCAGGCCTCTGAAGATGTTAAGTCACTAGTTGTGTATTTTGTATTTGTTTGTTTGTGATTATTTAGGGTTCTTGAAACGTTTATAGAATTAAGAGCGTTAGATTTGTAAAAAGAAAATGTGGTATTGTGGTACCCTTATAATTCTATTTAGTCTGAATGCCTTATCGTTCTGGAGCTCGCAACCGCGGTCGTTGAGCGTAGTAACCAGGAACAAATCCACAGCCTTGTTAGTCTAGTAGTTCTAAACACGACTGCTATACTGGAGGTCCTAGGTTCGAGTCCCAGATCGAGCGTGTATGTTTCCGAGACCGAGACTTTCATAGAAAAATCCGATTTTTATGAAATTCTCGGTAGCAGCTCGGAGTTTGGATTTGTATCTGGTTAATGGCAATAGGCTCGCCATCTATTACATGGCGCCTAAACATTCTGGCCAACTGTGGGTGTACTTTGGCACTGCTCTGCCTAACCCTTTGCGGATTACAGGCGTCATGGTATGTTATGTTTGTTATGTAATCCTAATACCGAGTTACTAAAACTATAACCTACTTGACCTGAGAATGGACCACAAGAGGAATAAGGCAGGTATTTTCTTATTTATCTATTTTCCTTATCGTGCTGAAGGCAAAAAACAAAATAGATCATTCCAAGGGTTTTTTTAATAACACAGTCGTTTCTAAATGATTAACCGCTGTACAAGCAAAAACTTGGCAATAAATAAATAATAGCACAATTATCGTAACGTTTTATTTTCCTTGTGTCGACCGGAGAGCATCAATACGCGATCACCAGTCATATATTATGACAAATACGCTCCCGTTCCCCCACTTATTGAACAGCTATATATGTCACTATGTAGGCGGGTTCAGAAGGATCACAAAACACCTACTACTAACTACCTACTTATATTTTATAGTATACATAAATGATGAAACTAACAAACAAAAAAAAAACAAGACAAATATTCATACATAAGAAACAAGTCTGATCTTCGTGTTGGAATAAACTTGATGTTTTGGCGTTAATTCTAGCAAGTTTGAACATTTTGACCAGTAAACGGCTCTAAATTTTAAACGTTTTAATTTACTCGAAGAAACGTGAAAAACCGACAAGACGTGGAGATAGACAGAGTATATTGCAAACCAAAGGATACTGTAAAAAAATAAAAAGTCACACCACAACAGAGGAGCTATTTGCTCAGTGATTGCGCAAGTATGACTGTCCTCATCGCTATTTGTTTACATAGGTACGTTGCAATTATGGACCTTCTGTAATGTCGTGCACTGTCTACTCAAATATACTCGTGTTTCGTAATATTCACCTGATCGTAGACTATGGCTTTATTAGAACGTTATTGCTTCTCCAATTCCACATGCCGCGAATATTTTATTTATTCGTATTTTTATATGTCACAATTTTTTTAATAATTTTGGCAATTGATTGGTTTTTATCAGTCCATGTCGAAATTATAAAATAAATCTTTTATATTTAAAATGGTAATCTACTATATTTTTTCTAGTTTACCTTTTATATCTGATCATTTTACATGTATGACAGTCGTTAGTTGTAGTCAACTCAGGACTTTGGCAATACTCAGAAAATTAGATAGCAGAGGTCTGGCAGTCACTCGTGTAAAATACTGGTATTCAGCCGCATCTGGTGAGATTGGAAGTCCACCCAACATGGTTCGGAAAACGCTCGGATTATGATGATGACCATGATATCCATGTTGTAAAATAATGAGACAGAGCAGGAACCCTTAACGCAGGATGAATTGGTTAGTCGCTCGCTAACCGTGTTATCTCATTCTTAAAGTACCTATTACCTTTATGTCGGTACCAATTCAGTAAGAAACTAAAATAGGTCATTATAATAACGTCTAGTCTCAAATGATGTCCAATACATTTTCCTTGTATATAATGAACGGGCTTCTACTGACGAAAGCAATTAAGCTTGAAAAGATTTTAAGCCGAATAACAGAACCTCAAATTCTAATATCTGTTATAAAACGCATTTAAAACAAAGACCGAATTCCCGGACCATTAAAATCGTCAATAATTATCCGTTCTTTTATAAGGAACCAATTAATAAGCAAAAAAAAAATGCAAAATGGGAAAACTGGGATGGTATAATTGCACGCCCAAATTACTAGAGCAATTACAAAAGAAAATATGACAAAAGTGGTTCGCTTAACGTAATGGTCGACTTTACAGTAATTTCTAGTCCATTTGATTAAAAAAGCTCGCATCCAGAGCCGATTGATTCAGTTTTACAACCCAATCGCTCTTAAATTATACGTTGAAACACTTTATGTTAATGGAAATAAGAGCGGATTTTGTGTTTTTCGGATCATTTAAATTTGTAATTTCAATAACGCGGAACCTCTTCATTTGGAACGGTATTACGTTAAAAGAAAAGGCTTCAGTGACTATTAAGAATGTTGGCATTACTCCCCTCTCTGTTGGCGGTACGGCTCGGCTCAACTCCGGATCGGAGAACAATAATTGGCTTCGGATAATTTTGAATGCACCCCATTCAAAATTATCCTTCAGAAGAATGCATTTAAATATAATTAACTGACAGTTTTAGTAGACTATATAATAGACTAAACCCTTTCATTCTGTGAGAAGAGACATGTGCCTAACAGTGGGATAGTATATGGGTTGATGATGAACAGTTTTAGTATAGTCAGTTTTATAGTAATTATTATGTTATGTAGTTCCAAGTAATTTTGTGTTAGGATACAAATGAATAAGTGAGTTTAGGTATTACATTGCCAATGTTTTTTAATTGGATGATGTCGAATATTAGTTAATTGGCAACAGTTTGTAGAATCTAAGCATACCTCATTATTCTGGTGGTCGTAAGCGCGACTGCTATGCTAAAGGTCCTGGGTTCGATTCCTAAGTCGAGCAAAGAAAGTGTTATTGGGTTTTTCCATGAAATTCTCAGTAGCAGCTCGGTGTTTAGATTTATAGCAATAGACTCGCCTCATACGTGGAACCTAAACATACCGGTCACTTGTGGGTTCAGTACTTCTGCTCAACCCTTATAATAAGCGTGACGGTTAATAATCCGTTACCGTTAATAGATTTATTTTTAAGACTCACTGTTTTGCAACTACATATAACTGTTGACTGTCCCTAATAAATAAAATATCATGGTATGATATGTTATGTGTATTCTTTTTAGTATATTTATATTGCAGAACAATTAAAAAACCTATCTAAAAGTTTAATAAACGTACAGCATAGCTTTTTAATAAACGTCTCAAAACCAATCTCGTCTTAACGCCCGTCAAATAAAACTTTAAACTAGAAAGCCAGTGTTCCATTATTTTTCATTAAAAACACTGCACTTGAGGCGTGACCTCATTCGCCAATGCATATTCCATGTCTTATATTTTCTTATTTGCCCGTTCCCGCCGCGCGCCGTTCAGGATAGCTCCATGATTGGTGTTCTGATCGCCCTCGGAAATATTGTTCGCGGCAAAAACAATTTCTGAAGATATTGTTTGTTTGAAATACTCGATGTATTTTGCTTTTAAAATTGATTTTGAAATAGGACACTGTGTCAAGATTGAGAAGTGAATAAGAGGCTTTGTGGGACATTCCGTCGGTTTGTATTCGTTGTGGGCGATCCGTGGATTCCGAAAGTAGTTGTGTATCAGTCTGGTATAATATTTTTAATTTAAAAAGCAAAATTGGTAATAAAAATTAATTTGTGATTCTGTGGGAACAATAGTGTATTTAGACAAATCTTCTTTACATTTATATTATAACTCTATTGCATCTGTGGTTTTTTAGTAAAGGCTTAAGTCCTACCTAAAATCTGAACTATTAGCTACTAGAGAATAATCTCGTTTAGTTAAAAAATTCAATGTTCCTTCACATAAACACGGGTAATATAATACTTTATCACGATGTACATGAATGTAACCTTACAATAATAGCAACACGTCACTGCTTCACAATTGGTGCGGTGGATCGGCAATAACTCGCCATTTTATATTATGTCGTCGCTGAACGAATGAATGAACGAACGATGACTGGTGAACCACTGAACGTAACAGACAAATAAAACATTTTTATATTTATAGGTTTATGGGATTGTTTACTTAGAAATATTACTATCGGCTTACACTAATGTGATGTTGTTAATATCATAATATGATTTAAAATTTAAAAAATATTCTGAAGAAACTTCAAGACCAAATACTTGTGTCTTATAAATATTCTGGAAATGTTTATTTCTTACCTATCAACTGTAGTTACTGCTATACTAACTGAAACATATTTTCAGCGATTAAATTGGATAGAAATCATACAAATATTTTCGTGGAGAGCAACAGCAAATTTTGTTATAATCAAATGTGGTGCTATTCCGAACAGCAGCTCCAGACATTTTCGATGTTGAACGCGAAATAAGCTAACGTGTTAGCTACGGTGAATAGCTCGACTCGGTCGCGCCTCGCGGGACATGACAGAAATGCGCGGCAAAAATGAGATACAGCGACTGTGTGGGGTTTTTAAAGTTAAAAAAATATATAAATTTGAATTACTCATTAGCCTCAAAGCTAGGTTGTAATACAAATATTTTTCAAGTTGTAATTGTTACAAAAGCAGTTTTCAATACTGGAAAGTTGCGCGCCTACATTTTCAGTATAAGCATTCCTCTGTCCAAACAGCTAACCTCTCTTTATACGGAAACCCTATTTCATTATTCTATAGGCTTAAACCAATGAATTGCTTTCACATGACTGGAAAAGGGCTTTCACGCATAAAAATAATCGCGATAGAGGACGTTGCCGCTCTGGATCGAGTGGCAGTTGTGGCGGCAGTTGTCTTCAATAAAAAAGACAGATCAAGTACCAAAGAGATGCCTCGTTTTTAAATGTGTGAAGTCTACATCTAGATTGAGAGAGAGTTTAAATTCTGAGTCCAAAGCTTATAAGCCATACGATGGACTTCCTCGTCATGATATTATTCTTGAATTTTGAACATCCTTTTCTACTCCATATTCAACGATGAATCCACGCGGATGTTTTACTTCGAAAATATTTCACCTCTCCCATTGCAAAATAAGAACATTAGGTATTTCTTGTTAGAGGTAAGTACGTGTTACTTACCTCTTACTCTAGTCTTAATGGATCCTTTTTCATTTATAAATAATGATGGACTGACCACTTATTATTCCTAATGGGCTTTTAACAAGATTTAATAAAGCCTTCTGTTAAAATGCCATCGAATTTGATGGATTCACTTCGATTGGACTTAAATCGTTAATTTTTAAAGAAATTAATGGATTAAGTTTTTCTTTTATTATTTAATCGGATTTGCTAAGTGTGTGAGTTTTTAATTAAAAGGGTTTAGAAATTGGAATGTATAGAAGAACGTTATCACGAAAAGCAATCAATGAAATTAATTAAATATTTTTGTGCCCATGCGTTTTCAGTTTTATAAAAAATATTAATCAAGTTGGGCATTTATCTGCTTTGCCTTTTCACAACTAATTGGGGTCGGCAATAGGTCGGCAGGTCTGAGAGGTCATTACTAAACCACGATGGACTGGTACACGAATCCTGGGAATATATACATTAGTAAAAATTGCGACTCGGAAAGTCAATAACATCATAATAAGTATATAACTACTATAAGTATAGACTATACTACTATATACTTTACTCCCTTATTATAAAAGACGGAATAAGTAAAACCGAGGTTTCGAATAGCTTCGTCTCATTTTGTGACATGATGTCTGGGATTTATTCTGAACCTATGTTTAGACATGGTTTAAATTTGTTATTCATGTAGTCTCTTTTCTTTATACAGATAATCTTGCGTGTAATTTCTACATAAAATTATTTATAATAAATTATTATCGTAAGCAATAAAAAGAATCGGCTCTATCTAAAAATACAGTGGTGCTAGAATATATCGAACTCTCTCTTATTAATTAGGCTATGACAAATAGAATTACCGATTGCGCATCAACGGAGAGGATTCCGGCGACCGGGACCGCAATTAACTCGAACCGCGGTCCCAGTAGCCGGATCCATTTATTTTAATATTTTTCTTCCGGCGACTGGGACCACCAACAAATTAATATAAAATCTATTGTTCAAGTCAAAAAGTACGGTCAAATAAAAAAATGTTGTTATAATTAAAGAAAAATTCTGATAGAAATTAACATTTATGATGGTGAGTGGCGACACTGCAGTCCTTATTGCCCCACAGAGAGTCGGTCAGGGCCTCGTCTCCACTTTGCCCGTATTGGGTAGCTGCAGTGGAACGCCCGAAGGACTCTCAACTCTAGCCACGCCAGAGGGGGGCCGCCAGAGCTATATGTTTGGGGGTGGAAGTGTCTTATGGTATAATAGCGGGGAAACCCAATCCAGGTCTCTCAAAGACCCGGGACGGTCAGCCACTCACACCGCTGTTGCCGCCTTCTGCCTATACTGGCAGCTTTTCGGGGCGTCTAGCTAGTGAGGTGGCGAGTCACTGTCTGCCATCCCCAAGGATGTATGTTCAAGGCTGTAAGACAGAAGCTGTTTTCCTCCGGCAGTAGAGGTTATCAGTCCACCAAACCCCCATATCCATAATCCCAGTAATTTATAGTTCCATATTTTACAAAAGTCCTACACTCGCCCGGGTTATTGCATGCCTGTACTTCTATAGTGCAGGTGACCAACCCGGGACACTCAATGTCCCGGGTTGGTCCCCCATCAAAATCTCTCCAAGGGTCCGCTACACATTGGACTTGTGTCCCCGCGCAAGCCCGCCAAAAGAACGGATGTTTTCCTCACGGGAGATACGCAATGATATCCAAAAAGGAGATACATAATAATAATAACTTTTTATTTGCCTAATAGGAGTAACACAAATTAAAGTACTACTTGGAACATTTTTTTGTTTGACTGTACTGTTTTTGACTTTTGAACAATAGATTTTAGTATTAATTTATTGGTGGTCCCAGTCGCCGGAAGAAAAATATTAAAATAAATGAATCCGGCGACTGGGACCGCGGTTCGAGTTAATTGCGATCCCGGTCGCCGGAATCCTCCAACGGAATTAAAATGCAGGTCTTAAAAAACATTTTAATAGCCACAGGCTGTTAAATTCAGTTAGTGCACCATCAATAAAGATTGGGCGTGCGTTTAATACAATCGGGCTGGTCGGTGGTGCGCGGATCGCGACTGATTGCGGAGTCCACCGGTGACTTACGAACGTTGACGCCAGTAATTGTCGTGTCGGAACGCCAATTCGTTTCCCGCGCTCATTTGAATTGTATATTAATGAAAACTAAAATTGAATTGCTTATTGTCGAGTCATATTTTAATAGTTTTCGGTATTGTCACCTTTATTCATTGCATTGTAGTGGATCTTACAATGTTATATTATTTTTGCTGAATATGTTAATATATACCCAACCGCCTTCCGTGGCGGCGTACTAAAATCATTGAGGATTTATACCCTGTAAAAAAAGTTTATGTGTAAGCTCACAAAAATCAATCAGTGATATTTTTAATGTCAAATTATTGTATATATTATTTTAACTTAGTTTTATATTCATCGAGTTTTAAAAACAAACATTAATTAGATAATTATCTATACACATAAAATGCTTTGTCCTGAATGACTCACTGACGGATCAACGCACAGCCTAAACCGCTGATCTTAGAGACCTGAAACTTGGAGGGTGTATTCTTTGTATGACGTAGGCATCCGATAAGAACGCATTTTCCGAAATTCTACTCCTAAGGGGTGAAAAAGTGGGGCGAAGTTTGTATGGGACTACGTGATTCCTTGGTCCAATCTACTTCAAATTTTGCATAAACATTCTTTAACAGAATTGATGGAAGACGTGCTTCTTATTTTATTGAAACTCATCGCCTAACGGGGTTAAAAACGGGTAGAAAGTTATTTTGGGTGTGATTTGCATTAAAGTTAATATCAATACTCCTTAGTGCTTTTGATTTAAATTACATTTTATTTCGACACATGTCTGAAAACTCAATTCGATGTTTTGATTTATGTCAAAACAGATGATCATATTTTGTATGGCAAACAAATTAATTTGTGAGAAGGAAAAGAGGAAAAGTCGTAGATGGTTGGGCAGGAATAACAAACGTGCTGTAGGTAGAGTGGACACAGTTCACCCGAATAACACAGTGTTACCATCTTCGCTTACATCTGCACGAGGTTAGGCGTCCATCATCCTTCGATGACTTGAAGACTGTCAACGGTGTCCTCCAACCAACTTTTCAATTAGCTTACATGTAACTTGGCTTGCTAGAGGACGACAAACATTGGGATTCTGCCCTAGAGGAAGCAGCCTTATGCGAGTCGCCATTTAAAGTGCGTGAACTTTTTTCTATAATGCTGGCATTCTGTAGATTACAGACACACTAATAAATGTCTGGTTATAATAGGAGAAACTGAATTAGCATTAGGAGGATAAAGCCTACAGCAGTACGGGTTGCCTCAGCCTTAGAAGGCTGAAGGCTTACCTACACAATAAGGGGACTACCTGAAAGAAAAAAGTTACGACGTCAATTCTTAGTAGAACTGGTGTCAAGTAGTGAAGGCTCTCTAACCAATGAACAAAGACCTATCTGTCGCATCGTATCGTTTCCGGAACGCTAGCGCCATCTAGCCGACGTTGGTTACAACTCGCTGTTATGTCACACATCGCGTGATGTAGGGTGGGGGTGTTTGACGGAGTCGTGTCGTTATCTGTCGGGGAGTCCGGCGCACATTCGTTGCCTGGCTCTGGTGCGAAGCGGACGCACGGAGCTCTCT
Organism: Acronicta alni; assembly: GCA_964056405.1. NCBI lineage: Eukaryota > Metazoa > Arthropoda > Insecta > Lepidoptera > Noctuidae > Acronicta > Acronicta alni. The sequence goes on from OZ043916.1 coordinate 17,937,341, forward strand.
CATATTCGTTGCCTGACTTTGTTCTGATGCAGACGCACGGAACTCTCTGACGTTTCGTTGTGTTAAAGTGAAAAGTCTGAAGTTGGCCTATCTACGTTTTTCAATACTGTTATAAGAAATGTCTACGCCCACATAATGTCCGACGGTGATGGGTCCACCCACGATTTTACCTTCTGTTCCGACATATCTATTTTCTTTGGATCCTCCTGGTGGAAAAGGCAAGAATTCTATTAAATTTACTGTTGGCCAAAGCGACCCGAGCAGACGAAGCGGGAAGCGGTTTCATTTGTGGCTTTCAGTGACAAAACTACATATGATATTCCATTAATATGATGTTCCACTCCATTTCGATTTCGTTGTAAAAAGATAATACTTCCGTGTCACTGATTAGATTAAAGGCCTAGCTTCGTGTTCATAAAATATAACATTTTTTTATTATTTTCATGTTTATTTAACCTTTAAATCCCTACACTATAATAAAGATTGTTATACGTATTTTATATATATTGTATTCAGACATTGTAACATAATAAATTATGTTATCAAAAAATTAAAAATGTAAAAAACCAATTAAATATCCTATTAGAACGATTTTAGACTTCTACGCGGACGAAGTCGCGAGCAAAAGCTAGTATAAATATAAACGAATATACGATAACAGACAAGCATAAACTACATAACTTATTAAAGCTGCCAACAGCGACGGCCTTAAGATCTATTGAACTTGTGTTTTCACCTATGTGTAGGCAAAGTTATTCTAATATAAATTTAATATTCAGAAAGAAATAAATAAATTTAATATTCAGGGCAACGCAACTCTGAATAATTTAAAATTACAAATATAAGCGTGGATAGGCCTAGAAAGTGAATTTTCAATTAAGGGATTCGTAAGGAGCGGAATTGTTTTGCGAAAGCATTCAAACCTACTTTTCTTGGTCAAAAAAAACGGAAGTCAAATGAAATCCGCTCCCCCAATCTTTGTTTTATGGGGACACATTTGATCATTGCTTAATTTGTAACTTTAGTAGTCTGTTATAGATACAAGCAGTAGGGCGATAATTACATGCATCCTCCGGACCTTTTTCCCAACTCTCTTGGGGTCGTCTTCCTTTCTAACCAGAGACCGTACCACGAAGTGTTATTGCGATCGTTTTGCGATTGAGAGGGAGGGATGCGGCTCTACACATTGAATAGCGCCATCCCTTTCAAACAAACTAAAGATGATCGCGTTCACTTCGTTGTAAGGCCCCTAATGCGGCTGAATATTAATATTTTACACGAAGCGGCAGTGATAGCCTAGTTGTATGACCATTGGACTACCGAGTCGAAGGTCTCGAGTTCGAACCCAAGGCCTTTGACTTTCGAAATCATGTACGTATTAATAATTAATTATCAGTCGCTTAAACAGTGAAGGAAAACATCGTGAGGAAACCTTGCCTTAGAGATTTACTCAACGGCGTGCCAACCCGCATTAGGCCAGCGGGGTGTACTAATCCCTCTCAATCTGCAAGAGGAGACTCGTGCCCAGTGGGACAGTAGGTTGATGATGATGACACGAAGCGAGTGCCATCAAACCTCTGCAACCATTCTGGGCAATGCCGATATGCCGACTAGCGTAGCCTAACCTTACACATAAGTTGTTCAGCCTAGTTATTACTCAGCCACGAGCCCCTCTGGCTGTAGGACAATAAGTTTTAATCATTGTTCCGTCGAGTATTGTCTATAGGTACTTGTATTTCACTCCTTTTTTAGCACAAATCTGGTCCAAGACATTACAATATGATCCAATATGCCATCGGTTTACCTATATTTCCTTTGGCAAGTTAAAGATCTTAACCTTTAGATCCCACGGCTTGCAAAAGTTCACAATGTATTCCAATAATCAAGGCGTATTTAAAAGTCGGTAACTAGTCAACTGTATTGTACTGAAGTACATAAAAATACAAACGTATTTTTAAAAATAATTGGCAGAGTATTCCATGACGGGTCGGTTGATACCAATTAAAAGTAAACGGTCAACCCCTTTCTCTTTGATTTTTTAATGGCGACATGGCAACCCTTGCGACGGTTTGAATGATCAGTTGGAAATGTATTTAGTATATTTAGTAAACAAGGGGACTTTTCCTTTTGTTTTTTGCGAAAGGAATACAGCTGAAGGTGTAGTTAATATTTTTTTCTTCTCCTGCTCGAAAAGCGACTCATTACTACACTAATACCGAGGGTGAAAGTAGCTCTTTAATGCCCTAGGGCCGTAAAGTTGTATGAAAACCCATTATTATAATGAATAACATCTTCACAAATCATAAAAGTAATAACTTTTTGATTGAAAAATCTAAACAAGTTCGTATATTTAATAATAAAAACAAAAGAAGCTTCATGAACTGAAAGTCTTAGATATCTAATTGTTTTCCGTTACATTTCTGTTATGTATATACTTCTTTTTATTTTCTTCGTAGGTGAAGCTCGGGCCACACTCGTTAATAATGTGTCACTTTCTCTCCTTGGTGAACAGTTTAATATATCAAATTAAATAAAAATAAACGTCTTAATGATCTAGGAATTGCTTATAAATAAACAAGAGTAGGTACCTAGTCCAAACTCTAGTTCAACAGAGAAATACCATCCCTATAGCTGCTGTTCGGGTCAGTGGAATCGCTCTCTTGATTGATAGGAGATTATGATAGGACGGTCTGGGGATCACGCCGTGGTCACTAGTGCAAAAGAGAGGATCTCCAAAACAGATCCGGGCCTTTGAATATTATGCACGAAGAAGGATTCGGTGCTAGATTTATCGAGTGGTTGTTCAGTAGTCGTTAGCAATATTTTCCAGCATAGACGGTTAGAAGATTATTAAGTTTGTAGATGAGAAAGCAGAAGAAAGATGATGTCTGTATTTCTTTTAAGGATAAGCAGGATAAGTTTTAATGTACGACATTTGAGTACTTCGAGACGCATGTTGGCGTAGCTGTTGAGTGGCCGTCTGCCAGTACCTACGGTGAGCGATTTATTCAAATTATTTCAGATTGTGTTCAATCAATAATCTTCTGTTCTGATTACATCGAGCTCAATCAATATTATAATTAGCCTGGGGTCTTTGATAAGTTCAGTTAAAATTCGTTCTAGTCAGGGCCCATTAGTCAAACGCCAATATTTCATTGTTAATTTTAACGAGGAATATCCCTATTCAACCGAAATTCCTGAGGGATGAATATTTTGCGTGAAATTAAAAAAGTTTCAGACGTTTCAGTACGAGTAAGGGCGCATCTTTGTGCTGTGTCCAGTCATCGGGTGGACTGGGGAGTTTCGTTAATATTCTGAAATAAATATAACAACGCAATTTTTCTTCATTTCGATTTATGAACACTCCAACAGAGGCAATATAGATTTATGGAGGTGAAGTATTCACTGGTTCTTAAAAATTTTACGATTCATTTTGCGACTCATTTTCATCACACTCAATAAAGTAGATACAACCATTTTCATGTGAAAGATGAATGTATGTGAAAGGTTAAGCGTGGGTGTTTTTTATTTATTCATTTAAACTAAACCTCAACTTTCTTAGAAGTGTGTTTCAAGTCGAGATGACACAATACGATATCAACAAATAAAGAAGTTTATTTTGTGTCGTATCTGTTGTTATTTTATCTTTCTATTTATAGTACCTACGTAGAAGTTCTCATTAGGTATACCAATTGCCACGAAATGTACTCCATAATAGTCATGAATTACAAATGATTTACGTTAAAAATCACAAAGTAGACTCCTCTGAGGCACGCTCTACATTATATCGGAGACGTTTTAAATATTAATTCTGTCGTGATCCTACCTAGCCCGCGCTCCCCAAGGCGACTATCAGCATTCCGATAATTTCCCTTAGGTACGTATCGACCAAATTGACTTATGGAATTGTTACACGCTGCTGGAATTTCAACAATTCATCATTTCTCGTTCAGCCCACCCGGTCGTATTTTATTATCAACTTTTTGCTCCCGATAACTGGTTTCCTTCCTCGGAGGGTGGGTCCACCCATTTCTTACGGAATGGAATATTTTTTCATCGACAATTTTTAATGGTTACGTTTCGAGTGTCAGATAATAAAATATTTTTCGGCGCTTTCAAAAATATTTTTGTAGAATTCGTTTTTCACTGGTAGTAACGTATGTATAATGTTATTTCTGGGGGAGTGCGGTGAGATTGAAAATATAGGAACGGAGTTTATGTGGAAGATCATAATATTGTAAAGAATGGGTCCCCCAAGCATTCATAGAAGTTGTTGGTCTTTATGAGTACATTTCACGATATTATTTACATTCACAATATTTTCTTTTAAAATTAAGATATTTTATGGAAAATAGGCCGAGTTTCAGGCTGAGACTCGTTTTTGTTATTACAATATTTCAATTTGCTTAAGAGTATGGAATTAAAAAATAACAAGGGTACTTATAAAAGTCGGTCTACCTACCACTACTTACTGAATAAATTTAATTATGTCTTTGATGCTGACATCACAAATTAACGAAACTTGCAAAGAAAATACTAAATCAGCCATGTACAGCTTGTTTAGAAAGTGATTTAAAATGTGTGTGATCACCGATGGGATCTCCGAGATCTCCAAACAGTAATACAAGTAACAGATGACGGCAACTCGCTAGGCGGGAGTGCTGCTGCAACTTTCACATCACTAAGATTACCAGTACAATGAACTTAAGGAGGATAGTCCACAGTGAGTTCTGAATTCTGTTAATTATAGGATGTATTGATTGCAGTGACGATGGGATCAAATTTAAAAAATGATCAATTTGGCTTCCTGTTTGGCAATAATAAACACTAATATACACTGTTCGAAAAGTTATCCGGTAGTAATTAAGTTGTATGGAGTCTACTTCACTTTAATACAAAAATCTCCAGCAACAAACACCTACATAAACTCAAAGTCAATTTATAACTCAATTGAAACTTATCAGGTAGCTAAGTGGAAATTTTAACGAAGATAGAACGCGGGTCAGTATTGTTATTTTTTTTTGTAATGGAATAGAACATTCATTCTAGGCCCAAAGCTAAATAGTTTCAGGCAATCAAGCCGACGCGTACTACCTATTTACAAGCAAGAGGATTAAGGTTTGGAGAGGTGCGATCTTCAAGGCGACTTGAAAGACGAACTACGATACAGAAACAAATTCATGGGCAATCGCGCTAGGCCCTCCTGCTCTTGCAAGTTTCAGTTAAGTACGGTAACCAAAATGTATATGTTGCAAGGACAGTTCCACAGCAGGAGTGGTTTAGCTTTGGGATAAAAATTTGGAAATGACAACGTATTTGACGTATGTCAGAAGCATTTTGGAACTGGAACCAATAGAAAATTGGCGCTGGATCACCTATCCTGTTTTGTCTTACTAGTTCCCCGCCCCTGCTTCGCACAGGTATGTTAATAAATTATATTCTATGTTATCGCTCAAAATAAAAGTTTCTATTGCTAAATAAAGTTTAAAATCGGATAAGTATTTTTTTTTGAGTTTATCCAAACATACAAAAAATGAAATATTTTCTCTTTATAAAATTTATTTGGATGTGCTAAGTTTATAGTGTGCTATTGAGAAATGTCGCTATATTTCAACTGGGTGTAATTACGAGTTAATTATTAATTGTATAATTTTAAATTAAAACTTAAGACTAGCAAAAGCCAATCACTCGGCTGCTGCGTTTATCTTCAATTATTTCTAGATTATATCTTAAATGTGTCGTTAGAGCAAGTCAAAAACAAAAATAGCCAGACAACCAGTATATCTTCAGGATATCCAGAAATTGAGTTGTGGAGGTCTGATGGCAGCCGCTTCATATAAAATACTGATACTCAGCCACATTCGTTGGGAAAAAGCACGGAGAATGACGAGGATGATGATGATTGTACACGTGTAACATATTATGAAACATATTTTTTTTAAATGTATTTTCTTACTATCTCAGTCCTAAAACCTTCCATGGCATGGTTACTATACCGCGACTGGGGGTGAGGGAGGGGAACACTCAAAAATGCAATAAACGCACCTCGCGGACCACTCGACGTGCATTCTTGAGTCTGCGAGTTCACCGCTGCAACGGAACATATTAAAGTAGAAAACATTGTGTATATGATTATATCTTATACATACTACTTGTTTATTTACTTGTGGAAGATACTGCGGTTTAGAATTTTAGGAGGCATCATGAGTGAACTTTTATAGTAGGAACTTACTTTCTTTAAAAGTAATTTTAGTACAGAAAGTACGTGTATGTAAGTAGATTTTTAAAAAGGTTATTTATCTTATCTTCTTATTATTAACACAAATATAAGGATTTTAAAGTCTAAATCTGAAGCTCTATATTACATATAAATATATCATTATTTTGATGTTACAGAAAGTGATTGAATGGAAATATTTTTAAATAATAATAGCATTTCACTACTAGATAGGTAACACACACCGCACTTCCCAAATATGTATCATAATTCATAAATACAAATAATAGACAGTAAATGCTACAAGAGACGCGCTGTTTAAAATAGCGTAGCACTCACTAGACTTGCTAGGAGTACTACGCCGTAGTAACTAATCTGCTACGAAGTAACCAGTGTTCTACGCTGCACTAACCAGTGTACTACGCCGCCCAGTGTTCTACGCCGCACTAACCAGTGTGCTACGATGCACTAACCAGTGTGGTCCACCGTGGAGGATCTGCTCACCAATAGATTTAAGCAATCCAATAAAACTATAATCTTAATACCTCACACAAAATTATTAACTATCTACGTATTCTTTTAATTCTAATTTTGACCAAATCTCATTGCTTTACAATAAACCTTTTAAAAAAAATGCAGTTTAATTACACAATCTTCAGCAAACATTTAATGCAATTAAGTTACAATGTATCCGAATGTACGTGCAGCGAACAGAAAGTAATTAAATTAATTAATCATCTTACTAGCTCGCATTAAAAGCAATGTAAAAAGCAATTAAATTGAACGGACGAGCGATGCTCAACACAGACGAAATCTTAATTAGCGATGAGATACAACGTGTTTCACGTGCTGTTATTACGAGACTGCAACCAGAAATCGGACATGATAACAATTTATTAGTTGACTGAGTCAGAGAGTAATAACATTTTCTTCTTTTGATTAAATTGTTATCGCTTTCTTCGGAGATACACTTAGAGCCTACCTGCAAAGAATCAATTTTTAATAATGCATAGGAGAATCTAATATTTCACGTTATATATCGTGAAATCGACAAAAAAATATAGGTTTGTTAGCATATTCTAAAATCACACGTCCTGTACATGCAATGATTGTATAATACTCGTGCAACTACATAGCATACAATAAAACATTCTGTAAAAAACTAGCCAAGTCTCGATGGAGCTGCTTGTAAAAGTCACACAACATTAACTATAAATAATAAAGAAATCGCAGTAAGGAACCTTAGACTTGGCACTTTGTCTAGCTAGATTTCATTACTTTTTAGAGATAAACAAGCAGCTCCATCGAGACTTGGCTAGTTTTTTACAGAATGTTTTTGATGGGATTATCGCTGTCCGCTAACAACTTGGACCGGGGGTTCCGGAACCATAGCCGGCCACAAAAAAAAGAAAATCACCTAGCAAACAGCTAGTGAGAATTAATCCGTGGCGCATAGTCCAGCGACATCGGCTGCCTGAGCAACAACTGGCATATGTTTATCTAACTGATTATTCTATTCTATGATAAAAATATTTAGTTAATACTGAGAAAAAGAGGGAAATCCTATACACTTTATACTTATGCAGACAAAGACTAACTTTTTAATTAATCGTTCGTCGCTCTACCGACCGTTACATATAGCTAATAAACAATAGTCTGGTAGTATTAATTGATTTTATGAGGGTAGACCGGTTGTCATACTTTTGGGCCTGACTTCTAACTCCCGATACGTTAGTATAATTACTGAAATCGGAACTGATGCTCCTTGGTGTAAAGGCATGTTAACACAGAGGTTCTGTGTGTTTAGAAATTGTTGACACGTTTAGAGTAGTATCTGGGCGAACGGTTTTTTGTCGCAGGTACGATCCCCTCAAGGAACCAACGCTTTTGTATGACCTACGGGTAGTAGTTCCTAGTCTGGGTTTTCTGGATGTAGCAATTACTCTTAGCCACTACTTCATGTGTTGTCTAATTTCTCTTCCACTTTTACGTCTTATAGTTAAGGTCAGCGTCTATCGAAGAAGATTTGTTCTTCAGAATGAGATTGTATGGGATTGATATTAATGACGTGATCCACTGATGATTCGCTAATGAGCCATTATTTCCATTATCCCAAACGAAACACTAGCACAAGATTATAACAAGAATTGTTAATCTCGAAGACAAGTACATTGTATTCATTAGCGGGTATAATTCCATGATTCATTGAGGCAGGCCTTGTCGGCCCTGGTTTGTTAGCCGCCGTAATTAAGGCTTTCGGTACAACTATGAGTTTGGCCTATTTTTGGAATTAATTAATAAATTGGAGATTTGCGTTTTATCTTTAAAACTAAAATGCCAATACTTGTTTTTTATTATTAACGTCAGGATTAATACTATATAATAATATGTGGAGTTGCAAAAAAAATATAGGTGTACAAATAATTAGAATACCATCTCTCCCGTCCCACCCAAGGGGTTAGCAGTGGTGTACATGAACACAGTTCGCCTGTATGTTTAGGTCCCTTGTAAGGGGGTGGGCCTATTGTTATCAACCGGGCACGAAACCAAATCCGAGCTAGCAGCTGAGAATTTTATAGAAAAGCACTTTGTTTGACCTGAGAATCGTACTCAGTACCTCTAGCGTAGCAGTCACACTTACGATACTAGATTAACACGAGGCAGTTAGAAAACAAGTATCTGTGATAATTAAACTATATTCTATCGCGTCATACACAATAATATCACATGCCATGGTTAAAAGATATTATACAGAAATAATAGACTATCTACGGTTTGTTAATCTTTAGCAGAGGTTGACCAAATATTAATTTTATATTTTTATAAATGATAAATGATATTTATTTCTCTAAATAGATCTATTAAAGACACTTTTAAAAGTCAATATTTTACATATTTTATTTAAGCTAGACGGCTCCGGTATTTCCTAACTAACGACCTCTGAGAAGAAACACCGCAACAAACTCAGAGAATCATAGTCTCTTTTAAAGTCCAGACATAGAATAGTAAAAAATATGTGGCTTATTATGTAGGGCAAAGTCTAAATGGCGTTTTGAAGAAAGAGCCATAGCGGCTTCCAGTCGCACGAGGATACCAGATTAGAGAAACATTTTATATTTTAATACTACTCTCGTAAGAATACAAGCATACACTGCCTGATGGTAACCGGTAACCGTAGCATATGGATGCTAGTAACACCAAAGTCAAGTCAAGTCAATCACAGTACACAGGCAAGTCAGTCACACTTAAGTCAAAGTCACTAATGCGTTGTCACCTTGAGACCTCATAATGATGAGCTGCTCTCTTAATGCTCTAGACTATATCAACTATACAGTATTAGTAACAGGTGCAATAGTTATAAACTACAACAATCTGCACTGTTCGAGAAGATATTTAAAATAGCTGCAGCTTGCATTATGATAGCATAATATTGTGTTGCTCAAACTTGTACTATACAAATGAATAATGCAAGCATAAAGATTGTAAGGAACATCAAATGCATCCATAAGCATCCACAGGCATCCACAAGTATCCGCCTAGTTAGGTGAAGTCCCCAACTTTGCTGCAACTTTCGAAGTAGAAATATTTTTAAAATGCAAATAGCGGAGGACGAACATCAGAACCGTTTCAGAAGGGACGTCGTTGTCTCCACGTATTAGTTTCAGAATATTCATGCACCTCACAAGTAACAAGTTGCCACTTCAGACGACATTCGAGAACTTTGAATTTCTACTTTTTTTTAAAGGGAAAAGTTTTTCGCGTCACTGAATAATTTACAGTTTATCTGAATTAAACATCATGAGTTATTCGAAATATAAACCTAGGAAAGCACTTCGGGCGAGCAGAATTTTTTATTCTTCTAATAATAAACTGGCTCGTTAGTCTAGTTGTCCTAAACGCAACTGCTACGCTAGAGGTTTTGGGTTCGATTCCCAGGTCGAGCAAAGTGTTATTGGGATTTTCTATAAAATTGTTAGCAGCTCGGGTTTGGATTTGTGCCCGATTAATGGCAATTGGCTCGCCCCCTACATGGGACCTAAATATACCGGCGAACTGTGTGTGTACATTGGCACACCTCTACGGTTCTACCTAGCCCTTTAGGGAATACAGGCGTGATGGAATGTATGTGATGTTAATAGTAACATATAATACAATGTATTTAATCAGAATTTGTTCTAACTCTAAGGAAGGTGGAAACTCCATAAGCATTTAAAACTGAAAAAATATTTGGACGATAAAATTACGACAAACTTATTGATGTTCAAAGCCCAACAAATTATTGTCATTCTCAAAATAAATTGATGCCATTCAACTGGAACTGTAAAGACTTTCCCAATCCTACACAAACTGCACTAAAAGCACCATCGATAAAACGGATTAGAAAATAAATCAGCGACAAGGATCTCTGGCCGCGGGATCTACAAGAGTCCTGGTTTTTACGTCGCCTCACTAATTGATGAGACCCTCAACGAATACTCAACTTTTTAAACCGGTTGTTAAGGAAATGTCTATTGTTTATTTTAAAGGGATAAAAAGATCTTTTTAATCCTTTACCCGGATTATATTGGGGAAGGAAGCAGTATTAATTATCCAGGGAGAATAAGTTACGATACCGGTAATTGTTATTGAACTCTCTTGATCCTGTCGAAACTTTTAAAATTGTTATCTTTTAGAACGTGCCAGTTTAGAAGATTTTGATAGTGGTACAATAAAATACTGATTCATTTTGGTTAATCAGTAAGTAGCATCTTATAACCGATTTTATTAAGTTTAAGCGTAGCAAGTCGTAAATCTAAGCGTCAGACTTTTGTTAAACAAATTACTCGTAAAGCTTTTGTGAGTCGATCGGGTAGTTAGGCGGGAGAGTTCGTACGGGGAACGCCGGCTAAAGCTGGACAAGTTTCGGGTAACTCCGGCTAAGTTCGGGCCAAGTTTGCGGTGAGTCCGATGTCCCCCACTCCCTCGATCCTGTGCTCGCGCAACTTTAATTGCCAAGAAAGCGGGCAACGTTGGGGCCAGTCAATTGATACAATTTGATACGATTTGCGGTCAGATGCAAGTTGTGCTAAGTGGGCGCCATGTTACAAGGTGTTCTGATTGCATTCATTACTGATTGTTGTTTGTGTTGTTCGCCACTACTAATTGGGTTTCGTGTTGTTGACCCGCTTCATACGTGCCTATCGATATAGGCGAATTATATTTATGTGCTGATTTAATCAATGTTGTTGTACGACGACATTCAGACGCATATCAACGATCTTCAGGCCAATGAAGGGCGCGTATCGTAAGCGACAGAAGCCTTATTTGTTAACAATAAAATTAATAAGACAAGAATACGCCATTATAGACGTTACGCTGCATCGTTAAGCTTATATTCTTTTTTATAATGTCTCATAAAAAAAAAACATCACCATCAACCTATATACTATCCCACAGCTGGGCACGGGTCTCCTATAAAAAAAAAACATGAACAATATCTATATGATCTTTGAATTAATTTCGGTATATTGTCTCTAGATCGTCGTTTTGCACTACATATATTAAAAAAGCGGAGCGGATTCGAAGATACAAGATATTTCGATAAAAAGCCCCATAAAATGTATTACTGAAACTTTGTTGTTAAATAGATAGATATCAATTATATGCAGAGCTGCCAGGGTGGTCTGTGTGCCACCAGCCTGTCACAAGGCACATCGTAATGCACCGCTAAACTCCGTTATTACACCGCGTAGCCCCGAGTGGCATCAACACACTTTCTGTTGGACTTACGAACATGGCACGAGTTTTGCTCACGGGCAATGCACTATAAACGAACATGAAGACAGTTGTATGTATTTGAGGTTGAATGAGACTGTTTCAAGCGAATTTCACTGAACAGTTCCTCAGCGTGAAATGTACTGGATTTTGAATGATGTTCGCCTAATGTGTTGCGGTTTGAAGGGTAATGAAGCCGGTACAATTTCTGAGAAAATGAGACTGAGCAACTGACGACTAAATATGCGACTGATACCTTAGTGGTAGAAAAAACATCTTATTGTCCAATATCGTGGGTCGATAATATTGACGGAAGGAACAGTTCTTTCACGGGTGCAACTGCGCCGCGATTGAATGATATTTTGTTTGTTTGTGAATAATTATGTAACATGTAGGTAAGTGTGTGTGTGTGACTAACAACACATAGGCACTCTAGGCCAAATGTACTTATGATTACTTACATTAACGAAAACCAGTAACTTTCTTATTGAATCTTGTCTAATTAGCACCAAATTCTAATGTGAAGAGTATTAATAATAAAACTACAATGGGAAATCTTTTCTCCTTTTTAGTAAGCAAGGAAAAAATGCATACAAAGTCAAGAATTCCCGACACTAATTAGTAAGCCTCTTTATATTTCACCACAGAAGTATTAATTAGACGTAGAGTGTAAATATTTTAGTCGGTAGGTCTTTGCAGGCGGGCTCGGCAAGCGGCGGTGAGTCAAAGGTTTTAATTTACTAGCCAGATATAATAAAGTGTAGGATGACGGTATACCTCTTAATGGTCAACCTAGAGCGGAAATGGAGAGGTTTTGTAAGCTTTTTTGTAATTCACTGGGAATCCTTTAAATCAACGAAACGAGAATCTTTGTAGCTTTTTTATGTTATTTGAGGGTTCACTAGGATTTTGTTTTTAAGTACTTATTATAATTTTTTTTCAGGTCTCCTACAAATATGCTTGATGAGAAATAATTCTGTCTCAAGCTATCAAAGTGAAATTATTCCGTAGCGCGCATGTTAGTCTTGCAGGAAAAAAATCCTAAACTAAAAAATTTGAATCGGATTTTGGATTTGTTTCCAGTTAATCGCGAAAGGTTCGCCTACTATTACATAGGACATAAAAACCGGTAAACTAAAGATTGTCAGTAAATACAGATGTGATAATTATGTTATATAATTATTAATGTATTGTGATGATTATTTATTTTATTTTGGGTATTTCTTATGTATTATAAGTATGTATTTACAAAAACAAAGTATATAAGTATTATATCCATTGTTTAGTACCCATAGTACAAACTCTGCTTAGTTTGGGTGCTGTGTAAAATGTCCCAAATATTATTATTATTATTATTATATAATAAGTACGTCAAGAATTAGTTATCAACACTATGTCATAATAACTAGAGTATGCCACATCCGTAACTTAGGACCAGACGACGATACTTAACTCACAGGAACTACCACTTCCGGTGGACGGTTGCGCTAATATCCGGTTCAGACCACTTCCCTCGGGCAGAAACTTTGATTTTTGAACTGACTGTAAGTTAGTTACACATACATTCAGTAACTATGGGCAGAAACTTCTCTTCGAATGAGGTCAATGTCCTAAGTTAACATTTTAGTTGTAGGTAGGCTCTTTATACTGCTTATTAAAAGTATTACTTATTAGAAAAATGATACTGATCCTTCTTTCCGATATTCTACTCTAAAAAATAATGAAAACAAATTACTCTATATAATTGAATTCCGCATCCACGCATCGCAGTCAGGTTATATATAAATTAACATTTCAACTTAAAAATCTGTGTAAATCGCTATCGGACTGCGCGATACTATTTCACAATGATTAATCAACACCATTGCTGTTTACCTTTAGCTTTCCGGATATACTGACATCACAAAACCATCAATGTATAAAACTGTCTTTTCTATTCGATTTACGTTGCTGGTTAAAACTGATGCTAAAATTTGTTTGCTGGGGTTAAGCAGGCGATGTATTTCATGGTGAAAATTCTGGTCCTTAGTGGCTAGTTATCGAGGTAGAAGGACCAACCCCGCCTATCGTTATCAAGTTGAAATCAAACCGCCTTTTTGCGTTAGCACCCCTCGCCTCTTTCGTTGTTTGTGTGTATTGTACTTTTCGAGTTACCGGAATGATTCCGATGTTCTTTTTTGTAACTGATACGTTTATGGCCGTGCAAACATGAGTCCAATCGGTTTTTAACTTTATGTATTTCTGTTTTTGGGGGTTTATGGCTTTCAAAGCTCAGATTGATTGTCTTTTATCCTTTTACTGGTGGATTAGCGCAGTAACCAAACGGTTCAGGTCACGGGTTTGATTATCACATGGAATCAAATTATATTTGCAAAATAACAGGGGACCAAACCAGTTAATCGATTAAATTGTACTTAATTGAAGAGATTTTGAAACACATATGAGCGTCTAATATTTTTGTTGTCTATATCGATACCATTTGCCAATCTTTGCTCAGAAACCCAGAGAGCATTGTTGTAGAATTTAAATAAAAAAGGTTTTGTGGCTTCTTTACTTGATGGGGTTACCTGATCCTAGAAACTCACCGTGTTCTGCTGGAAATGAAGAAGATTTTGATTTTGACCAGAAACCTAAAAATATAGGTGAGAGGGGTTATTAGATCCCACTAATGAGCAGAGTAATGTCTTTTTTTAAAACCACCCACTAGGACTCTCCTATATCGTGTTTACAAACACATGTTTTCACATACACAAACATCTACCTTGAACTATCCGCAAGACCAGCAAGTCATACAACCATCTAGAAGAACGAGCTGGCGGAAAAAGGCAGCAGTGATCAATCCAAACAGTTCCTATGGTGTATTATTGGAAATTTTTAATCTGGTTCTTTAACTGCAGCCTAAGTAGAATTGATTCTCTTCGAGCCTAAGTAGGCTGCAATGAAATATAATTATATTGTGTTCTATGACGCTAGCAGAAAGACTATCTAGAATTCTAGCATAGCTAGCTCTGTGTCATTGAATCAGCAAGCGTATTAGAATACTTGACGCGTTTCAGCCACACTAGAAATAAACAGCCCGACCTCAAAATGAATTTGAGATTCTGGTTTCAGAGCCAAGGGTAGTCATATTTCTATTTAGCTTTTGAGATTTGAGAGATATCTACTATAAGCAAAATCGGTTCACCTATGAAATATAGTAAAAAAATGTGTAAAGCAAACCATTACAAACTTCTTAAAGCTTATTTCTTTTGTTTCTTTAATCATTGCAATAAACTGATTTATAAATTGAAAGAATAAATGAAATTCCATAATATAAAATCAGAAGAACGTAAGTTTAACTAGCCTTCATCTAAGTTCAGACGCTTCCTTCCATACAGTCACAAGTATCTTGATTATCCAAGCAAGAGTTCATCCTTCTAATAACAATGATACAGATCTCTTTACGGCTAAAGCTACGAGCAGGCGTTTCGACACCTCTTCTAATCGGAGGTGAGCATCTATTGCGATAATTAGCGGTTCGCGACCGCGCGAGATCGGACGATACCAGCCGCGATCGGATGATTACGTGCGACTGATTGCGATGCGCACGCGATCTGCGCTTGTTTGAGTTACTGAGCGATACGTATCGGAGGTGAGCATGATTCATATTAGGTGTTTAGATACAGGCATAGATTTCTGTGTAACATTTATACCGATGTTTAGCCGTGCTAGGTATACGCAGTACCGTTGATTGAAAAGAATTATTGAAACGGTAACAATGTGCTGACAAAAATATATTTATTGTTTTGACTGTTAGGTACAGACGCCAGCAGGTCAAGCATTACAAAACTGTCAAATTTTCTCAATTGAATATGAATCTTATTAGTATTATGGTTCAAAATCAATCAAATAAATCTGACAGTTTGTGGTAGCTTGATGTGCTGGCCACTGTACCTACTATTACTATTACTACTACTACTATTACTACTACTATTAATACTACTACTATTAATACTATTTAGAACCTATAACTGCAATGAAGATTACTAAAGAAAAATATTAGTACAAAGTTGTGAATATTGTTGTTTATTGGCGCAATTGGCCAAAAAAAAACAAATGAAATTTGAAAAATCAATACTAATTCGTTTGATGGGACAAGTATCAATATTATAAGCCATTATAATTGACGCAGTCATAGCAGCTTACCAAAACAATTTGGAAACTCCTCAAATAACGTTGACTAAACTTATATTAATTGAAAAGTAAACCTAACATCAACTTTGTGATTTCCAGTTCGTTATAATGTTTATTGTGTATTTTCATAGGTCGAACTAGAGGCCGAATGACCTCATTCCCAGTATACCAAAGAGAATGATGAAATTATTACTTGTTTGTGCTTGATAGAAATGAACGATTATTTCTCTTTTTTCATTGGCGTTTGATAGGTTACAGTCTAATTGATTTGTTAACTTTTACACTGCTTCTTTTTTCATTTTTTTTAGGGTCAACTACTTAAGTCTATGGTAAGACATGAATCAATGATAGCTTTCACCCACAATATGTCTCGTTACCCCACATTATGCAGACGGTGGAAGGTATTACATGCAACAGAGTCCAATCTTGTAACAGTTGCAGTAGCATCGTCACCGGAAACGAACGATGATCACGTCGAAGGGTACAATGTTTCTCGTTGACCAGTTATTATGCAAACGGACACGTATATTACAACATGTTCGTTGCAACTGGGTGCAACTTTGCATTAACTGCTGTAGCATAGTCCACCTTAATGAATGCATAGCTGGCCACAATATCTCTCGTTATCACTTATTATGCAGTCGGATACCTTCACACCTATGATGCGATGTATTCAGCGCAACAAGGTGCACCATGATTTGACTTTGGTACTTTCAAGAAACAAATGATTTTGTTGAGAGCTCGCATCAAAAAAATTGATTACGTAAAGCAGTCATACGATTTTTTACTGAAAATAATGTTTTACATATATTATTATGTGTGTTATTATTTATTTGCAGCTAAATATTAACTAGGGATCTTTTCTTCGAAATCTTCCGTTTATCTGAAAATAAATAGTTTTACCTACATAGATATTTCACATGAACTTCATATTCCTTTGATCTTTTTGTTATTTGCAATTCTTCTTCTTTAATTTCACTAAAACACACAATTCAGTGAGTAATATCGTGAAAAAACATGAATAAAACATACAATTGCATAACTGAAAAAATCAATCCGAAATATATGAAAACCGTTCCCCTTAACCTTACACCCTTCAACAATTTGTACAAAAAATGCAAATCAACATCACATCAAATAAACTCTCATAGAAAAAACACTTTGTCCAAATCGAATATTTGCCGACCGATCAGAGGTCGCAGTGTCGGGTCGCACATTTTCGCAGCCTATCGGCTATAGCAATCGTTTGTTAGGCCCGGAATTCGGTGGCAAACTGCTTGCCATACAAATGCTAAGCGTCCGCATTGGTCCGCGCGAGTTCGGGGTCGCTCGCGCGTCTCGTGAGGACGACGACGCTCACGACTTCGGATTTCGAAATCATAATGTAGGGATTTATGTTGATTCGCGTTTAGATGCGACGCCGAACTGCCGGCAGAGGCAAAAATGTGCGAAGGTTCAACATGATTTGAGAATATTGTTATCTTGTTTGTTTTGTATTTGTCGATTTCGGGAATGACTAATCAGCGAGATACGTTATTTAGAACACGATTTTACAAAATAGACAGTTAAGTAGTTGACGTATTTCTATTTTTTTTAGTAACGGTTACATTTGGTTGAGCTATGCTTCACGCTGAAATCTGTATAATAGACAAAAATTCTCAGCAGCAGCTCGGAGTTTGGATTTGTGCCCGGCGTACCCCATATTATATGAGACCTAAACGTACTAGCGAACTGTGATGTACTTTAGGTCACCTCTGTCCAACTCTTCGGGGAATGCAGGCGTGATGTCAATGTTATGAAATCTTATCTGCCTTTTCCTAACCAATTTATACAACGAATTTATAAGCCACCATGCTTTTAATGGTCTCGTTTCAAGCAGAGCGTTGGAGTTATTTGTATTTCTGATAACTACTAACACGTATTATTTTCTCACAAACATAACAGTTATTTCTATTAGTTGGGTGCACACAACGATAGCGGTAATATATGAGTTGGCGAGTGAGTTGTAAGGATCGTCGGAAGGCGTCTGTGTAATAGCATAGATCGTGCGATATCGGCGCGAGGCGCACGCGACCGCGCGCCACCGCCCGGCGCCCGCGATGTGCATTTCACCTCGGAACTAATTGTAAATGTGTACGGTTAATTTGTGATTTCGGCGTGCTGGAAATACGGTGGAAAGCAATTTAAGCCTTTTATACGCGGGTACTTTGTAGCTATTACTAAGCACCTATAATCGGAATAAAAAATCTGTTACTGCTAGAAATAAAAGGTTCAACGGCCTGGGTCTCACTAAATTACATACATCCATACATATGTATATACCTATATATTCTCCGAAGAGTTAGGCAGAGGGACACAGTTCGCCGCTATGTTTAGATCTCATGTAAAAGGAAGCTAACCATCCAACCGGGCACTTATCCAAACTCGTGAGTTGCTGCGGAGGATTTCATAAAAAAATCCAATAACGCTTTACTCAACCTGGGAATCGAGCCCAGGACCTCTAGCGGTGTAGTTGAGCATAGAACCCCTATACTTATGGGTAATTATACTAGTATATGTTATGGTGCTTAAAAGTCAATACTTATGGTCATTATCTCATCGATACATTACAGTCCCATTGCTGGGCAAGTGAGAATGGATATTATCCTGTCAGAATGATAGAAGTTCTAGCGAGGATTCTCAGTGCGCACGGTTATTTATTTATTATTTTCTTTATTGTACATACACCAGAAATAAAAAGAGAAAAAAAAATACATATATAACTAAACAACAAACAATATATGTACTATAGGCGGCCTTATCACTTAAAGTGATTTCTTCCAGGCAACCAAAGCCTGGTTAAGCGAGCTACAGTTAATTTTAATACGCACATGTAAAAAATTTGAGAATGTCAAATAATAAAAACATAAGATTTATGACATGGATGGCAGTACATGGTCGGGAGTTTAGTAACCCGCAATATAGCACCCGACTGAAAACCTGCACTTGGTGTTGTAAACCCAGCAAATGTGCAAGAGACTGCGATACCTGCTTACCTATATGTATGAAAGAGCATCAGCATCAACCCATATACTGTCCCACTGCTGGGCACGGGTCTCCTCTCACAGAATGAGAGGGATTAAAAGAGCATAATACTAATATACTATTACAAATGTTTTTGAAAAGAAACTATCCCTTTTAGAGTTATATTCGTTTAATAGTTTTGAGCTGGAATCTGTAAAGTGAAAGATTTTTGATAGAATAAATGTATATTTTTTTCCCTTCCGGACCTTATTTTGATAGTGTTTCAACAATGATTAAAAATGATTCTGGTATCAACTATCACCTGTGTACATTATCCTTTTCCAATATTACAAAAAATCATACATGCAGGTGTATATATGTATAATGTGGTGTATATAATAATTATTAGAAACAATATTATGGACCCTGTCGGGCACAGCATTTTTTTTTAAATAAGTATGCGAAAGTAACACTTCAATACTCTATCTTCTTACAAGATGGATTCATGTTATACTGTACCATAATAATCAGGTGTTCCGTTTTTATGGATACGGGCATCGATGGCAAATAATTTATGTACATAATTTGTATTCTGTGTTCTATACTAAAAAAAACTTTATTTCTATCAATTTCCATATGTAGGTAGATAAGACATATAGGCACTGATTTAAGTGGGTAAACATACCCTACCCTCACTGGGCACCTCTAAGTGTTAACCTTTTAAGCGTTTTGTTACCCCAAAAAGAGGTAGCATCTTGACTATTTTTATTGCTACTTAATTTTAAGACCTAAATCCACTTTAGTACCCTCAGTTCATATATCTTTTGCACAATATTTTAGGACAATTTGAGAATATGAGAGAATTTACAGAGGTCCGTTACGATCGGGGTGGGCGGTAATAAGCGCTGGTGACGTCACGGCTCCGAGATAAAGAACGCGATGAAATGTGAGATAACAGCGTTTTCGGAAGGCTTAGGAATCTCTTTTATTTTATAAAAATATTCCTATTTTGGAGTACAGTAGGCAGGTTTGCAAATCGATTATTTATACAACCATTTCGCTTTCGATAATGATCGCCTGAACCAATACTTCAATCAGTTTCCAATAATTATGATACCTAAGTTTTGCCAGGATTTATGAAATGTTGTTAATATTTTAGTTTATATTTTTATTTGGTATATTATTTGTGTCACATTGGTAGTAACCAAGTAAACGTATTTTCATGTTGCTCGGTTTCCAAAAGTGGATCTTATTGAGAAGAATCCTCAAAGAAATGTCATGGACATTTTTATTACTCGATGCTTTTACAGAATACGCGACAGGACTACCAACACACACTTTTCCAGCATTTTAATTTTGAATTATAACCGTAAATTAGGGCTACCCTCGTCCAAATGGCTGCAATAACGTTCATTTAGGGGTAACTAACGTTCTGTTGGAACTCCCTGACAAAGAAAAATATGAATGGAGTGTTAACACAATATTTATCAATCGTAAATGTATATTTTCGATCACCGTCGTGTTTTTGTGAATTGGCAACTAGGTAGATAGACAGTATGTACAGCTAGTACCAACAGATGTCACGTATGCGCATATCTATTGATGCCGACAAAATCACTAGGTAGATTCCGTGTTGTAAACTCCATAAAACTTTACTGTTGTGACAATTTTTTTTAAATACTAACAATGTAGATAATCTAATTTCGTTGGCTTTCTTTTTAACCCAAAGATTGATGGTAGAGAATCTCTGATTGAAAAATTATGGTAAGGTGATTCCGACCAAGCGGCATAATGTTTTTGTAAAAGATGTGACATGGTGCGCGCTCCCCGCCCCTCTCCGCGCCTCAAGTCTCACCCCGCGCGTCGCACATAAATACATTCGCAGACGACGCGCGGGCCTCTTTCTTCCCGCTGCAGCTGCGCGAAGCTAAGTGCCACCATCTACCGGTCGGACCTCGCCTTGAAGCCTTCACCGAACCCGCCCTGAGCTTAACTCACCCTACTCTTGCCTTAACGTAGTTTAATTGTAACCCTAGTGTCAATAAATTTGTATATGTTGTGTTCCTGGTATAATTTGTCTCCTCTAAATAGTACCCACTACGTGACAAAGACGATCGTCACATATGCGTGTTTCAGTCACAATGCTCCTTCAGCGTGTCGGGTGGAACAGTGACAGCTGTTAATGTTCGTTCGCTCGCTAGCGCTCCATTTCGTCTTACTCTGTGGTCTCGCATTGTTTCAAAATAATTCGCTGGAGTACCAAGTAAACGTATTTAGTTCGTGTTCTTAAAATATTAGCGTTACTGTTGTTTATTTGTGAGAAAACTATGTTGAAAATGGACTCGCTAATAGGGCTTAAATACTTAGTTGTATTTCAGGTATTGAAGTATTGACGTAGTTCTGTAATGTTGGTAAAAATATCGGCAATATATAGCACAATTACTCGTTTTTTTAATACTATTCCTAGTTGTTTATTTTCGAAATGGATTTAAAATTTAATATAAATCTTAAATCCCCACTACAAAATTTCGGATTCCAGATAAGGACGGGTTAATAAATTCAAGTTTCTATTTGGAAAGTGGTTTATCTCTAGAACTTAGAGTTTGCTAACGGATGGACTGTGCTGCGGGGATAGGGTGGTGGGTGGACCCCGGCCTGTCGGACCGACGAGAGTCCCCCATCGATCTGTATGCTAATGCCCGGATTTACCAGTTGCTTTTTGAACCCGTTTGTTTAAGCATTTTAGTGTTAAGTATTTAAAGAAACTGGGAGTAAAAAGGTTGAATTTTGCTTTCATTATAATAAGAATCTACTTAGTTGATATTATCGTTACATTTTATTTCAAGTTGAATAAAATAAAGTTAATTAACGTGTGTAAAGGTATTCCATTTAACCGGAACTAAAACTATCGTATCAATTCGTTTACGTTTTTGCATTAAAAAAGTGAAGTGCCCATGTACAAAACATTATTAGTACGCCTGTACCTATCCCTGAAGGATAAGGCGGAGGTGTGCTGAAGGGAATGCTGGTTTACATAATATTAATATAACACGATACAATCCGTAACAAGTAGTTTTATTTCCAAATCCAATAATAATTCGAGAAACATACGAGTAGGTATCATAGCAACTACCTCATTTGAATCGTTCCATACTATAGTTAGGTACTTATCGTTGTTAGCAGATATATCTGCAAGATATATTTATTGCAAAAAACTGCATAATTTAAATCAAAGCAACTGATGGTAGCCACTATTTTTGCTCAACTTTCACCGAGCAGTCGTGGCCGAGTGGTTAAGGCGTCTGACTCGAAATCAGATTCCCAGTGGGAGCGTAGGTTCGAATCCTACCGGCTGCGTAGCTTTTTTGTGTTATTTTAGTTTCAAACTAAGTTTTTAAGAAATATTTTTATGTTAAGTACTGATTTTAAGTACAATTTACACAACTTTTAGGCAGTAGTTTGCATTTAATAATAAGAGTTGAATACTTTAAAAATGCGAATAAATACTTTAATTCTTATTAAAACAGGTTTCTCTTGCAATAAAAATCTATCGTATATCGGTTTTTCACCATGTGAGGTCACTATGACTTGCCTTAATGTACAGAGGGCAGCACATCAAGCTACCAGAATCTGTCAAATTTCTTTGATTGATTTTCAAGTTTAATACAAAACAATAAGGTTCATATTCAATTGGGAAAATTTGACAGTTTTGGGTAGCTTGACCTGCTGGCGTCTGTACGTAAATGTCGGGTGTTAATTATAATGACCGGCCTACATTAACTACAAAGCTTATAATAATTTATTAGATGTCATGTTATTTTTAATCAAAATAACATTAAAGCATCGATTGAGAACTAATAAATTAATCATTAAGTAAGAATCCTTTGGCAATTTAGAAATAATTATGAACTTTTGACTGACAACCCGTCACAAGGTAATTAATTATATTTTAAAGGACAAAGCTTAATCTCGAGCTTTGGTAAATTAATGTGGAGTGTACGGAGAATGGTTGCGGGTTCGATCTCTCGCGAAGAAAAACTTTATTTAATTATTTTTATTCAATAAATTTTACGTTTATAATAAATAAAAATCGAGGGCAGTGTTACTCTAACCCCTTTGAACAACAAGTTTACAAATACACGCTTTTATTACTTACTAGTGGAAACGAGTTCAAGAGTGTCATACACAATACATAAATTAATTAAACAATGACATAAGATGAACTATATTTTCCATGATAGTTAATTTTTTGTATTATAGCGCTTTAACGCATGCTGGAAATCTTTCAAAGGATTATACATTTTGTGAGAGAAAAATTCGACCTCACGTAGGCTTTGATTGGTACCACTGGCACACCAGCCAACTAACCTACCGGGATCACAGCGTGAGATTGTTTGCAACACATTATTTACAAAATAAAACTTTAAACTTTATACTACTTTACGAGGAATTTGTAAGTGCCACACTCAAATCTAAGAGGCTTAAGTGGCATTATAGAATAAAAAAGTTATTGTGAATGTGTTTCTGACAAATAAATAAAAAAAGAAGCAATTTTTGTATCTTTTAAAATTGCAATGGGATATATTTTCAACAATATTAACAAATCCGAAAGCAAACTCCGATGTTAAAAATTAATCCGGCGACCATAGCATCCGAGGTATTTTTAATAAAACCCTTTGACATGACTTTGCCACTTTGAATGTCAAATTAGTCCCTTTGTTTAATATCACATGTTCTGAATTTCAATCAACCTCTTTTGAGGATCTTTATTTATGAATGAAAGGAAGAATAGATTAAATTCATTTGATTTAAAAAATAAACAATGCACAACAAGATGCCTGTAGCCCCCGATGGGTTAGGCAAAATGCACTAATGTACACCCAAAGTTCACCGGTATGTTTAGGTCCTATATAATAGGGGGTGAGCCTATTGGGGCACTGATTCAAAGTCCGAGGTGCCACTGAGAATCGAATAGAAAATCCCAATAACTTTACTTCTCTGAGAATCGAACCCAGGACTTCTATTGTAACTGGTGCGCTTAAAATCACTAGGCTAATGAGGAAGTCTATATTCGTATAGTCTATGGACTCGTGGTGGCTTAATAATAATAATAATAACCCCCTCAGCACCCTGCTGGAGGGTACGGGGCTGGGCTATCCGTTGTGGAGAGGGGGTCAGGTAATATCCCACCTGCTTTATATGGATGATTTAAAACTGTTTGCCTCCACCAAATTGCAACTGATGGAGTTACTAAAGGCAACTGAAACTTTTAGTAATTCCATCAGGATGGAATTTGGTGTAGATAAATGTGCAGTCATGCATGTAAGACGGGGCGGGATTGTGGAATCTGAGGGACTACAACTCTCAGATTCTATAAACCTGAGATCACTCTCCTCAACTGATACCTACAAATACCTGGGTATGTCAGAGGGTTTAGGCATTAACGGGGCTGACATGAAACAAGCGTTAAAGGAGCGCTTCTTCGGCCGCCTGAAAAAGGTACTTAATAGTTCTTTGTCAGGCGGCAACAAGGTGTGCGCCTTTAATGGTTGGGTCATGCCGGTTCTGATGTACTCCTTTGGTATACTCAAGTGGACCCAGACGGAGTTGGACGCCTTGGATAGGAGAGTCCGGTCGCTGTTGACCGCAAACCGGATGCATCACCCACGTTCGTCTGTCATGAGGCTGTACATCCCACGGAAGTGCGGGGTTCGAGGTTTTTTAAATGCTAAGACCCTCCACAACCGCGAGGTGTGCAGTCTCAGAGAATATTTTCTTAAGGCTGACGTGGGTATGCACCGAGATGTGGTCGCAGTGGACAAGGGACTCACCCCGCTATCTTTGGCTAAAGAGAACTGGCGCAAACCTGTGGTGCTTAGTATCAATGACCGCAAGGCAGTATGGCAGAGCAAGGAGCTTCACGGACGTTTTTTCCGTGCCCTTCATGGGCCCGACGTAGATTTCTTAGCGTCCGTGGCCTGGCTACGCTTCGGTGACCTCTTTGGGGAAACCGAGGGTTCGGTCTGTGCAATTATGGATGAAGTTATGCTGACGAACAACTACCGGAAGTATATCATGAAAGACGGGACGATCGACATATGTCGGGCATGCCATTGTCCCGGTGAGTCTATCAGGCATATTATTTCTGGTTGTTCTCGTCTGGCTAACGGCGAGTATTTGCACAGGCATAACCAAGTGGCCAGGATTATCCACCAGCAACTTGCTTTAAAATACGACCTTGTGGATTCTGAGGTACCGTATTACAGATATGCGCCCGACCCAGTTCTGGAGAATGACCATGTCACGTTGTACTGGGATCGATCTGTTATCACTGACAGGACTATTGTAGCCAATAAGCCTGATATAGTGGTAATAGATCGATCAGCGCGCCGCACATTGATTATCGATGTCACCATCCCGCATGACGAGAACCTCGTGAAGGCTGAGAAATAGAAACAGCTAAAATATCTCGACTTAGCTCACGAGGTGGTCGCCATGTGGGATGTGGACTCGGCCATCATTGTGCCTATAGTCGTTACGGTCAATGGACTTATCGCCAAGAGCCTCGATCAACACCTCAGGAGGCTCGAGTTGGGTGGCTGGGTTAAGGGCCTGATTCAGAAGGCAGTACTCCTTGATACGGCGCGTATTGTGAGGAGGTTCCTGTCTCTGGGGCCCTAACCACCGGTAGCTTGGATCCTGTTCCCGATATCGGTGGTCTGACTATTTTTTTATATTTTTAAATGTTTTTGTTTTCTTTTTTTGTAAAAATATTTAAAAATATAATGTAAATAAGAAATTAAATAAATACGAGAATAATAATAATAATCCTTTATTAGCAGACATTGAAGTCCATAGATTAATAAAAGTATACATTGAAATCAAAACATCACAAATAACATAATAATAACACAATACACACACATAAAAATCACAAATAGGCATAATAATAGAATAATAAAAATAAAATAGAATGCGAGTACAGCTATCTAGAGCCGACCTGTGTGTGCAGTCTCACCCATCGACCAGGCATCGGGCAGTCCCACCGGTCACTCAACGCCCTCAACATGCCGTGGGTGCTGATATCTGTTCTGTGCCGGAGAGAAGCGCATGGTTTTCTAATAATGGCATAAAAATCATCCACTCTCGCATCGGCAAACATACCGGAAGCGCTACAATACCGCGGCAGCCCCAAAAGCATCCTGAAGGCATTGTTATACTGTACACGCAGGGCGCTGTATGCCTTCTGCGTATACTTGACCCAGAGGCTGCAGGTGTAAAAAGTCTGACAGTAGGCTCGAAAAAGCGTCATTTTAACGTCGTAAGAACACCGTGCAAACCTACGAGCCAGCATATTACTTCGAACAGACAGCGCCCTACGCTCTCTCTCGATATCTAAATCGTCGCACAGGTCTTCAGTGACCCAGATATTTAAATTTTGAGACTAATAAAATAATAAATAATTAATGGTCATAGCGTCTGGTGTATCTTAACAGAAGACGCAGGGTCGAATCCTGCCCGCCGTCGAATTTTTACTTCGCTAAAATAATTTTAAAATTTTACATGGAAAATGCCAAAAACATACAAAAAGATAGGCAGAGTATCTTTACTTAAACTGTATACTGTGTGTATTTACTTGTACTGTTTGATTTGTGTGTATACAAAAAAAGCGAACCTATAATTATTATAATTATCTTTTGTCTAGTAGACATAGTACATACAAACACTGCTTAGTTTGGAATTATATGGTGCTGTGTAGGGGAGGCCTTTGCACTGCAGTGGGACACAAAAGAGGTTACATAAAAAATAGCTGCTGGCTGACATATAGCAAGATTTATTTATTCTAAGCATAGTAAAGATTTTACTTTATATAAAATTTTTACCTATCGTAAATTAATAGACAGAGACGTGTTGCTGGGGAGTTTGTTGCGCCGTTTCTTCTTCCTAGCCAAAACACTAGGAGGCGGTGACGGGCGGGCGTTTTGGGGGCTGTCTTAATGTAAAAATGACGTTCAAAAAGTACTACCTAGTAGTCTATGATCTTGAATAAATTGTTTTGACTTTGACTTTGAATATATAAGTATAATAATCACTTTACTCAAATAATTTACTTTGTTGCAGGTCAGTGAGTCTTCATCAACCTCATGCTGTTACTTCAGTTACTTGCTAACCCAACCCTGGTAAGTCTTGGCTCATTAATTAACCCTACCCCATCTTTTGTAGAATAAGACATACCTACTTGTAATGCTATCACAATTATTTAAAGTCGTAAGTAGTAAAAAGTACAATGTTTTATATTTTTAAGTGTTCAATATACCTACCTCCGTTATGAGTTACGTTTGCCCAATTAAACTTTTCTTACTTTCCAAATAAGGGCTTCTGATTACCACTAACTGTCATAGATGAACCGGGACCGACGACTTAACGTACTCTCCGCGGCACGGATGACTCTCGATATGTAAAGAGTGGTCACCCATCCACAGACTGACCGCGGCTAGCGCAGCTTAACCTTGCAGATTGATTGATCAGCGTCCTTTTAACCCTCTTCTTGTTTTATGAATTTAATTCATCATGGCGTATATTGACGAAGAAACGGAATTACCTGTAATTAATCCTATGTGTACCTAAGTAATAACAATAACAACAACATGGTTGATGTATACATTTGTAGGGCAACAACAGATTGTCATCCAACCACGCCGTTGCATTTATAATGAGACTGATACATTAGTGATCCGTACTAAAAATGAAAAATGTAAAATGAAAAAAAAAAAAAAAAAAACGGTACTCTTTTAATATCAATCTCGTCTCCGTCCGTCTGTCCATCTATCACATTGATTCTTCCATAAAACTGAAACGTAGGAATTTGAACCATGGGATATTATTAAGTTTTGATGTCGTATACATAATACACTAACTAGTCAACGAATAGTAAAAATAAAATTACCTTATTTATAAAAAATAGTGAACTTTTATAAAAAATAATTTATATTCATACGATCACGTCTATAAACCCTAAGGTGTAATCTGCTCTACCTCCTGGTAGACCCCCACGGTACACCAGTTGAATATTTTAAATTAAAAAGAGAGGTATTCCTAAGAAAATATATACGAGTATCGTGTAAGACTTTTAAATATTAAACATTAATTTAAATATAAATATTGTTGGTTAAGTGTTAGTTCACAAACTGTTAGATACGACTATTTCCTGCATTTTAGTAGTGTCATATATATTAACGATGCTGGTATTTTCGTCAGTAAAAAGGCTTTACACATTTTTATTGATACTGAACCCTAATTGTGTCAGCCCGTCTCGCTCCTGATCAGTTTTATTATTTAAATTGATGTTGCCATTACCTGTGTCTGTTATTTTTCGGTATTGAAATGTAAATACTGCAGAACAAATAATTCAACGATGTTATTAATATAATAGTTGTTGTCCAATATATTTGTATGAAATTAAAATACACCAATTTTATTTTAAACATTTCGTAATTATACTGCAATATCGAGAACATTTGCTTGAATAAATATTGAAAATAATAATATTTTTTTACCAATTACTTTTGCAACTATTTATTTGACTTTTGTCTCATAGCAAATATGAACAGTCTCGGTTGGATTCGAACTTACACTCCCAGAGGGAATTTCATTATCTCATTTTCTAGCCAGACACCTTAACCGTTCGACTGCCTTTGTACATATCTTCATTGTCTCTGCTTTGGAAACTAATTACTTATTGTTAATTAAATAAATAATAAATATTCTTGGACAAATTTTACACAGCACCATCTAGTCCCAAACTAAGCAGAGCTTGTACTATGGGTACTAAACAATGGATATAATACTTATATACTTTTTTTTTTGTAAATACATACTATTAGCCGAACTTACAACAGGCAACATCGATCCCCACCACCGCCTATAAAAGCAAGCGCTCAGTCGTACACCGTGTGATTCGCTGCTTAGTCGCCGCTCGGTAAGGTGGTTGGTTTCGACGCTGCTTGTTGTGAGATCATTCCATACTTGTTTTCGTGTCTTTTTGTTAAATTTTAATCATCACTAATATCAAAAGTGGGACAGGATTTCGCTCACAATCAGCCTTGCCAACGGCCGTTAATTTCAAAAAAGAAAAATGCTACGGACGTCACATGCACGGTCAGGTCAGGCCGAGCGTTATGCTACTACGCAGTATTCGCCTCTGTACCTACTAATCGCTAGTAACGCGACCACTCCTGTTATTCGTGCGCTGGTCCGAGATGTCGCCATCGAGAACTCTAGCAGCAACCGCGAAACCACAAGAGAACTCTGTAGGAGCGCCGCTAAATCATCGCTCTACAAAAACAGAGTTGGGCAAGAGTACGGGTCAACCGTCAAAGACACCCGCCAAAGAAGTTCCAGGCCGGCGACAAAGTATTTGTAATAAAATACTCTCAGTCCGTTGGAAAACTTGATTCCATGAGGGGTCCATACCGCGTCACTAAAGTATTACCAAGTGATCGCTATGAGATGAGACTGCTAAGTGGGGCTAAGGCGAATGGTGTCCTGAGAGTTCTGCATTTTTTGATACTAAGTTCCAACCGAACCTTTTAATGTTATTCTGTTTACAGTACACACACCCAGTGTGTGTGCGAGGCCTGCGTGCGAGTGGATGGCGAGTATCTGCCTTGCTAGTTGGAACGAGTTGCCGATGCGGTCCAGTGGTAGCTCCCGAGGCTGATGACCTGGAGTACCCGGCTTCGAGAGACAAGCGCTTTCGTACGCAGGGCGGGCTCAGTTCCAAGAAGTCGTGTTCTTTGAATGCGCATCAGGCTCTGTCCTGGAGGGTTCAATCCCTGGAAGTCGTGTTCTTTGAATGCGCATCAGGCTCTGTCCTGGAGGGTTTAATCCCTGGAAGTCGTGTTCTTTGAATGCGCATCAGGCTCTGTCCTGGAGGGTTCAATCCCTGGAAGTCGTGTTCTTTGAATGCGCATCAGGCTCTGTCCTGGAGGGTTCAATCCCTAGAAGTCGTGTTCTCTAAATACGCATGGCTCTGTCCTGGCAGGCGCAGTCCTGGTTCACGCTTAGCGTGGGAACTTGCAAGTTCAAGTATGAGTATGACAGAGTTATTACGAGTGAAGATGTATGCATACTTTTGAAAGCGAAGTGCTTTAATCTGTTATGAAAGTGTCTTTGTATGAGGGCCTTGTATGCGCGATGAATGACAGAATAGGCAACTGTGTATGTTACTATGATTAATTAACAACACTTCTCTCATGCAGATGACAACTCTGACGTTGACGATGCCGGTGAATCCTCCGGTACTCCTACAGATCTCGCTGGCACTTTAAGAACAAGCGACTCACTCACAGGAGAAGACTGCGAGCAAAGTCCCACCGTAGTAGAGCCAGTGCTTTTGAAGAGGCCAACTCCAGTGCGGCCGAGGACGACGCAAGATCAGGAGAGGCCGTATTAGCCGAACTTACAACAGGCAACATCGATCCCCACCACCGCCTATAAAAGCAAGCGCTCAGTCGTACACCGTGTGATTCGCTGCTTAGTCGCCGCTCGGTAAGGTGGTTGGTTTCGACGCTGCTTGTTGTGAGATCATTCCATACTTGTTTTCGTGTCTTTTTGTTAAATTTTAATCATCACTAATAATACTTATAATACAAAGGAAACACCCAGACAAACACAAACACTTACGTTCATCACATAAATATTTGTGGTTTGTGGGAATCGAACCCACGACCTCGTGATCAGCAGTCCGACACGCGAACCACTAGACCACAGACGTCGTCTGTGATCTAGTGATATATAATTAAATATATTATACCATATGGTTGAACCTGCAACCCGCAGCGATGAAGACGTTGCTTAGCCACTACACAAAGCGTGTCTTCATATAATATAATTCTAGTAATGACTATCCCTCCTAATCCCCACTAATATTATAGCTGTGAAAGTAAATTTGTCTGTCTGTTACGGCTTTCAAGCCAAAACCACTGAACAGATTCTATTAAAACTTGGTACAGAAATAGATTAAGATTAGAACAGCTAGCTAGTAGTTATATAAAAATGATTTTATTCTGTCTGTAAGTAGTCACTTATGCCAATACACATAACATAACATCTTCACGCCAGTATTTCCTGAAAGATAAGGCAGAGGTGTACCAATGTACACCCGACAATTGCAGGCATGTCTAGGTCTCATGTAATAGGGGGTCACCCTATTGCCATATACCGGACACAAATATATATCCCGAGTTGCTACTGAGGATTTCATAAAAAAACCTCAACGATTTGCCCGATTTAGGAATCGAACCCAGAACCGCGTCAGTGAGACATTTTTCTATATGTGTAAAAATGGTACACTTTAAGCCAGTGATGGTATATTTTAAGGGTTTATTCCAGTTTTTTCACCACCACCTTAGAATACCAGCAACACGGGGTACTGTACCAACCCGACATGAATTCGTTGTCAACCCGAAACATCAGTTGTTAAGTCTCATTTACTTATTATTTCATTGGCTTAAAACCGTCGAACCACAACGTCGAACGTCGAACATGTGTATATGTTACGGTAAGAGTGAATAATTGAAGATTATTAATAGTTATCTATTATTATTAATAATTACCGAAAGTCGAGGTTAAAGTGATAAATGTATATAAGTAACGCTCAAGGACCAAAAACAGCTCACAACGCGTTGTGGTCAATTATATTAGTTGAGCTCCAATGTGCAAGGAATTATAAAAACTAAATAAAATTAAAAGTCGTACCAGGCCAGGTACTTAGGCCAGGTTAGGTTGTTAGATTTTTTTTTTATATATTCAAAAACTAAAAGTAATAAATTTCGATCGTTTATTCACATTTACCAAAACATGTGGTTATTGTTAATAATTTTGTAAAAATATTAATAATATTCAAATAATCAGATTTACCGTAACATATACATGTTATCACTGTGGTAGCACATTTTGTAATGTCCCCATCCAAAGAAACATCTGTACCAGTCCATAATGGTCATTCAATAATGTTATCTATATTCTGCTCTCGTAACTTAGTTACAACATGATTACGGCACCATGGCTCCCGTTTATGTCAATATCAATTTTATAAGTATCTTATAAATTATGAACTAAAACTGTGGGTGGACGCGGGCAAATCGAATAACAGTGCCGTGTAATAAACACCATAAAATACAAAATACAGAAGGTTCGTTCATTGCACGAAAAAAAAGGTATGAGCATGATCAAAAGTATTGGTAGGTACACAAGGCACAGATCTTGTTTATCTTAAGATTTTTTTTTTTTTTTTCTCTCCCTTAAAGCTATCAAAACAGGTTGTTGCCCAATGCGATAGCAAGGTCTTAAAAACTTAGGTATACACTACCTACATATAATATTACAATAAGATAAGACGATATATCGGCTCAGGATTTGAATGCATGTTTGACGTAGCGGTTGAGGTGGTCACCTCCTTGTGGGTTCGATTCCAATCCGAAACAAATCTTTGTGTGATCCACAGATATTTGTTTCGAGTCTGGGTTGGGTTCGTTAATTATGTGTTTGTAAAGCCCTCCGTGATACAGGACTTGTTCCCTAGTGCGGGAGTTGTGTTTAAAAAAGAAATAAAAGGATTGTGACATTTAAAATTCTATTAAGATGATATTCTCATCAGAGATATAGTGGGAGTAATCCCACTCAAGTTGGAGCTGCCAGACTGGGGAAAATCGAAGTGAAATAACACTGTTTTGAGGTGTGTTGTGTTCCTTACGATGAGCAAGGTTGCCAGTGCTCCTCGAGAAAACGTTGTATCGTCAGTAGGCCCTTTTACCAGCACTTTGACCCTTATACTGCCAACTCAACCATTTCTCTTTCATTTTACAGGCGCAAGGGTCGTGGGCCGTATGCTTGTTTACCATCTTAGTGGTATAAAAATAACAGCGATTACGTAGGTATAACTTCCTAGGCCTTATGATTTTTGAATTGCGTCAGATGGGCTCTAAACATCTAAATGAACCTAACAACAAAAACTCAAAAAATAAACTTACAAATAAGGTTATTCTAAAGATATTTAAAACTAAGATGTCCTGTGATATCCCACAAGTCTTGAGTGATAAATTACGGGCTAGTTTTTCCACTTAGAATCTAAAGCTTGCTGTAACTCAGCCCAACTTGTAGTAGTGAGAGTAAAAAGAAAAGTAATCCAGTGGATTCTACATTTTAGATGAATAAACCAATATTAACTTATATCCACTCGATTAGATTATGACCCCACCAGCATTTTAAGGGATGATTAATTTAAGGTTGACTGGCAGAGAATGCCATATGGCATTAAGTGCGCCTTCTGTTGTACATAAAAATATAATTATAAACCTTAATAAAATTAATTGATCATAAAAGCGTTTACTCATCATAGTTATCAATGTGCCAAGACACTATTATTACTACTATTACTACATATAATACTAATAATATTTAACATAAACATACCTTCACGCCTGTACTCCCGGAAGGGTTAGACAGAGGTGAACTAAATGTACACTCACAGTTCATGGGTATGTTTAGGTCCCATGTAATATAGGGCGAGTCTATTGCCATTAAATGGGCATAATAATCAATAATATTATAGTTATTAAAGAAATTCTTATTATTTATTTATTTTTGAATGCGGGACTTCTGTTCATTCGTATTCTAGTTGCAATGCAGTGCCGTCCATTCCAAGATTAGTTTCCAGGCAGCTGATCCACCATAAACCATAGTCTACAAAACACAACTTGCAATTAGTGTCGGTGCTGTAATGACAGTTGTTTGTTGCTAACGAATACAATATCAGTGCGGAGTGCAAAACTTTGGCCTTTCTAACTGTGCACTCAAACATTTCAAACCTTTTATTGTAATTGCGTTTTGTACCAGTAGTGGCTGCTGGCGTTTCACTGTTTGGTGGCAGATTGTCGAAGAGCTGGATATGTGACGATCCTGTTTTTTAAGCGGACATTAATTTTAGGTGGCCATGTTGTTATAAATCTACGTTTTTATCTTTTTTCATATTGCGCAGCCGTCAATACGATACTAACTTATATTTTTCTTTATTTAAACGTTACAGAAAAAATATGACTGCCCGTTGAACAATATTTATTTAAATTGGAATTGGAGGAATTGTGAAGTTGGAGCTGGGAGAGCGCACTGAAGGTTTCCAGAATTTTCTATAGCTTCACGGTTAGAAAATAGTTACTTAGAACTAGAACTATGTCCTTGCAGAGGAGATCGTGCGGGGAAATACCAAGAAATGCTACTACTATGACTTTGTATTTTCTATTTGTACTTTGTAGCTCTAAGCATTAATTTTTCATCTTTGTCGTACCGATACAAGAAGAATCTTAGTTTGCTGTAAACGCACGCCTAGATTCTACATCAAGACTAAAAAAATCCATTAGATAGATTATGATAATGCACTCGTGACTACTTGAACAATATTGTTGTATTATTTTTAGGAATATTAAAGGTGGTGCAGGCAGTTATAATATTTCTTCATTACTTTTAAAATAGATACGCCGACAGGTTAATATCTATCTGCACGTTTTAAAAACCCTACACTTATGAAGAAAACACGGTGAGCAAGGTTGTCAGTGCTCTGCGAGGAAATGTTGTGTTGGCAGTGACTCTGACCCTTATACTGCCAACTCAACTATTCCTTTTTCGTTTTACAGGGTCGGCAATGCGCAAGTGATACCCCTGGTGTTACAAGCGTCTATAGGCTACGGTAACCACTTACCATCAGTTGGGCAGTATGCTTGTTTTAACTGCAGCTACTTTGTGTAACTGCACCTGATATGGACATGTGATGCATAGGAGTGATAAACGGGTTACCAGAAAGGTATGATGTACGAATGTAGATAAACATAAGGGAAGAGGGAGCCCAAGAAAAGATAGATGAAGATGCGTGAAAGTTTTTTTTTAAAGACAGCTCCTATAATACACTTGTACGAGCCATGTGTCGCAGGCAAGTAGCCCCTGCTGTAGTACTAACATACAATAAGGGGACACAAAGCAATATATTATCTACGAAATCTAATCGAATCTACGACTCTGCGTAACAGTAGTGGGGATGGCGATGTGGCCACTTTAATCGATAAGAGATGATGGCTGATAGAGATACGTGAAAGAAAAAGACATTGCGCTTCATCATCATCGTCATCATCATCGTCATCATCATCAGCCTATATTAGTCCACTACTGGACGTAGGCCTCCCCTAATGTGCACCATTTCACCCTGTCCTCTTACGCTTACCACAAGTATATTGAGCTATGATCAGGTGAATGATAAGTTTAAGTTACCGAGACTACAAAGTATTTATGCTCATGTTAGGTACATGTAGCGAAATGTCTTATTTATTTCTATGTTTCATGGTTATGTTGAATGTTGCAACGCTCCAACTAACGTCAAGCTGTAACGTGTACGTAAATTTTATAGCGGTCCTGGCTGATGGGAATTCTCGTACACAAAGGATTCGTCGGAGAATGTGTTTATGGTGGAAGGGAATAAGTCAGTTTTGATTTTTGTGTGCTTTGATTATCTGATGCTGAAATATCGGGTCGTACGTTGATACGTATGCAGTGACCATATTTAAGTTAAAGATGCGGAAGTAACGCTGGTACTTTACCATCGTATAGCATTGACTATGGGGATGAGGGTAATTGAATATGAACCTTATAGTTTTGAATTAAAGTTGAAAATTAACCAAAGAAATTTGACAGATTGTGGCAACTTGATGTGCTGGCCTTTGTACATTAGCGATAAGTTCCTAGCTCTTTTGAAAACAAAATATAATTAAATACAGGTGTAATTGCGAAATACATTAGTTATCGCTAAACATTACCTAAACTATCTGCCACTTTAAAGACGCACTTAAAAAATATATATAAATAAATCTCTGTCTCTCCCTTTTAGTAATACAGGCGTGATAATATTATTATTTTAAAAGTTAAAAATAACAATATGTGTTGTTAAAAATAAACTGGCCGTTCAACAAAAACATCCTTTTTGTCACGTCAACGGCAAAGTTATTTGGACGAAAGTTTGGGATTGCCGCGCAGCCGGAAGTCGGCGTACCCACCGCTTGCGTACTTCCGGTACGCCGGCATTCAGGCCGCAACCACGGCCGATGGGCCGGAAATCGTCACACGCTGTTTTTCCACCGCTTCACGATTACTTAAACACGTATTGAGTATACTTTATACATTGTTACGTAAATAAATTTATTTGAGGTGTAGCTTTGTAAGTGTTTTTTTTAATATAATCACAGCTGCAGTCCCGAAGGGTAAGGCAGAGATGTACTGATCTTATACTCACAGTTTGCCAGTATCTTGTAATAGAGGGCGAGTGTATTAACCGGGCACAAATCTGAAACCCGAGTTGCTATTGAGAATTTTCTAATAAACGAAACAGCACTTTGCTCAACTTAAGAATTGAACACAAAACTACCCTCAGCAGACGTTCTTATGACTATCAAACCATCAAGACTGTTGTTGATGTTTCTATGGGGAAAAATGTCTTACGTTGGAATTGGACCGATTTCTAAGATACAAATTATGGCTTCATCGTCATCATCATATCAGCCACAGGAGGTCCACTGCTGAACAGAGACCTCCCCCATAGAATTCCACAAGGACCGGTTACAAGCCGTCTGCATCCAACCACTTCCAGCGACTTTTACCAGGTCGTCCGTCCATCTCGTTGGAGGCCGTCCCACACTGCGGTTTCCGGTGCGTGGACTCCACTCAATTCTGGCTTATTTCCACCATCCTCCGAGTCTTTTCGCAACTATGTTGTGGTCGGCTTCCAGTCTATCCAGATGCGGCTGAATATCAGTATTTTACACGAAGCGACTGTCATCAGACTATCAAGAAAATTTGACAGTTTCGGATAGCTTGACCTGCTGGCGTCTGTACAAACTAAAAACCGCACTTGCCTTGCCCTATAGTCACGACCATGGGATTATGATCACATATTTTACCCGTCATACGTCTACTATCACCCTGACGTACTTACACACAGTATCCAGTAATACCTAGCTAATATCTAAAATTGTAGTAAGTATATAACGGATTATTATTATAGTAAATGTGTGCGGACATCGGTGCAAGTGGCCACTGTCTGCGCTGAACAAAGCCGCCGCTAAATCTTGGAATAGGACTCGGAAACTAAAACAATAATAATAAATACGAATTCTAAATAGAGGACGCTGGCTCTGTGGGGCCAGGAGGTACACGGAAGCGGATCATTAACACTCATTAATGAATAAAATGTATCAGAAATCCTCCGCTCATTGTATTCATTTGCATTATACTCTAAGTACTACATACCATTTTAAGAGAGGTAGGGCATAGTGGGAGTAATTCCACTCAAATTGGAGCTGCCCGACTACGAAGTACCTCGGCCTTACAGAAAATCGAAGTGAAATAATATTGCTTTGAGCTGTGTTGTGTTTCTAATGGTGAGCAAGGTTATTAGTGCTCCGCTAGGAAACGTTGTGTTGGCAGTGGGGGACTATGATCCTTAGAGCGGTTTCGCACTACGTCCGATCCGAATCCTATCAGAATCCGTGAAAATACTGTGCGGAGTAGTCGTAAAACTATTTGTATGTTAGTTTACACACTAGATCCAATTTCTCTACGTCATCCGTTGAATCTCTCTCTCTCTCTCTTTGTAATAATATAATAAAAAGCATTTATTTGTTATTATTCGAATCCGATAAAATTCTGTATTTTCACAGATTAGGATCGGATTCGGATCGGACGTAGTAGTGCGAAACCACTCTTATACTGCCAACCCAACTGTTCCTCTTTTGTTTTACAGGATTGGTACCCGCTATAGTAACTTATCATCCGGTGGGCCATTAGCTTGTTGTCCACTTTAGTGGTATAACAAGAAATCAAAAGAGCTTCCTCTCATTTTTTTCATATACATTATACTCATGGAGCCGTGTGACGATATTTATAAAATAAATAGCTCGTGTCATGTCGTAGCTCATGTCATGGTAGGAGTAGGAGTAGGTTAATTTTTAAACGGTACTTTGTAAAGAGTTTCTTCACTGCTACTGTACCTATATGCTAATGCCCAATAAGCATGTAAGCCATTCGTAACAAAAAATATCTATCACTAAGACCAAGATTAAAAAAAATATCTTAATGTAATCTTGGTTGGGACCTTCTGAAATATGTAGAAATTACTATAAAATCACAAGTTTCAAAATACAATTGAAATTTTCCATATCTCTTTACTAGCTCCATTTATAACAGTAATTGCATTTAGCAAATCACAATCTGGAATTACTGAAATAAAACATGAATTCACAGCCATCTGTTTTCAGGGGCTGAAGTTAAGCGCCTCTGATACAGGGCTCGCAACCGGCCTATTTAGCTTATTTACGACCCTGTTAGATACTCCAGACGTTCTGCAGATTATTACAATTTTAACGGAGCGATGTAAACTGGCCCTTATACTTTCGTGATGATGGTATAATTACTTTGTTTGAGGATAGAGAAGAGAAAACCAACGAAATTTAGGTAATAATGAAAGTAAAGACGTTTTAATCAATGAGACCACACGTTGAAATAAAATTAAAAAGAAAACAACAGTATCGAACTGAAATCTACCTGTAGAAGAGTGCCAAGGCTTTGTATAATGGTTGGAATCAATGGGTCTCCAGATCAGTAATATCAAGCCAATTGAATGTTTGACGCTGGTTTTCATTTGGAACCATTTTGTTCTGCGAATGTCAAACTGCAGGTAAGTCGTGACAACTGTTATCAAGAACATAAACTACTACCAACTACTTATAGTGCCAAGGAAGGCAAGTGAGTTTTTAGTCATTCACTAAATAAGAATTTCATTGTAAATACCATAAAAACATTTTCCTCGACTTAGGGATCGACCGAATCCGGATCTGTGCGGGGTTCTCTCCCGCACAGAAACCGTGTTTGAGACCATTGAGGCTGATTTCATTATTATTATTATTTTTTATTGTTATAAGATTTTCTCTTTTCTTTTTTATTTAATATTGTAATATATGTTTTGGTAAATCGTAGGTATACTTATTGTAATGCAAGTTTACACAGTATTTTTAAAAGTGAAAACTTTTAATTGGTCATTATTTTAGATGAAAGAAAGAAAGAAGAAAGAAAAAACATTTATTTGCCACAGAAACACATACAAGCAAAGTTTTTAGCTTAATTAAGCACGATGTACAGAAACACATTAACAAAATACAATTTACAACACAGGAAACACAAATCACAAATCTAATCTTACTATATTTATTATTACTATTGTTTAATTAGCTGTAAGAGGCCCCCTGATGGTAAGCGGCAGCCGCAGCTTGTAGACGCCTGCAGCACCTCTATTACCAGCATTTTGTCATCTCGAGACCTCAGTTGATAAGTTTCGACGTTGTCCTTGAAACCGGAATAAAATAATATATTATTGCTTAGCGGCAGAATATTGGGCAATGCAGTGGTAGCATCCCACTCGAACTCAGTAGCATGAACAAAGCCTATTTAGTATAGGAAAAAATTTACCGCGGGCAGGATTCGAACCTGCGTCTTCTGGTTAGGTACAGACGTTATGACACTAAGCCATCGCGATTCCCACCCGCCATGTCGAATTTTGAAATACAAAAAGATGAACAAAGCCTTTTAAAAAGTTATTAAAGAAGTATTAGAGTAGAGTATAGTACATACAGTTAATTATAAAAGAAGTTGGTATATAACATGTTTTTTCCAATGGGGTATTCAGTAGCGGTAGTGGTTAATGATAAACAAATGAATGACGTCTTGCGTTCTCGCACTTACAAGTCAAATCATAAAACGATGACGTATCACTATAATAATATTAACTTACACACAATAGCTAGCGATAGCTAAATAACTACTTGCAACATATAGCAGTCGTGGCCGAGCGGTTAAGGCGTCTGACTAGAAATCAGATTCCCTCTGGGAGCGTAGGTTCGAATCCTACCGACTGCGAATATTTTTTGCAAAATTTGAAACACACACTGCAAAAATACTAATGTTTATCATAAAATATAACTAGCTTTGTATTTCTAACCTTATAGGTAACCCACGATATATATCGTACCTATAAAAGAACGACAAGAAACTATCAAACAACTTTTTGTTGCGAAACAGTTTTGCTACGCGGCAAAAATAGGTTTGTTGATAGAACTTCTTCCTAAATCCTATTACTCGGTGTATCCAGATCAGCAAAAACTATTGAACTTCAGGTGAAAATAGTGTGACATAGCCCGAAAAGTGATAAGTGAGGGTAGGCCGTCCCTCACGAGCCCATTACCCTACCGTTACCCTCATCTCACTCATACAATATGCAAGCCTCACAAAATTTAGTGAGCGTAGGTAAAAAGATACCTGCTCAGCTCACCCTTGAAAAATATTTTTTATGTTTTTGTAAACCATTACGGAGACGAGTTGGAGTAAACATACACATACTGTATACATACATAAATATTAAAGTGTTCTGTAAGTAATTATTCAAATGATTAAAGTAGGCGATCGCTTTCTGTGGATTATGAATAATAAATACAATAATTACCATTTATGAAATATGTCCAGGTGTTCAGATTGCCAACAGATTAAATATTAAGTATAACACCTGAATATATTACCGTGATAGGCTTTTTATATTTGTCTAAGTACTTATCTATCGTGTAAAATATAAAACTGACCTTCAAAAAGCACTTACTACCTACTTAGTAGTCTATATCTTGCATAAATGATGTTAATTAATTGTTTTGTATAACCAATTTGATATTTTTTTATTACAGCTGATTTTTATTACAACTGATACAATAAATATATTTAGAAAAATGATCACACACCTAGGGATAATTCTTTAACGCACGTAAATAGGTCTAAAAATAAATCTCTTTACCGTGCCAAAAAACATTCGCAGTCGGTAGGATTCGAACCTACGCTCCCAGAGGGAATCTGATTTCTAGTCAGACGCCTTAACCGCTCGGCCACGACTGCCGCATATAAAGTAGCCAAAATTTGAGCTCACATCTCACATGTAAACACTTTCACTTTCAAAACTGGTTTGACGTCTCATACGCGGGTGAAAGGCACAAAAAATTCTCTGTATACGTTAAAGGTTGTTCTAATTTCGAATTTGATACTGATAACATTGAACGTCAAAGAGAATGTAGGTTATAATATTATAGTTGGAAGTTTAAAATGAAGGTTGTAGTCTCGAAAGTTCGGAAGGTGTTGCGAAGAACTTGAGGAGTTGTTCGCTGTATAATACCGTGTGGAAGCCCCGAGAATATGGTTCCTCTTATATAATAGCTGTTACAGAATACTTGCTTCAACTTATTTCGATACAATGTGATCAATAATTTGGGTCTCAACAGGCTTTCATATCCCTTACGTCGTTCAGTTTATTGATCTAATTGTGTAAGTAGTCTGGTAGACTTTTTCATGTTATAAATTACGTAAAGTGATTTTGTACCGATCATAGTGCTTTAGGAAATAAAAAGTTTCTAAGCTTAGGTTTTTGTAAAAAATATTCTTTTATAATGTAGATACACGAGTAACTCGGTGGAAAACTATTTTATATAGGTCAGCAAGAAACTATTTTTATGATGTGTTCTATTTCTATGAGTTCTATGACAGCGTCGTATAATTATAAAAATAAATTGTCCGCTATAATTGTCCCTCTGCCTACCCTTTCATTAACACCCAGTGGATATGCTTTAGTTATAGGTATGTGAGTGTGCCTTTATCAATTAAAGCGATTAACACATATAATTACTACAATTATGTTGCTTCTTAGTGATTATTATACAATTAGTAAAAACAATTAAGACTGCCCCATTGGTCGTGAGCGCAGCTGCTCAGCTTGAGGTCCTGGTTTAGATTCCAAGTTCAAGGAAAGTTTTATTGGTGTTTTTTTCTCAATTCGAGCTTAGGATTTGATTTTATGTCCGGCTATAATAATGATAAGAGACTCCCCTATTACGTGGGACCTAAAACGTATTTACGAATCGTGGGTGTACAATTACATCAGTTCCCTTATGCCTTTTTATTCCTCGGATATTCGTATGTTTGTTGTATTACAAAGATTATGCAATGTAGAAAGCAAACATGACTAAGTTATACAATAAATACATATTTGGGGACAGTTTACACAACATCATCTGGTCCCAAATTAAGCAGAGCTTGTTCTATGGGTAGGTACTAGACAATTAATATAATATTTATACACTGTTTTTTTGTAAATCGTTACATAATTATAATACATAAGAAACACCCAGACAATACAAACACTTATGTTTATTACATAAATATTTGTGTTCTGTGGGAATCGAACCCTCGACCTCGTGGTCAGCAGTCCAACACTCCAATAAAATAAATAGTATTTAGGAGAAGATAAACTAAACTTTCTTTCTTGGAGAAACCTTACTGCTGTAATGTATTGAATTGTAGCAGTAAGTTTAGATTTATAGTAGAGGTCGCTGAATACGAAAGTCCATGCAGTACTGTATATATGCTAGGCGCCGTTTATACATAGATTTTTTAAAACAAGCTTAATCATCTTGTGTTACGTATAGGTGTTATCTATAGAACCGATAATTAAACAAAAACACAATTTTAATGAAACTAAGTATCTCGGAAGTTTAATTTACTAGATAAATAATGATCAGACTCGGGTCATCATAAACAATGAAGTTTATGCTAAAGTATAAATAAAAGAGATATAACCTTTTTTAACAGAGCTTTTTAGATTGGGGCCTGTTAGGATTCTTGTTGCATAGTTCCAAAAACTTGATCCCATGGAAAAGAATCTGGCCAGAAACGCCATGGATACGATTTTGAAATCGATATGAAATCCACCACATAAAATGAGAAGTACCACGAAATGATGATTGTACACAAGCGAGAGGTACCATACAAATGAGTTGTAAGGCTTCGAATACGTTACAGAAGCGACGAACAACACCCAGTCATTGGCGAAGCCGACTGAAATATTAGGTAGCTACCTAAATCAGTTTATGAGGTTGCAATCAGTGGCAGCCTGTTACGTTTGTTTTACGCTGATTGTGGCCTGTTTGCTCCCGTGCTGGTCGCCCATGCCGCTGGATAGACAGACTACAGAAGATAAACATTTTACACTAGCTTCTGTCCGCCACTTCGTCCGCATGGAAGAGTTAATTTTAATTATCGTTGTAATTTGGCTAATTAACTGAAAATCGTTATAAATTGTAGCCTATATGTTATTATGATGTATAAATAATAATTAGTTATGTTGATAATTGATTATCGACATCAATATCACAGTATTGAGATGACAGGAAGCAAAGGTAAATAAATCTTTAGCTTCATTCATTCATGATTATTGATTATTTGAGTGACCTTTGAGATAATTATGATAATTTTACCTGTTTCAATCCATTATCAATAATCGATTATCAACATCACTAATAATAATACTGTAAAGTTTCATCAAAATCCGTTCAGTAGTTTTAAAAAGTAAGAAACATCCATCCATCCATCCATCCTCACAAACTTTCACATTTATGTATATTAGTAGGAAGTAGGATAGGATAAGTAGGTAGTAGGATTATAATTATAAGTTGACTGCACGTTTTTGACGTAGCGGTTAAGGACGTCACTACGCCACTATCATTGCGCCGTGTGTCGTGGTTTCGATTGCTACCTAAGACAATTTTTTGTGTGATCCACAGACATGTGTTTCTAGTCTGGGTGTACTTCGTGTTTGTTAATTATATATATTTTGTAAAGTCCCCCGCAACACAGGACTTATTCCCTAGTGCGGGAGCTAAAAAGGTTAAGGGTGCGGGAATCAGTCCAAAATATGCAACAAAATGATATTAGAACTTGGTTCGAATATTGGTTTAAACAATTATTTATAACAGATACGAGTTGATTATCAATTGAAACATTCCTCCTAGACTAGTTATGAACTAAGATGAGGTCACAATCCATAAACAACCGTATAGACAGTTTTTTTAGTGATTATTGTTGTGTTAATATAGGACTGATACGGTCCTATC
Organism: Acronicta alni; assembly: GCA_964056405.1. NCBI lineage: Eukaryota > Metazoa > Arthropoda > Insecta > Lepidoptera > Noctuidae > Acronicta > Acronicta alni. The sequence goes on from OZ043916.1 coordinate 17,981,561, forward strand.
AAAACCATGCAACAGCCGCGAAAGTACTTAGGTAACAACGTTTAAAGTCGCTCATGATTGCATGATTTTTTTTTTCTCGTTGTTAGAGCACACCCTAATCAGGAGATAATAATAATACAATTTAAAATATTTGGGACATTTAATCAGCATAGCTCCGTCTAGTCCCAAATTAAGCAGAGCTTTATACTATGAGTACCAGACAATGGTTACATATATACTTTTTTTTGTAAACACATACTTATAATATATAAGGATATATGAGGGAAAAAAATTCGGATAGGTAATTAAGTTGTTTTACTGCATATTTTTATTCAATGTCTCGGATTCACATTTGGACATGTTCAAACTACAACGACTGTGGGCAATTAGTTTTGCTGCTACATTTTCTCGATTGATGCTACGTAGTGTTGATTCGTTTCTGAGCGTCCGTAAGTGTAATAATTATTATATCCATACTTCGTTTAGGCTTGGTATATATATAAATTTATCTATAAGGCTTTTTAGTAATTTGAAAACTATTACCTAAGCAGATTTTTTCTCAATATAGATGCTAACTCAATGATAAAACTCCTACTGGAATTTGAACGGACCGTACATAAAGATTTCAATTTCGTAGAAGCTGGATTTAATATGGATTTAATAAGCCTCTAAAACTAACAATATCATAATCATTTTTATTATAATTATCATTTTTTTTTTCTAATTAACGTCTAAATAATCAGTTGTAGAGGGAGTTGGTCAATTAAAATACGTTAATCTTCCTCCACATTTATTATATAAAAAACCATAACGCGAACGGAGCTGTTCCCGTTCCAATTGACATTTTAAACTTTTTATCGGGTGGCTCTAGTAACGCAGCACCTGCCAAGTAATATGAAGGAGGTTGTTAAGGAGTTTCGTCTTACACAGTCAATTTTACACGCTATGTACAATGCATATAACAGATCTAATTATTTAACATAGTGGCATAAGATACTATAGTGGCAAAAATAATCCAATCTTGTTCTGGGATCTAAAAAAAAATTCGCAGTCGGTAGGATTCGAACCTACGCTCCCAGAGGGAATCTGATTTCTAGTCAGACGCCTTAACCGCTCGGCCACGACTGCCATATGACGGTACTATAGAATGTATGATTATATATAAACTAATAAGAGTTATTACGTTTTGCTGTCGTGTAAATGTTATACTTAGTAGTCTTTGAAACAGCCAAGTACCTATTGGAGAGATATTTGAAGGTGCCATGAAAATAATAGCTGCGCTGCATCATAAGTATATCTATTCTCACTATTAATATTCTAGTCAGTATTGTATCCCTTCAATCTCCTACAAACTCGTCTTAATACTTAACGGAACATGAAAATCCGAGACAGAAGCAAACACTCAATATAATCATATTGTACCTTGCTCCATCCAAAGAGCTCTCACGAACTTTGTACACAAAAGTAACAACATTGCAAATAACGACATATTTGTACCGAGAACGATGTACTAGGATATAATAAAATGTAGGAGGTATGCTTTGAGTCGCGCACTAAATGCGAGGCACCGGTGAGAGTAATTGCTAAAGAGAATTCTTTGACAGAGTCACAATCGAAAGGGGTGGGTCTATTCCTGAAGTATGTACTTATGTAATTTCGGAGATTAGTTTTCTATTGGATTTTTAGTTAGTAAATAGAGTTCCTTTGTAGTAGTATCTCGTAACAGTCGAAGCCTAATTATCGATACTCTATCTGATATTAAACCTTTTGCCTAGAAACCTCCAGCATCTAAAATGGTAGACGTCGTAGAACTAGTAATTTAAACAGCAACTTGTTTTTTTTTTATAATCGTGGTAATGCAACACTGACTGAGACATTACAGTAAAAGACACATTAGAGTTAATGCAAAATTTAACTTAATTTGTATCGTCTTTTTCCTTTACATTCATCTAATGAATTCCCCTAGATTAAATGCTCAGTAATAGAACGATTGTCGCTTATTATATTGGAAGGTTTCTTTTTGTCTGGATGGAGTTCGATATAATTAAAACCACAGTAAAATGCTTTCCGTTCGTCACCAACCATATATGTATATGTACGACATTCTCCATTCAGGTTCTGTCGATGCAGCGAGTCAGCAGGACGCCTCAATTATTTCTATAGAGGAAACCATCGTTCGGATCCCGGTAACGGCTTCGTGCAGGACCGGCTCCTGCGGTTATTGCTTCTCAATTATTGAGAGCCCGTTACCGTTAGTTTTCTGCTTGTCTCTCGAAGCTACAGTGTTATAAACGTAATTGAGTTTGCTAATTTATTTAGAAAGTTTTCTCTGGTTAAGTTGCTCGATGTAGATACCTAGTTTTAAAGTACTATGTAGGCTAAATATACAAACATATACAGATTTTAACTGTTTGGTGGTTTGTAGAATATTTATGAGGCCTACGCAAATGTTCCACCAATCTGGTAACGTCGTTTTTGAGCTGCCTATATTATTGTCCAACTACACAATAATAATAATAATTCATTTATTAGGAACCAAATAAATTAAAATACAAAGGAGCTCTGCCTCCCGAACTAGGTAGAACCTGTATCTCGGGAAATGTCTACATGTAACAATACAATACAACTAACAATATCTGATGCATGCGTGCCGTCAGTTGGGACTGGTATTCTCAAAGCTGCTGTTGGTCTTAAAGATACTACCCTCATATATTTGATATTATTATGCCTGGACTTTAAAACAGACTATTCTCTGAGTTTGTTTCGGCATTTCTTCTCGGAGGTCGTCAGTTAGGAAACCCGGTGCTTTCTAAAATAAAATATTATATTATTAAAAAAAAAATACTTGTATATTTCGTTCGAATCCTGCCCTCAATCAAATTTTTCCTTCGCTAATATAAAAATGACTTTTAAAAGTTAATTAATTGGTGTACCTACCTAATTAGAATTATTTTAGTCTATAAAATATAAAAAAATATAGCACACGATCTAAATCGGTTATACACTCATTCACACAGAACTCCTCGATTATAAATTCTACACAGATTAATTATTATTAAAAAGTCTTAGAAGATTTGCTTTTGTGTTGAGGCCGCTGAATTAATTTACACTATATAATATTAAAATTAAGAGATATAATTAGTAACATTAACAATTTAGGCATTGTTACGAAATTCGCTTATATTTAAACACGCAATGCGTACTTAGTTATGAGTAGCCTTCATTGTTTCCACCTGTTTCAACAAAAACTTTCTATCATTGAGTGTGATTTCAATTTCTAAGATATTATCAAACAGCAGTCGTGGCCGAGCGGTTAAGGCGTCTGACTAGAAATCAGATTCCCTCTGGGAGCGTAGGTTCGAATCCTACCGACTGCGAATATTTTTTGGAAATATTGAAAAAAAATAAGTTTAGTTTTTGAAAGATTTTTTTCGTTGATCTGGTCAATTACTCACTGGTTTTTTAAATTATAACATTAATTATAAGTGCTAATTAATTTAAACGCCCAATATTATTATTTTTCGATTTTTCTGATATATTTGGTGTGATTACTTATATAATAATGTTAAACACCAAGAATTTCACAAGTATTTAATAAAACACTTATCTACTCTATTTTAGTCGTGGAATTTTTAAATATGTTTTTCAATGTTGGCTGAATATTTTCAACAAAAGAAGAAATACGTCATGATCTTCGTTTAAAATTAGAACAGGACGTTTTTAAGGGCTGGGAACTTTTAATTTCTTGCCCTGTTTTTTGAATGTAGAATAAGAATTCATAATTAAATTAATTTTATTCTAAAGGGTCCGTATAATCACTTGTATTCATAGTCAATCCTTTGTGAGTAGGTGCATAGTTTATTGATGACAGCAATTTTTAAATTCCATTTAACACCATCGAATCTAAATTAAATGAAGCATATTATACTGAAATAGCCACAGTATAGCATAAAACAGGTAATTAAATACACACCGACACGACCATGTAATCAACGCGGTGTTTGATTATTAGTTCGGCGGCAGTTGATTATCTGTAGTTATTATAATAATATCTGTAATCTCTTCATTATCGCTGGTGGTAACGTAGTAAATGATTAGTTACCTACGTCATAATATCGAATTTCGAATGCCGATTTTAAATCATGTGTATATTATAAATTTAAGCATGGAAATGAGCACAGACTCATATCAGAGTTGACACTGACGTTTACAGTGATTCTTTTTATGACGCGTTATGGATGTTTAGTTAGAGGCAGTAAAAAGGATGACGATGGACGGATGGATATAGACAGAAAAAGTATACGCTGCTCCTGATGAACATACCATAATCACATTGCGGACGTTATCTGAAATGGCCAGGATAAGAGTACGGTACAACGACAGTCATGCATGTGAAGGTTCGTGAACAGTGAGAATCTATAATCTCTGCCTACAACAATGAGAGACAGGAGTGATAATAATACATGTACGTATAATGGTATGAGATAAATGGTATTTTCTCGGAAACTATTGATTTACATGTATCATAGGTACTAAACAGCTATAGCCTCAGCCCCCCTGGTGCCTGTGGGACACAGGCACCAGGGGGGCTGAGGCAGGGCGGGGCAGGCATTAAACGCATCGCCACAATCAGCGGGGCTCGTTAAGTATAATTCGATCGGTCACCGCCGCTGCTCACTAATCACTCGTTCATTTACATACAATTCATTTGTTTTGGTCAAGTGATGTGACACGAGTGTCCATTCGATATCGATGTTTTTAAGTATGTATAAATTGATCACTCGATAATTTATACATACCTACTTGTGTTGTGATTTGTCATCAGTAAAAGATTTTTAGTTTTTATAAATATCGTCGCAGGATTGCGCAAGTTCTAGTTGATTTAATTTTACACTTCATTGGAAAGTTCCAGAAGGCTTTCCTTAACAAGGTTTAGATAACATGCGTTATAAACTATTCGTAAGCGTAATAGTAAACGAATGTTCTTATAGTGAAAAGAAACTTTTTAAGAATCGATTCGTCATAGCCACCTGTTGTATTTCAACTGTGTTTAGAACAAATTCTCTTCCAACTAACATACCGGGTTGTTGTTTCTTTCTTAGTATTCCAGTTTCATATTCTTAGCCTTCATGCGATTCTGTCGGTGCGCGTGCATCTGACAAATATAAATGTTGCAAAAAACAAAAATCTGTGAAATCTTTTGTATCAAACAGTACTGTTATTATATATTTGATAATTTTAATCGACTTCTATTTCTTATTAATATAATTTGGGAGAATGGTAGGTTTTATTACAGCAGTAAACTTCTTTTAAGTTATTGTTTTTAAGATAACAAACAAATATACGGGTCGCCTGATGGTAAGTGGCAGTAACAGCCTATTGAAGCTAGCAAGTATCACTAGCGCTTTTTCATCTTGGGACCTCAGTTGTTTTCCTATTTGGCCAGTAATTTCACTGGCTACATTGCCCTTCAAATTTGAACACAATAAAGTTAATCGCGGTAGAATATCTGGTGATGCGGTGTTACCCAGATGAACTGAGCAGCATGAGCATCAAATCATCTACAATACCTAGTTTTAAAGTTTTTCCGAATCAAAAGCAATCGATTTTATACTACACATCGATAACATCCCTAGCCAGTGGCTCGGGGCGTCGACCAGCGCAGTACTAAAATTTGACACGCAATTGTTTGACGCTACTTTAGATTTTGTTTACTTATGACTTTAGATTATGGTTGTGTTTGCTGCGGGGTGACTTTTTGATACTTTCCAACATTGATTCTGGATACTTTGTTATACTTTTCAACATGAATTTCTAATGGCCTATGTAATTTTTAAATTATACATAAATACCATCACTATCGTATACCGCTCGACATCGTAGATAGCTCATAACATAACATACATACCATCATGCCTATATTCCCCGAAGGGTCAGGCAGAGTTGTAGCTACCAATATACACACACAGTTTGCCAGAGACCTGGCAAACTGGGAATCCAACCCAAGACCTCTAGCGTAGTAGTCGCGCTTTGGTCTACTAGAATAACAGGGCAGTTCGGCCCACAACTTGCCGGAACATTTTTAGGTCGCTTGTAATAGTTAATAACACTGCTTGACCTGAGAAACGAACCCTGATCCTCTTGCTCAGTGGTTGCCGCGCTTGGGACCATGCAGCAGATTTGAATTCTACAGTGTTTTATTTGTTGAAAATAAATAATGTGTCAAGCCATTATTGTTAAATTGTTTTATTTCTACGATGCAAATGGCACTTAGAAAAAGTAAGTTCAGTTCTGTCTATGGCGAAGTTTTTAATCAAATTATTTTCAATAAAATCAAATAGACTACTTGCACTTATTCCACTCTTTGCTGAGGCCACTTCAATCTACATAACATAGTTAGCTATAAACTGGTTGCTATAAACACGAATGTCCTCCGAGGGACATGGCGGGAGCTCGCCAAGTAAATTCCAAGGGTTTAAAATCTACGCATGGATACAAAGTAAATTAGGAGGTACAGAAGGTGCACTTCGAATATGAAAGCAATAAAGATTTGAATTTGAATTTGAAATTTGTATGAAATCTGCCAACTCGTTCCAGGCCAGCATGGTGGACTATAGCCCAATCCCTCTTATTCTCAGATGAATCCCGTGCGGGTTTACCCCAGCAGTGGGACAATATGTGTTGATGTTGTGTGATAATAGGTTCTTGTCCTTGTCCCAGGGTCCTCGCTCCTCTTCTGGTACCGGTTATTTTCCTGATCTTATTCTTGTTCCGGTACAGAAAAATATATTTTGGTACGGAGCCACCATAGTCATTCTGAATGTTTTTGCTCTGTTGCAACTGCGTAAAAGAACAAAATAGCTACGGCTACGTACGTACTTGTCGTTGTAAAAACGTACCGTATTTTTTCAGGCTTTGTTACGCTTGCTTATCCAAGTTTTTCGTGAGCCGCTTCAAAATATTTTTTTAATAAACAGATGCCTGTTTTCGTTGATGAGTATGTCAAGGTGAGATAAACCGCTATCTGTAAAAATGTATACAGGTAGAGGTAAATATGCTGACTAACCACTACAGTAGAAATGCACCTTCAAGTTTAGGAATACACTGGTAAAACTTGTATTGCAAGTCTTAACAGTAAGCACATCTTAGCTAAGTTTTTTTTAAACGTTGCCCACACAAACAGTTTAAAAAGATTTTAAAACAAATAACAGAGCAGCTATCTGTAGGCCTTACAAATATTTTGCTTCTTGTGGGGATCGAACAGCGGCCGGTTGTTCGACCGTCGAGTCAACCGAGCTGTGAGACCTATATACTCTAAAAAACATTGCTTCCACATTGTGAGTCGAATACAGTCATTTATACAAATTAGGCCGTTTTAGATTTTTGTTTGTTTTATTAATACAAATGGTCAGTGGGGCCCTGGGGCGTAATAGAGATATTTCAACCTAACGTCGTAAATAAGTAGGCCGGGTGTGTCGGCAACCATGTGATTTCAAAACATTGTATATTACAAGAGATAGTTCTTTACATTATTATTCCGTAATGCACATTATTTCGCCGGGCCCTTACCCCGATGATTATTATTAGACATTTGCAGGTCGTTATTGATATAATTTGTGCCATTTAACCCATTACTTGAAGACCCGGATATCCTCAAAATGACAGCAATGTGGATAGCCATTGCTGTCATTTTGAGGAGACCCGGTACCTATAGAGCCACCACCCAAGCCTGGGAGTTATTAGACTATACACATAATATACTTATACCTGTATTTCCCGAAGAATTAGGCAGAGGTGTACTGTAATAGACAGAATAGATTGCAGGTATGTTTTAATATGTTGTATAAGCATTAACTCGCTCGATGTGGGAGTCAAACTCAGGATCTCTCGCTTAGTAACCGCGGTCACTTACGTATATGAAGACACAATGTAAGAAAGAAGGGTAGGTACCAGAACTTGAGTACCCGTAGACGTGTAGATTAATTTAAATTATTCTTAAACGTTACGTGACTCTTAAATTAAGTATGGCTTCCACTATCTTCCGCTGTCACTTTGTTGTCATTAAAATTATTAAAAGTTTAACTGCATCACTAATCTAGTAAGTAGTTGTAAGCGCGCTGGTACGCTAAAGGTCTTGAGTTAGATTCCATAGTCGAACAAAGTGTTATTTGGTTTGTTTATAAAATTATCTGTAGCAGTACGGCATTTAATAGCAATAGGGGGAGACCCTATTACGTCGAACAGTTAGTTAGTAACGCTAGTACACTCTGTCTAACCCTTCGGGGAATATTGGCGTGATAGTATATGTTATGTATGTTAAATTGACACCTGAATTTGAATGTGTAGTGCATGCCTGTTGCATGGCTGTTACTTCGATTTAATAAATACATTTGTCTCATACTTAATTAGCCATTAGTCATTACAGTATCAGCAGTACTGATTTAATATCACTCTCATATCCTCGCATTTATTCCACTCGGAGGTTAATAGTTCCCAATTTAAATTCCGAATTAACGAACAATCAATTACACCCAAAAATATTCAGCTTGGGCAATTTTTAAAATGATTACGTAGCCTCCGATTGCACGGCGAATTTAATTTTAAAGTTTGCCCAAATTTCGCGTATGAAATTTGTCAATTTGGGATAGTAATCTAATGTTTGACCTTTGGACTGGCGTGGCGGAGCCAATTAATAACAATTCGTTAGGCACGTAGCTGCCGTAGTTGGGCCTCGTTGGTCGTCGGGCCTCCGTGTAACTTTTAATCAGTGTATGTGGTTTACTTTCATTGATTTCGTCGGATTGCCGGTTATTTTTAGACCAGATTGATTTTATTATTGCGGCCTGAAATTTAAATTGTCTGTGTATCTGAATCAGTTGCTGGCTGTGTATTATTGTAAAAATATACGTTGGATTAAAATTTGGATAGTTGCAGTTGAAACTGAAAATAGATTCATGAAAAAAAAAAAACAAAAAAGTATTCTCTTTCTTTTTTATGAAATTCAAAAAGAGCTGTTTCCGCCCGGGATCGAACCGGGGGCCTTGTGCGTGTGAAGCACACGTGATAACCGCTACACTACGGAAACTTGACAATAGAGTGCTAAATTAGCTTGTGTATAAATGTACTTACTGTTATTATGATCTTTAACCATATGACATACTTATAAAGAATCTTGAATCTAACTACCTTATTAGCCTGGCGGTGCAACTGCTACGCTTGAGGTCCTGGGTGCAATTACCAGGCTGAGCAAAGTGCTCGGAGTTTGGATTTGTGCCCAATTAATGGCAATAGGCTCGTAGGCAAGCTTTCGATACTAATTAATTAATTATAAGAGCACGTGTGTGTTGTGTATATTAAAATGTAAGTTTGATGTTACGGTACACCTACTGCAGCTCGCTTACAAGCTGTAGGGGATGTCGTCCACTGCACATGCTTCTATAACTTTGCTGATACGAACTACCAAAGGATGCACTTTTCTTCGTGCGCCATCTTATAACGTCACCGCTTCTGTGACGGTATCCAAACTTACAGTTATTTGGAGCACTTTGTATATTTATATTAAAGGCGAGCTACAAAGTAAAGATTGTGTTATTGTCCAAGATATTAAAACCTTTATTAGAGATCGTCGCCAAGACCAGCAGCTTGCAGCACGCCTTTCTCTGCCTATGAGCCATTATTTGAGTAGCAACTTAATGAGTCCTTTGAAGTCTTCTCCCTTTTGTTTGAGTTTTCCGAGCAGACGTCAGAATTAACTGCGTGCCTCGTCGCCCGGTAATTACCAATAAGAATCCCTCCCCTCCCCACCTTCGCCCCGGCACGCCCCCGCCAATTACTTCTGGTTTGAAAACACAGTTAAACGTATTTTATTGGCAGTACAATTACGTTTCCGTCTGATGGAATTATGAGTTTGTATTGGTATTTACAATTTGGATCGGAACGTTTCAAAGACATTTTATCCTTTTGTTATGTGAAGGTGTGGCTTTAGTATTCTCGTCAATTGAGTTCTTTAGTTGATACGTATTTACTTCTAAAGCATTAAGTACATAATTATTTGATATCTTCATGTAACATTTTTTTTGGTAGGTATATATAGCTTTAAAAATGCATTTTCATATTGGCTGGAATTTTCTTTATGTTTATTAGCATTTATGCACTATATTTGTTGTTAATAAAGTAAGTACTTAGTTGATTTTTTACAAGAAGCAAACGTTATTTGATTTTGGAAGCCTCGACAATCCCGATAAGATACAACCACCAATCACAATGATTGTCCTACCTTGGAGAAAGGTACAATGATCTAATAATTCTAGGTTTTTTGAGGATAATGGAAGTCGCACGCATCTTTCATTATTTTAATGAAATTGAAAATATTAATTATTTATCAAAATAGTAACACATTTTCATGAGGGTTCGTGGCTAAGTAATAACTTTGCTGATCTACTGTTCTGCAAGGTTAAGCTGCGCTTGTAGAGGTCAGTCTTTTGATGGGTCTCCTAAAGTTGGCCGTCCCGGTTATCATACCAACACCTGTGACAGCCGTTAGTGGTAGTCAGAAGCCTAAAAAGCCTTATAACCGACTGCTGACAACCAGTCTCTCATTAGAATACGGGTATTGCCCAGAAATACTGCGGAGGTCTGATGGTAGTCGCTTCGTGTAAGATACAGATGTTCAGCCGCATCTGGATAGACTGGAAGCCGACCCCAACACAATTGCTGAAACGGCTCGATGGATGATGAGTAACATAATATACAGAACTTCTCAAATCTTCGTAAGCCAATAATAATCTTAACTAATATGATATCAATCTAACCCGCAAGCAGTAAAAACAAACAGCATCAACATTAGCCGAGCTAACGAGAGTGGGGATCACGAACTTTAATTGCTGCCTACCAACATTAACCCTTGCCAATTCCGACCGCAGATAACTGTAGTCAATTCTTTAAACTTTGGCGATGGGAGACAATCTGGACCAATTATCTTGGGCTTAGTGCGAGGTTTGACTTCGACGCTCCGGGATCCCAATTTAATTGTTCCGAGATGTGTGCAGCTGATGGATGGATACAGTCCCGAGCTTTGTTTTGTTTTTTATTTTGTTTAGCTGCAATTGTTAAGTGTTGAGATTCTGAAGGGTTTTGTTTGTTAATTAATTGAGTGGCTGGTTTATATGAGTCCAAAGATAGATTCATGATTAAGCTGCGGAGATTTGAGAAGTTCAGTCGTTTGCGCAAAGAAATATTTAGGAAAAGTAAAACTTTCTGTTGTAAGTCGTGGTCGTGTACTACTAAAATGCTTGAGATTTGCTCATTTTAGTGTAAAACTTTTGCTAAGATTAATGACACGATTTTATTGTATGATTAAAATATACCACAATATTTCATCACGCCTGTATTCTCCGAAGGGTTAGCAGAGATGTACCAATGTCCACCCACTGTTTGCCGGTATGTTGAGGCGGGCGAGCCTATTGCCACTTATCGGGCACATATCCAAAGTCCGAGCTGCTACTGAGAATTTCATAGAAAACCCAATAGCATTTTACTCTACCTGGGAATCGAATCCACGATCGACGGGAGTAAAAGTGCTCTTCAGCATCTGGCACGATGCGCCTCTGGGTACAGAGGTGTACCGATTGCCTATGATGTGTTGCGAAAAATACACTCACTTCTTTTGAATAGCACCAACATAGTATTGCAGTGGATCCCGTCACATATTGGCCTGCGAGGAAACGAGAAGGCAGATAGGTTAGCGAAAATTGGGGTAGTTTCGGGTTTTGAGATTTATATTTTCCCCATTTATTCGGAAATACTACGAAAATTTAAAAAACATTGTTATGATAAATGGAGAGATTACTTTAATGAGCAATGTAAACTAAAAGATGTATGGTACAAGATAATACAAAACGAGCCTCTTCGTATTCCATGGTTTGATAGCAATGCCATTAGCCGACGTACTGTTGTAACTGCTCATCGGGTTCGTTCTGGACACATACCACTGAGAACTTTTGCGTATCTTATGCAAAAAGTAAGTTCGCCAAATTGTGAGGTTTGCGATAAAAGAGAAGATGTGCAACATCTTTTGATGGAGTGTATCAGGAACAAATACGAGAGAAGTAGAATTTTTCAGGAATTAAATTTAAATAGACTTAGGCATATTTTATAATTTTCTGTGTCAACCTATGTTCCGTGAGGCGAAACTAATTTACATATTAGTTAATATTGAAGATACTGGTTTTGGTTTAGTATTGTTTTAATTTAATTTTAGTATTGTTCGTTTGTAAAGTTAAGATTATTTTATGGTGGGGCTGACGTGAACTGTGTTCAAAAGTCCCTTAAAATAAAGATTTAAAAAAAAAACGATCTCTAGCGTAGCAGTAGCGCTTTAGACCACTAGGCTAATGAGGCAGAATGAAATTTATTTTTTATTTTGCGTTTATTGTGTGATAAGCGAAACTAACATTTAGACAAATTATAAATATTGCTATTAGATCGCAGTCTCACAACACCGAACATTTGCTAAGAAAAGACACCCTATAAGACATCCCGATAAACCAAAAACTCCTCACTGTACGTGGTACACATCATTACAAAAACAAAATACAGTGCTAAATAATGCCAACACCCCACGACGCCATCACAAAATATTTTTATAGCGACACTATACTATGTCACCACGATGCGAAATCCGAAAATATTGTTCAATTTCACTCCTGAGGGCCCTGTAAATATACTCTGATCTAATATTAATAATAAAAATGGCTAGCTGGCCGCGAATCACTCAGCCCTGGGGAGCATCAATATCCCGCTTATCAGTCAGTCGCAGGCTGTTGCCTGGTTTCAGCTAGATGGCGTTAGGTGGATTTGGGAAGTGACCGCACAGGAGACAGGTACAGAAGGATAACCTTGTTACATTGATCAGGAATTTCGTGGATGTGACAAATTAGAAAAATGGCATTAATGAGACTCATCAGTCTCATTAATGCCATTTTTCTTTTTCTTTATTCAATACATCAGTAAAACAGATGACATCTCATCTGTTTTACTGATGTATTGAATTATCTCTGTATGGTGGAAGCAGTAGCCCTTAAAAATATCATACAATACTACAAAAATGTTTGCGCTACCATTTCCGATTCTTTGTCGAAGTTATAACGAAATATCTCAATAATAAAGATACAGTAACAAAATCAATTTAGTAACAAGCTTTGATTGTCAACTTAACAAAATCAACACCAATTAACACATTTTTAAGGTTTATCCAGCTGCAACACGATGTAATAAATTTGGTTTAACTAAGTTTATGTTAGAAAATTAAAGTACACTTGTATCTAGCACGTGTATAGTTATATGCCTTCTGTGTGTACCTACCTTGTAGTGGTGTGAGGATCTAGGATGCCGGTCAGGTTTCTAATTAATTTAACTTCAGGTTGTAATTGCTGAAAGTTCTATTTGTTACTAATGTTTGTCTAAGACGCTAGTTCCTCAGTGTTGGAGCTATTACTCTAGTTGATTTTGAAGGATTTTGGGATTTGATAGTACTTACCAATCGCGAGCCAGTACTGTATATGAGTACCTTCTGTAACATTGAACGGTCGCAGATATTGCTAATATCAACATCGTGAGCAAATATATTTGTGATCATATTATGAAGTGATGCGGAGAGAGGAAGACGCTTCACTGTGATATAATAGGTACCTTCCGATTGCTACTGAGGGTACTGGTGTAAAATTAAATATTACTACTTAATAAATATTTAGGGCATTTTAAAAAGCATCTAATCTCAAACTAAGCAGAGCTTGAACTATGGGTACTGGATGAGAATGCATGAACTTTTATACTTTTTTTTGTACTTATACTTATTTATTATACATATGAAACACCCAGACAAACACAAACACTTTCTGTTCAACACTCAAATTTTAATATTTGTGTCCTGTGGGAATCGAATCCACAGCCTCGTAATCAGTAGACCGCAGACGTCTTATATTATTACGGCAAGCAATCAATTACTGATAATAATTACGTAAAGTCCAGTCAGTCGGAGGCTGAGGTCGTGAGAAATAAATAATTAAATATTATCATTTTTAAGACACTGCCCCAAGTTAATATTTAATATTAGACGTCGCCTGCATTTCCTAGCTTACTGTTGAGCTGCTTATTCGTGTGACACATCAGGGAGTTCACTTCGTCGTCATCCAAATCCTTACTAGCATTAAAATAAAGCAACAGCGGCCCGTCAGAGAGGGCCGGCTAAACTTGGTAATCCCCATCACATGTATCAACACAGTTTGAAACTTTCAAACTCCTTTGGATTCAGCGCGGAGCAAAAATGTTCAGATTTATACGAAACTCGAGCGGCGGCGGCGCCGGCGACGGCGGCGGCCATGTTGCCGACGAACGACGGACAGTCTTGTTATTTTAAACGGTGATTTTTTTAACTCTTCTCTGACTTTTAGTAACTTCTTGTTAAGGTGACGACGAAAACGGTTTACAGTTTTCATACAAATACTATATTTTATGCGATTAGTTACCATCATAATATTATCACGCCTATATTTCCCGAAAGGATAGGCAGATCGGTTCGGTGGTGTTGTGGTTCAAGTGTTGGAGTACTGATCATGAGGACACAAATATTTATATGATAAAAATAAGTATTTGTGATTGTCTGAGTGTTTCTTATGTATTATAAGTATGTATTTACAAAAAAAAAGTATATAAGTATTATATCCATTGTCTAGTACCTACAAGCTCTGCTTAGTTTGGGACTAGATGGTGCTGTGTAAAAACGACCAAAAATACTTATATTATTATTTACTTATAGTTCGTATACATAACAGTTCGGTATATTTAAGTCCCATGGAATAAGGGGCGACATTATTACCATAAAAACGGGTACAAATAAAATCTCTGAGCTGCTACTGAGAATTTTATAGAAAAACCCAATAACATTTTGCTCGACCTGGGTATCGAATCCAGGACCTCTCGTAACAGTTGTGCTTACGACCACTATACTAATATGTTACAGAAGACACCTCAGTTTTTAATAATGAAATTATATTAGTTACTTTTATTTTAACCCATAAAAATCTGTGTCGTAAAATGAGGTGCAATTGTATAGCACAATCATGCCCCTGGAATGTTCCTGCAGACAAGTTTTCTGTAAGAGTACGTTCTTTATATTCAGGGTGAAGGCGAGTTAGTTGTAACAAATCAAAACTTGTGCCAGTGACGGCTTGAATATAGTAGCTCGCTCCACTGTATCATACACTCGAATGAGGGGCGCTACTTACTTCAAAAACTTTATTTCATCTTAGACAGAGAGAAATTAAGTTTTTGTCTCCCGTATCTTTCTGACTGGACGTGCCCTTGATAGTCTGTCTTGAAGTGGTTATTGAGTGGATATTTGTAAAATGAACAATGTGACCTGAAAAAATTTTTGACGGTAATATATATAAAATCTACGCACGTGCTCTCAAAGCGTTTTATAAGAATATTCAGAAGTAAAAGAGGCTTGAACGGCTTTTAAGATCATGTAAAAATCATCCCCTAATTCACAATTTCACAGAAAAATCCGGAGGATTTGCTCGCATCTTGTGATTCTATATTACTTTGTACGTATGTATTCTTGTTTTTTATTTGAGAAAATCCCGTTTTATTAACTGTTGGACCCTTCAATCCTTTCCTCGTGTAGTGGATTTGTTTATATTTGACGGACTCAAGTCGTAAGGCCTAAAACTAACCCCCTTTAACATGAAAGCCTTGGTTTTTTACACAAGCTCCATAAATATTTTCGACGATTACATTAATTAAATCTGCATTAATATTATAAAGAGGAAAGATTTGTATTTTTGTTACAAATAATACAATGAACCGGTTTCAAAAATTCACCAGAAGAATGCTATATTATCCCTGAGTAACATAGGCTATATTTATTATTAGAAAAAAGTAAGGTTCCTTACAAAAGCAAACCCAAGGTGTAAAAAAACCCATGCGAAGCCTGGACTGGCCGCGATGTATATACATCTATATACATGCGTGTTATTGGTACCTAAATTGCATTGTACGAAATATACTTATAGATCTTCTGCCTCTTAAGAGGCGGAGGGGTACCCTTCCGCCTCTTAAAGGTCGGACCGATTAAAAACCACACTTGCCTTCTTTGCCCTGACAGTGCAGTTGGCGTGGCCTTGCCTCGCATCCTAATCCTCCTATCTATCGTACTTTAAGATGCAGAGCATCATTGCATAGGGTCATCATTTACATATAAGATAAAATCTCAGCACCTAAATGATTAGGCATATTATACACCAGATTTCAACAAAACATTATGGTAGCAAAAATCACTATATACAGGTAGGTGCTACCCTAAATCAAAACATTTACAATGAGCTAATTACTGCTTAATTAGTAGGCAATAAATACTGTAATATTAAGATCATAAGGAACAACAGTAAAATATTCAATGGCGCGTTTATGAATATCACGTAATTATGGGGGGGTCACTGCCCAAGACGGTCTCCTTTCCCATTGTTCCAAAAGATTAATAATTTAAGTAATTTAATTTTTATGTGCGATTAATTCGTCTTGCCTCCAGCCCGCCATTGTTTTAGCTAATGACTCGATTAATTGGCATTTCGAGCGATTTGCCTGGTGAGTGCCGAATGCCGAAAGCCGAGGCTGGGCCTGTGGAAGAAATGATGCCAATTAACACTCAGTTAGTCGTTATAACTCAGTAGGAAACTTAATTTTTATTCATTTATCTTAAATGACGAAGAATATTGTAGTAATGACGCCTTTTGTTTCAGGTTTTCTAGTATTCCATAAAAACCTACCTTTATTATGTAGGTGCACATTATATGCACACACAAATATACATACCGACGTGATGTAACTATAGTACTTATGTAAGGAATGAGGCGAAGTGGGAGTCGCCAGTTATCTGTTGTGCCGTGTACAGTCAACTTGTATTTTATGATCATTATATATATTACTATATTTCCTGTGCGTGTATAATTTGGAGGCCAACAGGTAACTCCTGTTGGACACCGTACCCCGTGCATTCACCTGAGACTGAATACGTCCTCCTGAACACTCTTACACAATTACTCATATCCTACAATTACAGTGCGTAGGTATATTGTATGATGTTCCTATAACCTATACGCTTGTTACTGTCTACTTTATCCAGATGCAAGATGGGAATCTTTTAATTTCTTGGTCTTTGCAACAATCCATAGAGAAGTAGTCCAGCAGATTCTATCACTTTTCTGAGCTTTCTTGTAAACGCTTACATATCATAAATAGTTATAACGTAGGTACTTAGTAATTAACTAGGTAGGTAACGTGGGTAATCGCTGTTTTAAATATCATTTAAATACTACACAAAATTACTGATTGCAAAATCATATATTTCAGTAATTTTGGTCCTTTCACCCAAGAGAGCTTCTTCTCGACTTTTAAAGCGTAATCGTGTAGAGCGCGCGTCGTCGCTCCGTCACGGTGACGTGCCGTACGTCACGCGTTGTAAACGCGGCACGGGAGGGATCATCGCTCGTGGAAACGCTCTCATTTGTCCCCTACCTACGAGGATCTTCGAAATGTAGCAGATACGGCAACCCTGAAAATAAATGACGCTAATATCAGGACCAGAAAATATAATTTACTGCAAATTTCTTAAAATCTGTAACACCAAGACTAACGAACTTGTGAAACTATAAAAGGATTAGGAATAAAATAATTTTTTTTTTAGAAATAATTTTAAACATTATTTATTCATAGAGTTCTAAAAAGCGATATTAAACAATGTAGGTATACCTTCAGTACGCTTTCAGTTAGTCTGATATATCAATGTTGCTCAAGGCGTGAATTGTAGAAATAATATTGTTTTCCCTGGGATCGTATTTTGTCTTGGGACATTCAAAAGGCGCGCAGAGTCAATTTACTCATTAAAAATGCTTTCAAGGCACCGATTTATTAGACGGGCTACTAAAATTAATAAATAAATAAAATAAATATTTATAGGACATTTTTACGCAGTACTAACTAGTCCCAAACTAAGAACAGCTCATGCAATGTGTACTAGATAGTGTTTTTTTTTGTAAATACATACTTATAATACATAAGAAATACCCAGACAAACTCAAATCTTTTCAATATTGCTGTAAGAAAATATTCATATAATATTATATGCATCCTTCTTCTTATATTCTTCTTTCATCACAGCTCGCTCTGTAGGCGCTCTCTTGTATTACGTCGCATTTTATATGATCCGATTTGAGGAGGGAAATTTGTTGGTATCATTTATTGATGATGTGCGAGACACAATTTGTCGTGATACACGACGACTGTTTGGGGTCCAGGTGTGGGCTCTGATAATGGTAATGATTGCTATTATGATCGGAATGGAAGGAAAACACTAGGAGACACTGTTTATCATTTAGATTGTAAAAGTTTCGGTGGCAACGTCTTGGATGCTGTTGTTTGTATGTCATTTGTTCTACTTGGAAATAATGATAAGATACTTAAAGCAGAATTGTATATTTATTAGCCAACGTTGTTATGTTTAGTGTTGTATTTTGATCTTTAGGTACCTACATTGTGTATACATGCGAATACGTTACAGTTAGTACCTAGTAACGGCCAAAACAGTCATAACCAAAACATTAAAATGATTATGGTTCCTAAACCAGCCTTACGCTAGTGCACTTAGTTTCACGACCTCTAAACGTGGCTAAAACGCAACAAAAACTACAGCCAGCCCATCAGGTCGCACTAAGGCGTCGGTCGTACGTGCCGAGTGCACCGCTAAACGCGTCCAAACGATTACCTAAATCGCCATGTGACGTCGCTCAACTTAGAAGCGTTCCCGTGTCGCCGTCGGATCTCTCCGTGCCCTGCCGCCCCCTCCCGGGCGTGTAGCACAACATGCCACCCCTAACTTTGAAAACTGTAATTGCTCGTTACGAGTGTATCATTGGCTTTAGGCGGATAAAAGCGTCTTTCAGCCCAAGAGTTCTGGAGTTTCAGTTATGGAGTATTATGAGAGCTTTGAAGTATTGTAACGGGTGTAATAAAATTCTCGCAAGTATTATGACATTTGAAGCTGGATTTTTAGCTAAGACTGTATTGGTTTGGTTAACGGAACTAAAGAATCTAAAGAAATCATCTTAATTGTATCTAATTTTGAGCATTATTTTAGTACTTCTTAGTCACTTCTTCAAACAAATTCTATAAAAAAGTTTTAGTAGTGATTAATGAGGGAAAACAACTAATTCAAAATTGTTTCTACAAAATTATCCAGGGATTTATTACAGTGCTCAAGAGAAACAAAGACCATTTAGTAAGCACTACACCTAGGTAGAGGACTAGTAGTAGCAAGGCAGTAAGTCCAATAAACTGAGCGAAGCACAGCCAGGCTTCGTTGACGCCCAATTTGCACAAAGAACTCAGTCGTACTCTGTCTCTTAAGGCGCTGCACACACAAACGAGTTGGTGGTTTGTTTATTTTTAAACAGATTTTTAGAGACACCTGGTTTGTAGCTTTTTTGTTCATAGTTTTAAAACTTGTTTGTTAAAACAAACAAAACAACAGTACCTAGTAATAGTAGATAGGATGGGGTTCAGACTGCATAAAGGATATTATTGTATATCTTACAGTTCAGCCCTAAATTTTCAATGTATCTATTTCATTTATTTTATCCAAAAGGGCATTTTGAGACAAAAAGTGGCCTATGTACTTCTCCAAAGGCTAATCTACCTATAGGTACCAAATTTCATCAAAATTAAGTTCAGATATTTAGGCGTGAAAGAATAACAGACAGTCACAGATATAGAGTTACTTTTCCATTTACAATGGTAAAAGTAGGGATCCCGAATGGCTGAGATATCTAGAACATAAACTAGTCGCTCACTTTGATAAAACTGTAAATAATCTAACTGTCACAATGATGTAACACAAACATGAGGGAATCTACTTAATAAAACTCTTACACAGACTGTTTGATAACACAAAGCTTAAATAGTTACACGGGTGGGACTAGAAACCTTACACACAATTACACAATAATTATAAACGTGCATTTATAGAGGGATTTCAAAATAAAAACCACGTCAGGCTTGGGCACACGGCTAGTATGAAGTGACTTGTATTATGTTTCCCCATTTGCATTTAAATTGGCGGAATCTACAATTTGTGAATTATCTAAATAATGTTATTTTAAATTTAATGAAACACCATCACTCAACAACACCGTCAAATAGACCGTTCTATATTCTACATCAAAAACGTTTAGGTACATTTTACGTATAAAAGCTTTTCGGGATCCAGTACTTAGTTGTGTTTGTACCTTTTGTGTATAATTACGAGGCTCTTAATATTCATGTTAGACTAATGTGTTACGTCACTTAGACGTTGTGAGAGTTGGATTTAAAAGCCTACATCGGTCTAGCTCAGTTATTGTCATAAGTTTTTGCCCAAAATAATAACTTGCGAAATGAAAATGTTATTCTAGGACGAAATTTTTTGGGCTCAATTTTTACGCATGATTGGACGGGTTTAGTAGACGACCTTCAACAGAACTTAGAAGGCCTTGAATGATTTTGGAACAGAAATTTAAGGAGCATATTCAATTTCACAGAAAACCTGATTGACGTCAGACGAATTTTGTACTAAGGTGATATTCCTACTCAGTGATTACCAAGTGTTCCGAAGTTTTATTTCCAGTTAAATTATGTCTGGTCAAAAAAAATCTGCTATGAGCATAGATACTTTTTCAACTGACTTTTTTTTTTATATAGTGCGAAGGTGGCCAACAAGCACACGGCCCGCCTGATGATAAGCGGTAACTCTAGCCTATAGACGCTTGTAACATCAGGAGTATCACTTGCGCGTTGCCGACCCTGTATTGAAAGAGGAATAGTTGGTTTGGCTGTATAAGAGTCAAAGTCCCCCCACTGCCAACACAACGTTTCCTCTTGTAGCACTAGCAACCTTGCTCACCGAAAGAAACACAACACAGCTCAAAGCACTGTTATTTCACATTGAGACTTCCATAATTATCTTTAGTAATATCGACTATATTTTGTTAACGACTCCGTTCATTTTCTGTTCACAAATTTGCTCCAGAGTATGAGAAAATTAGAAAATATCACTGATATTAAAAGCTATCAATGAATGTTAAGACCATATTTACTAGACTTTTAATTTGTCTACAAAGTAGCGACAAAATATTTTACTCTACTCTAAAAGTTTCGAGACGTGACAAAGAATAAGTGGGTAATTGAAAAAGAATTTTACTCAACGAAGAGCTGCAATAGCGCATTTAATATTTTAAGTGAAATAAAAATGAGATGGAGTCGCTCGTCTTGTTTTTGTGACAATTGTCTACTGAACTCAAAGGACCGCGGGAGTTAATAAAAATGTGAATCCTCCTCGAGACTGTAGAGATAATTCTTACCTTGCAGAAACAGAATATTCTGTTTAGGGTGCAAGCTTCGGTAACTCTATCCGTAATTATGTTGTCTCATACAAGTATGTATGGAATCAAGCTTTGCTGACGCGATTTTGTGATTCAGAAACTTGGCTCAAAATTCCTGCTTGAAACGAAAAACTTTTTATTATCTCTCTCTTTTGTATTATTGAAATGCTTCGCAGCGGCAGAAATACGTTGAAATCTAAGTACCGTTTACCAAAAATAAAATATTAGGTACCCGCAGTTTTGTCCACTAGTGTGTCCCAGCACTAAACAACAAAATAAACCTCGAACAGGTGCTAACACGATACAACGAGATAAGATCCTGGATTTAATCCCACTCACTTCAGTTTTGTTCCTTATGTAAATCTTTCTCGGGTTGTGCAGTAGATATTATAGGATTATTTACAGGTCCAAAACAGAGCCTGTTAGTGTTTGTGTTCGTTGAAATTTAGTCCATTTAAGCTTCGGTCTAGTAAAACAACGGTTAGAGGCTTTGAGATTTGATTTTCCTTTGAGTATATACGTGTGTAGTGAATTTTAAGCTGCGATATAAATAGTCCGTCCATGGATGGGTCCGTGAATTACTAAGTTTGTCCAGCGCCTTGGAAAGAACGCTTAAACCAACGGTCTCAGTTTACACAAGTGACGTATTTAGCCAATAAAAATATACGACGACTTGAGAACCTCCTCCGGTATTTTTTCGTCGGTTGAAACTATATCGCCAATATGGTGAATTAATTATGGAACTTATCAGTGCGCCCAATGATGTTGAAAAATTTACCATGAAAAATATACCATGTGAGTATAAAATAGTTTATCTGAGAATCTCAGCGTCCCCACTCTAGCGATCAGGTATTACAAAATACCAAACATAAAAGATATCTGAAGCGGTATTGAAATCCTCCAAGCAGATATCGCACCACACAATCGGCTTTCCAATACTCAAGCATATCAGCGAGTTGTGCGATTTGTATCGTCCACTTGAACCGTTTGTACTCCTGTGAATACCGGCTGGCATGGGATGAACAGCAAGGATTTTCAATGCATGAGGTGAGGATACAATGGAATATTTTTCAATACAGATGTAGACGGTATATATTAGTACACCTACTACTGCCTAAGCCACCGGCGAACTTTAGGTGTATTATTGTACTCCTGTTGTAGATTTAGGTTCCATTTACTATGGGGCGAGCCGACTGCGACTTTAATAGAAAAATCCAACACAACAGTTTGCTCGACCTGGGAATCGTATCCAGGACTTCAAGCATAGCAGTCGCCCTTAAGACCATTAGACTAATCAGGCAGTTATACGTTTACAAAGAGCTTTTTCTCCTAATTATTTTATTATGTATCAGAGAGTTGAAAGCCTAATAATATATATGATCCATATAAACCTACTTGTAGTCTTCTGTCTGTCGCTCTTGTTCTAGTTTGAAGTCTATATATAATTGGGTATGATTTTCTGAATATTTTTGTAGTCCATGAAAAAAATAATGTACAAACAATAAATAAGAACATCTTAACAAGATGAACTGGTTAACCTGAAACCAATACGTAGTCGTTAAGCTTGTAAGTACTAAACTAAAGATACCCGTACCTATCTAAAATGTAAACTGATCTTGAAACAAAACTAGTGTTATGTTGATTCTGCTTTGACATTCAGTGTGGCTGAAGTTTTTCTATCATTCGTAAAGCCTCATGAATACAAACTCAACATGAATATGTATTGCATCGTGAATAGGCCGTGCTCACGCCCCGTAAGACGAGTAACCATAAATAGGTACCTACTGCGGGTGTACAGTAAGATATCTTACATCTTGAAGTCATGATGGAGTATCTCCCAGTAAATAATTCGAAATCAGTGGAGGTCAGATAGTCTCCTATTTGTCTACATACCAATGATTAGTTTCCTTAATTAAATGATGACTGATTATATTTATTTTCAACTTTTACAGACGCCAGCAGGTCAAGCTATACAAAACTGTCAAATTTTCCCAATTGAATATGAAACTTATGGTTCAAAAGTTGAACATCAATCAAAGAAATTTGACAGATTGTGGTAGCTTGATGTTCTGGCCTCTGTACAGCCTCTCTCCTCTCTCTCTCATTTATGATATGTTTTTTAAAACTAAACGTAGACGGGATTCTATCTGACGAGAAAAAAAGTTGGAAAAACTCAAAGATCTGGTCAGTCTTTTTAATAATCCAGACATTGCGGTATAATATCTGGAATGGCCTTTTGAAGAATTACTTATATTCAGTTGTTGGACTTTCGGAACTCGGACACTAAAAGAGTTTTTAACAGCTTTTTTATGCCCAGTTGTGAACTCTGATAGGCGTTAGTTGGAGACAGCTTTTATTATTAGGTGCTAAAAAATACATACAATTTTGTGTAACCACGTTCATAGCCTGAGACAAAATCGATAACGATTTGTGCGTGAATATCTGAAAGGATTATTCTTTGATAAATAAACCATTTTTGCATAGAAGAACAAAAATAATCACATCTGCGTAATGAAATGAAAATGAAACATCTGTTTGCCAGAGTTGATTGTATAACTTAAGATCAAACAGTTATAATCTGATTGAACGCAAACTTAAAAGCGAACTATAAATTATTCAGAACCCGTTCAAATTATTATTTTTATATTTTTTTGCATTGGTTTTAGAAGCGAATACTATTTTGTGATTTATTCACATCAATATTTTTAGTTTTCGTCTTTATATTACAAATGAGATACTTTTTTATTAATTCTATATTTTTATTTAGAAGTTTTTTTTATATATTTTCTTGCGACGCTAGTCTATCATTTATTATTTACTGTAAAGGTGTTTTACAACAAATCTCACACGGCTCAGAGCTGACGAATATATTTTTTTGAGACCATATGGTTAACAGGCGCGGTTAGGACCACTAGAATGACAGGCTGTTTAAGTTATTATTAATTAAAACTATATAATTAGCCAAACATTTACATCATACTTTCATCAATCAGTAACACATGTCTATCTAATACTAATTTACCTTTGATATTTCCTCTTAGTAAACATAACACAATCAAAAATATTTTTGCGTTTTACAACTGACAAAATAAGAAATGATTTTATTTTTCTAGTTTATTCTGACATTATGACAATCTCAGTATGATGCCCTTTCTCATGACAGGAGTGCTGGTACAATACCTCATTCTTCTTTAAAAATAACACTAGTCCAATAAGATTCCATCACATTAAGCAGAATCCCTAAATCCGGCAGGCCACGTCCAAGCGATATCCTCGCAGAGCACAGCATACATCGCCGGCTCACACCCGGAGATTTATCACGCCGTCAATGCATTGCAAGCATGATGGATGGTGCAGTATCACCCTCCACGTATGAGTAAACGTATTGTGCTTACATTGCGGCCACAAGATGGATCGGTTAGTGTGTTTAAAGGCTTTTAAGATACTTTTGTGGTACTTTGTTTTTGATAGGAAAGGGTGGAAATTGGTTATATTGTTAGTAATGGCCGCTGACGTTCGATAAGACGTATTACTTTCGCTATGAAGACATATTGGACTTTTAAAAATAGAGAAAAAAGTTTGTTTACTTCGTGTCTTGTTCAGATTTTGAAATATGATTATTAACAAAGAAGCTCATCAAGAAATTGAACTGTTTCACTCCATGTCATAATTTTTTTTCTGCACATTTAGTGTAGCCGTCCATGTGGTCAGCAGTCACTGTTCCACACACCGTGCGCCGTGTGTAGTGGGTTCAATTTTCACCTGAGGCAAATATTTTTGTGTTCCACGGATATATTTTTCGTTTCTATGTGTTAATTGTATGTTTGTTGAGTCCCCCGCGATACAGGGCTTGTTCTCTAGTAGTTTAATTATGCCCAGTATTGGTATACGTGCCTTAACTAACATTAATTTATAATGGTTAATGTCTATACTTCAGGCTTGAAGATCCATTGAAGAAGGGGTGGAGTCAAAGTTTTTGAAGATGATACAGAATCTGTCAATTCACCCATGAGCAACGCGATGAAATATAACTTACAGGTTAAATAATTCCTCAAAACAAGACCATTTAACCCAACACTATAAAACATCATCATTCACACTAATTAACACTGGGCGTGTTGCGGCGCCGAAATATCCCATCAAATCGTATGAAGTAATGTTGGCAACCAGAACTCGACAATTATTGCACCGCTCTCGTTTCACACATAATAATATATGCAATTTAGTTAATTGAAGTGATGTCGGTAGATGCAGCTAGTGCTAGTTATTAGTATCGCAGGTGCTAAACGTTAATTTTCATCGCTCGGTCGAGAGTTCGAGACTACGCTTCGAAGCGAGTCACTCTGTGTGACGTCATGCGTCCTTACATTTTGCATGTGAGATGTATGGACGGGAAGCTTGGCGAGCAGTGAATAAAGAAAGTGAACAGTTCTGGCGAGTAATATCTAGAGATAATATAATCTAACAAATGCTTCCGATGTATATATATATTACGTTTCTACACGCATCCACTGTGATTATAGTTCATTTTGCCGTAGTTATCTTCTGTAGCAAGCACTTAGAAGCTGCTGTTTTGAAATTTTAACAAGAACATCATAATAATATGACATCAATAAATAATATATTTTTTTTGTTTTAAAAAAACAACCAACATCCACAAGCAGTGAAAGCCTAGTGGTTGCTAAGTCGAAGGTCTCGAGTTCCTCCCCAAGGCACGCACCTCTGACTTTTCGAAATGATGTGCATATTTATAATTAATTATCACTCGCTCAAACGGCGAAGGAAAACATCGTGAGGAAACCTTAACCATGCCTTAGAGATTTTCTTGACGGTGTGTGAAGTCTGCCAAACCGCACTAGGCCAGCGTGGTGGACTACAGCCTAATCCCTCTCATTCTGTGAGAGGAGACCCGTGCCCAGCAGTGGGACAGAATATGGGTTGATGATTGTTGCTATCAACGTTGTTTGTTCATTCGTTTTCGCGTCAGTATAAATCAGTGAAGTAAAAGTTTGAGTCGCAGTTGTTGGTCGTTGTCGTCGGTGTGTCGCGGCTGTCAGCACTGAAGTCACGTAATGAAACAGCTGCAGGCGTTCGCCAGGTTTTGACGCAGCCACATTAAACACGCTTTTATCAATATTTGTATCGCTTCATTTCAAATAAAGAACATTATTCGTCATTATTACAGCTTATTGCCACTAACCGGGTACAAATATATCCAAACTCCGAACTGCTGCTGAGAATTTCATAGAAAAACCCAATAACACTTTGGTCCACCTAGGAATTGAACCCAGAGCTTCGAGCGTTACAGTCGCGCTTAGGACCGTTACTAACGAGGCAGTTTAAACTTTCAAGGTTCCAGTTTTTTTTTTAAATTTTGAGTTATAACTTAGGTCTACGTAATTTAAGGTTATCAGGCTTTTTGGTTATCAAGCTGAAGTTAAATATTTATTATTATTATTTGTTATATGCGGGAATCGTATAGGTAATAACCAAGCTTGATAACCAAGAAGAGCAGCTTGAATTACGTGGACCCAAGCAATATTTGTGTGATTGGAAAAAAATCTAATGTTGAGCGAATTTTTTATATTATTGGCAAATTATTTAATAATATATTAATTATATTCTGTCGAACTTCAGCCAAAAAAAAACGCGAGTTATTATTTCATTGATGTGTGAATTTTAATGGATCACATTAAAAAAAAAATCAAATTACTCCATGGATCTTCAAAGGCATTAAAAATATATATTAATTTGTAAAAATTAAAATACCTGGCGTTTACTCACACGCGGGAATACCTGAGGCGTTGCTAGTTTCTATAGCCTAGGTACCTTACCTCGACAGTATGCTTGTTTGCTACTCTACTTGTATAGAAAGGTATACTATTAAACCATACAGGTAAACACCCATGCATCAAAATCCATAAAAAGAGATATATGAACCTCCAATACCACCCGGAAGTCTTACATACCCGGCAGAGCATATTAACATAATAAGAACAACAAAAAATCTTAATAATATTTGTAGAAGGGTTCGGATTCCTTCGGGATCAAAGGCGAGAACTCCCGAACACAGAGCACAAAATGAAATGGGGGGTTGTATTTGTTGAGTTATTAAGGCAATGATGCACAATATGTTGTGACATTAAGAGTTTTGGAATCAGCGCCATACCTCATGAATCGCAAATGCTGACTAATTAAAGACAAGAACAATATATATTTTTTTTATATTGAAAATAATGCTATTATATATACTGTTGTCCTCAACTTTTCCTCATCAAGTTTCACTGTTAACGGAAGTACGGTTAGCCAATAACAGTTCTCATGCCGCGGGTATGACTTTTCGATTTAATAACAAAGGTTTTTATAAAGCACAAAATCTTTGATGTGGCCGTTTCACGATGGCTCTTATACTTCAATATGTTGTATGTAAATTTTGTCAAAGTAACATCTGGTTCGGGTCGATGCCCGTAAAAATAATGGAGGCGCTGATTGTCTTCCAAATATACATATTTCATTATGTCCCCTGTGTCTTTGCTGTTTGTTCGTAAAGATGTTACTTTTTGATAAAATTGTTGATAGAAGTTTGATGAAAAGTTGAGGGATTATCTTTGAGCGTTGTCTCTTATGATTGTGATACCTTATTTGCCTGTTTATGATAAATTATTATGTTTCATATATACCTGCTGAATATGCTGGTCCTACTCTCTAGTCTTAGTCTACAGAGGCTTCTTTCCACTTGATAGCTGAACTTTATTCTACTATGGAAATTGTTTCATTGTTAGTGTCAAACAAACGTAAGGGTAACAAAAGTATGGTTTTATTATATGATCTACTTTTCTAAGTTTATGAGAGCCCATAAGTATTGCCTTTAACCAGGCACAAATCCAAACTCCTAGCTGCTTCTGAGAATTTAATAGAAAAACCCAATAACACTCACTCACAATGCTCGACTGGGAATCGAAGCCAGGACCTCAAGCGTAGCAGACGTGCTTCCGACCACTAGACTAATGGTCCAGTTCTACTATTAATAAACACCCTTTGAAAATTGCCCTTTGGCTAAGTAGGTACCTTATAGAATTCGTTATGATAGTGAGAGTGGGTGGAGACTAATCAATAAACTAACTACTCGTACATAAGCCCCCAAGTAACGCTAATTAATAAAAATTTGGTCTTTTTGCATGAAAATAGCACCACTATTTTACCAAGCTACTTTTTAAATCTTGCCTTTCAATATTCTAAGTATAACAAATAAGGACTTGCATATAATATCAAAACCACATAATTATTACATGAACTCCAATATTCCTCGAAGAATTTGTTTAAAGTCAATTTCAGTGAACATTTTCGAATATTACCTACATTAATGACCTTACATGACTAGTTAACAATACAAAACTGTTCAAAGACTTGAGAACAAACGCCCATTATTTATCCCACAAAGCCGAGTAAGCAATACTTGTCAAGTCTTTACAAATTTATTTGCCTTGCCTCTGGCGGTTAATAATTAGTGCAAAGGCATTATCGGTTACGCGACACGCCACTATGCCCGTCTGAGACTAGTCTAGACCGAGTCATGGTCTAGAGTCTGCCAAGGTTACTATTAATTATTCTGTTAGTAGTGGCATCTTTCTGTTGTTGTTGGCAAACAATGGTTTTGGAGGTAATTGAGAATTTGTATTTGAAGATCTGTACCTACATGCCTAGTACCTACGTTGTTTTTTTTTTTAACTTGTTGTAGCTATGTAGCCGTATCATATTTTTCTTAAAACATAATCTTTCAAGTCCATGTGAGGAATTTTCCCTAGATCGCCGCTATCTAAGCTGGCCCTAACGGGGTGTGAGCATCATAAACTGTCAACGTCGCCTTCTTGGTGATCCCTCGGGGAAATTATCTTAGATCTATGTTCCCCTAGTACGCATTGTTTGTTTCACGTAAGTTTCATATCTAACGAAGACGAGAGACTGTTTTCATCATAGTTTTATAGTTGCGAAGACCCAGAAGGTTGAAGAATTTGTCACAAAGATTAATTTGTACCCTTTACCTTTTACCATAATGCGACGACACTTACTTTTTCTACTGTGAATCTCTGAAAATAGACTTTTGCCCTATTTATTGATGTGTTGTGTAACTTAATGTGATTTTTTTAGTCAAATAAATATTTTTTCAACACAAACAAAGTTTTCCCTTTTTTGAGTAGCACTCTAAAGCCTACCATGAGCGATGTCCTTATCAGAGCTAGTGTAAAAGCTTGCCATAAACCGTCCGCGCCGACTTGTTGGCGACTCCCTCGAGACTTGGAGGACGAGCTCTTAAATCTGCACTTTTCTTATATTCTCTGATATACGCACTACGTACGTAGAACGCGGCTGTTGAATGTAGAAAACGCTTAAAACATTTACAGAACAGTAGATTAAATATATTATTATGAAATTTTGGTCTTGTGAGTCAGGAAAATGTTCAACCCGGAAAGCCAGAGTCAGAATGATAAATATTAGTTTATTTATCTCAACTGACAACAAAATTATTGAATGTTTATCTTAAACATAATTACAGGCTAGTTGAGTTTTTAATTTCAACTGCATACATTAAGTAATGTATATCTGTTCATTTTCAAGTACAAGTCTACCTATTTCACCAGTCGAAATACGTACGCAAATACATTAGCGGTTGTCGACGAAGGATTTATTAGCTACCCGCGCCCACTAGTCTCAACCGTAATAGGATGAATGAAAAGGGCAGCAAGGGACGCACCTCCGTTATGTGGAAATCAATTAGTTCATGGTGGTAACAAAAGGTGTCGAATTTATGGTGCTATAGTCATCTGAATAAGGAGCAGGAATCACTTGTTGTCTATTGGGAAATTGTTGTTCTGAGATTGAATATCTCAAAGATTTACAACAATAATGCTGTGTTTGCTTTTAAGAGCGGAGGAAAACCAATATCTAGTTTTAGCATTGTCAGACATTTGGGACTTATCCACTATGTTCAATTTCATTTTAATGGTCGAAAGATCTAGATAACCTTAAACTGAAAGGTACTCGTACGTGTATCGAAAATTTGTACATAATTTTTAAAATACACATATTATCTTCACAACAGTATTTACAAGTTTTTTAGTTATTATATAAATATCTTGGGAATACTATGTCATTTCATTAGCATATGTTATTTCATATTCTCAGTAGCAGCTCGGAGTCTTGATTTGTGCTCTGTGAATGGCAATAGGCGCGCCCCATATTACATGGGACCTAAACATACCGGCGAACTGTGGGTGTACATTAGTGCACCTCTGTCTAACCCTTCGGGGAATACAGGCGTGATGGTATGTTTACTATGTTATTTGATTTTAAAGCTGACGTAAACCATAATATAAAAAGTAATATTCCATTATGCCGACTATATCTCTATCTATAGATCTATAATCTAGACGACGTTTCTAAAACTAGGCATAGTAATATATTGCAGCAGTTTTTCCGTCTAGTGAGTAGGTAGTTCCCGTAGTGCGAACGACAAGCTCCAAGATCGTTCCAATTTACGGTAATAGAAATATGAGTTATTAAGCTTGCGCCAGCGGCGTGTTATCTTTACTATTGTATTTGCAATGATCTTCGATAACGCATTTATTGTCAGCCTCCAGCCGGAACAAATGGCTCTTCGCACTCGTAATATCAGTTGGAATGTTTGCAGTTGAAGTATAAAGAAGAGCTATAACGCTGGGCATGACTTGGTTACTTATGGAAAATGCACTTGCTGAACAATTTTGATTCTAATTTGACTAAATTTGCATTTTGTAATTCAACACTTTAAATAAATCCTCGTGGCACAGTGGGTACCTACTTAGCTAAAATTAATTGTTGTAAAAGAAAATCAGACAGCTAATTTCTATGGAAGGATCTTATGGCGTAAACCTTTACCTTCCTTTATCGACTTTATGATGCTACAAGACGAAAGTTCATCTAATAAAAATAAACATCCTAATTAACACTTAACAATACTTCTACTATTGTTTACATCTGGGGGTCTACTCCCTAAGCACGAAGTCCGTAGTTTCGACCTTCATTACGGGCGTTTCCTATTCTGTATCACCTACGGACAGATGATTCGTTCGGGGCCCGAACTAAGAATGAATGACAACACAATTTGACAGTTGTCCCGACTCTCGATGTGTTTTTACCCATTCGAAAAATTGAATTTGACACTTGTTATAGCGGACTCTGAAGTTTCGGAGAACTTTCGAACGGCTCGTAACTTCGTTGACGGAGATAGGGAGTAGACTCTCAGTTCATAGTTATCTTCGTGTTAATTACTTAACTTTAATTTGTTAATATAACTAATAATCGATTCAGTTAAAAATGGTGGAACTCTGCAGGCTATAATATTGTATACGTTGTCACATACATACCCCAAGATTTCCAAAGTTTTACTCCGGATTATATCGAGAATGGAATCGTTCTCGAGTGATGAAGACGATTCCTGTTCGATGTAAAAGATTATGGAAATCGAATTGTTGATTTATTGATGTACGCCCAGAAACAGTAGGGTGTATGAAAATGTAATCGTAAAGTAGATAATATGAGAGTACATGAATAGAGGCATGAGATAACGATAGTTTCTTTGGTGTTTGGTAAGTATTTACTAGATGAGTTTTTGTTTTAACGTTAAATAACACGGTTTAGGTTTTAAGAAAAATGGCAAGAAAAACCTAATTTTAAATCTTAAACAAGTAGGTATAAAGTATTACTTCAATGGAATTTAGTATCCTTTTGAGTATTGAAGATAGAAGCCGCTTCAGGATTTGGATTCTTTTAATAAATAAATAAATATTCTCGGTCAATTTTACACAGCACCATCTAGTAGAGCAAACTAAGCAGAGCTTGTACTACGGGTACTAGACAATGGATATAATACTTATATACTTTTTTTGTAAATACATACTTATAATACATAAGATTCTTCTGTTTTGTATAGAAAACGTTTAAGTATTTTTGAACACAACATAATGCGTAGTAGAGGTTTAGGTTTTTCTTACATATATTTATTTTCTTCAAAGATTAAAAGCACAAGTAGGACTACACGTAACAAAAGTGAGATTAACACGTGTACACACTTTCAAGAACCGCCCGGCGCAGGCATTCAACGATAAAGAGTCACTTTGAGTTAAGAGCCTCAAAGAAAATACCGTCCTCGCCAAAATAAATAAGAAAAACAGAAAAAAAAACGGTAGAACAAAACTTTTGACATCCGCGGTTAAGGTGGCTGAAAAACTTGATCCAAACAACTCGTGTCTCACTGATGAATTCTCGGCTTGTCTTAAGGAATGTCACAAGAAAGGCTACCACGGTTCTGTAGGTAAAGCAAAGTTAATTTATAGCCTTCTTCTTAAAGGTGAGCACCCTAAGCTTATTGCCACATAGTACCTTTTTACTCCATATTATGCGATGAAAATCATAATTATTATATTATAATATCGATTTGCATTTACTTTTTGCAAAAATCTAAATGGGAATCGATGTCAAGGTCTACACAAATACATCAAGGTATTTTAAAGCAATATTGGTTTGAAATGACAGGCTCACGATATGTTTTAGCTTGTTTCTGTTTGTATTGATTGGTTACCCATTGGTAAGTCGTCAAAATAACATAAAGATTTATAGATGAGTGTTTGTAAGTTTTGATGGACAGTGATAGAGATTTTGGCGTTCTGAGTAATTCTGTATATTCCATAGGCTCCTTAAGATTGGATAGGATTTTTCTCGTGTGAAAAGCAAAAACGCAGAAAACAAACAGTCAATGGGCCTGCAGATTCTCAAACATATAACTCACTCTCCCAAGACATAAACTCAAAAATCTTATGAAGAGAGACCCTAACTTTGACGTGTGTTGATTAAAACAACATTCGGCGCGTCTCCAAGTTTGTTCGACAGCTTTGCGAACTGCGACACAATTATGCGTTTAAACGCGTCTGATGCGAACAATTTTTGCAACTTTTCTCTTTCAGCGTCAAGTTTAACGGATCTACTTGAGAGTATATTTTTTTCGTATGTTTCTTGGAGTTTTTCTTCTCTAAATGTGTTGGTGTGAAGTCTCTTAATGGTTTTATTACTTTGCAACACTTACGTTTGCTGTGTTTTTGTTTTACAGGTTGAATGGGTCTGTGAATGGCACAAGGGTTGCTCGTGACGTGCCTGTCACCTGTTACAATTACGTCACCTTTTGTTTCACCATTCTAAGTTGAAAACAGCCTATTGGCCAACCTTATGTTTTAAGGTTTCATTAATTTTAAACATAAATAGGTTACAATGAGCCATAAAATATGAATTATTTTACTTAACACATACGTAAGAGGGGCTTGTGGCTAGGTAATCTACGCTAATTAATCGATCAGCAGGGTTAGGCTGCACTTGCTGTGTTTAATCTATGGATGGGTGACCATTCTTAAAACGAGACCCCTCCGTATCTTGGAGACCATGTAAAGGAATCAGTCCCGGTTGTTATACGAACACCTATGACATTGTTTTGTGGTAGTCAGAAGCCAAAAAACCTGATAGCCAGTCTATCCTCAGGATATCGGTGTTTCCCAGGAATTGGCCAAGAATTGAATATTCAGCCGAATTTGGTTTGTCTAGAAGCCGACAAACCAAATGCGACTAGGCATAGTCGGGAAACGGCTCGGAGGATGATGACTTAGCACATAAATATTTTTGTGGTGACGTAATTTCTCAACCACTTTTTAAATAATATATTGGTCTGGGTGCATTCGCTCTGCTTTAAAAGCTGTAAAATCCTAATAAGCTAAAACATTTCAAAGACCTAAATACATCATTGAGAATTTAAAGTTTGCCAAATGCACTAATTCTTAGGTTCAATCTGACAATATATTTTTTGAACTTTGATTATAAATAACACAACAACGTCGTAGCTGAAGGCTTGCAGATTGTAAGAACCAAGTTGCAAATACAACGTAATAGGTCAAAGACTTCATGATTTTCATATTCAGAAATCAAAAAGTTCGAGACATGTTTGGAAGCAAAAACAAATCCCCAAGCTCACAATCAGAGCTCTAACAAAAACTACACAGAAACGAAATCCCGTCACAAACGATCAACGATATTTGCCAGCCGGCAAACAAAACAGACGTTCAGTTTCCGCCACCTATTCGTGTCCGAAAATACCATCGCGCCACCGAAATAGGTCACCAGCAGAAAGGCATTGTGAATAGCAAATACGATGTAATTTGGCGGAGTGGGACGATAATGGGAGACGGCCGTTGTGGGCCGGCCCTACATGACCTTTGTAATAATTTGGATCATTTTTATTATACCTGCCCTTTCCTACCTAAATAAATGTTAGTGTAGGCCGCAATAAACGTTTGCTTTTGCATTTTCGTGATTTACAACGCCCTGGCCATTGAGCGGTGAATGTGCGCGTAATGGGCTGCGGGATCTTCAATGAGCTGGATGAATCTGTGCGAAATACTGACTATTTGAATTTGTTAACATAATGTTCGCTAAATATGTGTACGACATCTTCTGTGCTATGACAGCCTGATACTTTTACACTTGTAAGGTCAGGAATTTGAAACTTTGTGGCCCTGTATTTTTGCTAAAGATAGGGGGGGGGGGTCTTAAGATTTAAGTAAAGATATATTTATCTGATAAGTGGTTATTCAGATTTGTCAAACTACGCTCAATTTCAGCTAGCGTCTTCGTCGATTTCGATGTGAAAATGTTATGTGACCGGTATAATACAAACTCACGCCTTTTTTCCATTCCTAAAATAAAGAACGCCACTTGCTAAGATTCTTACATGCTTGTTTCGCTTTGTCCACATTCATACATCTTATCATACACACACGCCGGTTGCGAGTGCTACGCACCAGTCTTAGTAAAAATCTTAGCACCTGAGTGAGTTAGTAACAAAAATGCCAGTCATCAGATCCATACAGACGCGGGCTCCTAAAGGTGCGCTGGACAAGGTCAAAATGGTCCTTCAATCCACTTAATAATAGTATAGAAAAAAAGTTAAATAAATTACCTACATATATTACACGGTTCTCGAACAAGCTCTAGTAAATTTTATTTCTAGAAAGTAGGGATCAGCATTAATTCAAGTCTTGAAGATTGATCGACGCTGTAGTGGCGACGTGGAGTTTTTACTTCACTCATTGACTCACCGGTCGGACTGGAGATGAATGGACCTGGATGAGGAGGTCATACTGGATGTGCTAGCATTATTTAATTTAATTGTTTTAAAAAAAAATTACACAAGGATTTCTTTCGTCCTGTATATACGATGCACTGAAAAATTGCACATAAATAACTAAGAGGAATAAATCATAACATTACATACCACGACATATTGTCCGAATGGTTAGCCAGTTTGGCGGTATGTTTTAGTTTCCTTGTAATAAGGAGTGAGTCTAATGCAATTATCCGGGCGTTATTAATTAAATTCAAACAAGCTGCTACTGAGAATTTTTTCGTCCTATTAAAGACTCGACTTGGGATTCGAAGCCAGGATCTCACTCTCAACTACTGCGCTTTCTAACACTAAATTAATGTGGAATTTGTACGAACATTAAGAAAAGATATATTCATTTAAAAATATACAGTTTAGTGCCAGTGTGGAAGTGAACTGCACAGCCATTCTACTATGAAAACGATTGAGTACAGATGTTATTGCGGATATGACTTGAATTTGTGAATATATTTCGACAGCGTTGGCTTCGGTTCTATATATTAACGACTTCTAAAAACATTTCTAAGACTTTTTATAATTCAAGTTCCTCAAAGTACGATGTGTTATTCTAATTCACGACCACTTGCCTCCCAGTCTAATACTTAATCATAAGGCCTTTGGCAATTTACAGGTCAATTCCCAGCTAAGTTGAAAAGTGTATTTATTATATTATTCAGGGAAAAACTACATTACCGCGGTATTTCAAAAAACCTAAGCTATGCATGCACTTTATTTTTCAGCATAGCTTCATAATTCACCTCCACGCTGCAGTAAACACAGCTTTCTTATTAAAACCTGCGCCATTTTCAGTTGTTATTCATATTTTATAGGCAAAGAAATCAAAGACTTTTTTTAATAACATTGACCTTTTCTTTTATTCTTAAATTATCTTTTCATGGAATTATTCATCATCTTATTAGGATCCTTATTTATATAATCGTTTTTATTCCATTTTTAGATTCTTTTATGTACTTACCTGCTTCTTATTTAAGTAATTTAATATTACGCCAAAGTATGAGGAATACTTTAGAGATAACAACTAGTAAACGAACGCAATCTGTAAGATGTTTGTGACTTCAAATCAAATATTTTGTCACTTCTATAATAGTTGACGGTACATCTATGTGCTTAAAGAACCCATTTTCCTAGTTTCAACCAAGTGAATACTAAGTTTATTTTAAAAATATATGTATACAAAATACTTCAAAAAGAACGAAAGTTACTTTTCCACACACTTACACACAATGAAAAGGTATTTATGTAATAATATCAGTTGTTATTTGCCAAAGTAAAATGCTCATGCTCATAAGCAATGGTCGAGCAATTTTTCTTGTGTTCCCACGCTTTCCCTTTACACGGGTTGAGCAGGATTCCAATCAAGCAGATGACTTGGCAAAAATATACGTTCAGCAAAAATATAGTGGGCTGAAGGTTCCGTTTCATTTTCACACCTAATCTAAAGAACGTGCGGCGACTGATCGCCTTATGACCTTCATATCGTCCTTTGTTTTAGCCTGCATAGATGTACCAATCCTCAATTGAAATATGACTTTATAAGACTTGTATTAGGGTCCAAATTAAAATGTACTTTACCTATGTACCCACAATGATTGCAATTCATAGGTCTATCATAAGCCCAACGCTGTACTTTTCCTAAGTTACGCCACAACTTTCAATCCTCCGCGTTCTATGTCCAGCTCATTTCATTTTATAGAGGGAGTCACGTTTTTCATTGACGATTTAAATTAATTAATAATTATAATTATAAGTGACATAATAATTTTATAAATACTTAGATAAATACCTAGAGATAGAAAATTTTGTAAGAATAAATACTTTGTTATTATTAATATAATGTTATGTAATACCTAATGACATAGAATTATATTTCTTTTCTACAGCGCCCTTAAAGGGTTTCATATTGATACCTAATTATTATAACATCTTATGTACACATATGAAAGCAATAAAGATTTTAATTTGAATTTGACCAAAATAACTGAACGATATTGTTTAAACATTTTATAAAAAAGGTTATATATTAACATTTAAACAATAAAAGAAAGTAGTTGATCTTGTAAAAATTTGCTTACAGACATTTTTCACTTTACATAACTACAAAATTATCCGCCTTTGCTGAACTAAAATTCTGTAAAAAAAAGTAACGAGAAAATACCACACCCTCCATTTCACACATACTTAAGTACTCAAAAACATGTGAGTCGGTCTAGATGTGCGCCAAGGTTAGTAGACTGCCGCTGTTTCTGTAAAAGGGACGAGGCTAACAAATGTCCCGAATTTGTATGAGACGCGAATATATAGGGCCCAGTCTCATTGTTTACAATTCTAGGAGAGCTACTCCCATTGGAATTATTTATCCTCTAAAACATTTTTTTTGCAATTTGAACAGGTTCTTTTACGCATTTGTTTCTTTCGTGAACCGATTAAAAAGTCATGCATGGTTTGCATGAAATACATGTGGTGTTGATTTAAGCACCACGCTGACGAACGATTACGTGTTGAAAGTTGTCACATGACATGCCATACACGCTTATATTCCACGAAAAGTTAGGCAGCGGTGTACTAAATGTATACACAATATGTATGTAATATGTAAATCCAATACAGTAAGGGGCGAATCTATTGTCGTTAACTGAGCACAAACCTAAACTCCGAGCTGCTACTGAGTATTTTATAGAAAACCCAATAACACTGCTCGACCTGGGAATTGACCCCAGAATCTGAAGCGTAAAAGTCGCACTTACAACTCATCATCATCATCATCAACCCTTATACAGTCCCACTGCTGAGCACGGGTCTCTTCTCACAATACGAGAGGGATTAAGCTATAGTACATCACGCTGGCCCAGTGCAGGTTGGCAGAGTTCACACGCCTACGAGAAAATCTCTAAGGTTCCCTCGCGATGTTTTCCTTCACGTTTAAACGAGTGATAATTAATTATTAATACGCACATGCCTTGGAAAAGTCAGAGGTGCCTTAGATTCGAAATTGAGACCTTCAACTTGGTACTTGGCACAACTACTAGATTAAATGAAATAAATTACGACCACTAAACTAATTAAGTAATAAATGAGTCTTATTATCACAATGAAAGCCTTTGATATTTTAATATTATAACCTCGTGTGTATCTTGTGCTCATATCTGGATGTGAACATAAACTATCGAAGCGTTTCTGTTCGCGGCGATAGCAACTCAATGGGCAAAGTTCGGCTTGTGTTTGAATCTAATCCGCTTCAACTATTGTGATTCCAGTCTCCAGTGAATTACGCAGTAAATAGGAATGTTAGTAATGCATGCTTAATGTCACGCTGTAATCCCGGACTGAACAAACAGAGGCACCGGGTTTGGCGTGAGTATTGGTGATAATTTAGCTCTTTGAAATAAAACTACATTTTACGGATTTTAGCGCCTTATATTGATATAACGCGATAAAATCCGTAAAAAGTAGTTTTATTTCAATGTATAATATTCCCGTAAGCGTCAGAAATAAATAATTTAGCTCTTTTTAAAATAGTCGTAAAGTGGAGATGTGTGTGTGAGATCAGATTTGAATATTTTAATTGTAAAGAAAAAACTATTGCAGGTTCGATTTTTCTACGTATAACATCTATAATATAAATCATCTGTATTTTCAGAAAGGTTAGGCACAGATCACCGATAGGGGGTGGTCCTATTGCCATTGACGGGACACGAATCCAAACTAATAAATCCAATTTCATAGCTTTTTTACCGGTACATTATTTTAATAGGAACAGGTACCATAAATAGAGTACCACTAAATGACAGCAAATGAGAATCTTTAAAAGAAACTTCATTTTATAATAAATAAGTGCTAAACTTTGTTCGATACTACCATGACCTAAGCTCCTTAAAGGCAGTAAGAAAGTGTAAAGTTTACACCGATAAGGCGATAGATAAATATTTAAATATTCATGCGTGCTGGGCAGAATAACCAGCGACCGTCAAACGTAAATTGACAGACACCAGCTATTTGTGGTAAAAGATTGCGATTCAAACGCTAATACGATTTTTATACCAAATATCCGGCGCTACGGAGTAACCGTGACGACGCACTACTGGGATAAGGAAGGGAAAGCATTTTCGATATTTGTTATCGATATCCTAAAATTGTTTATTTATAAGTAACTGAGAGTTTCCCTTAAATAGATAATAAATGAATTTATTGCTTGCATCATGTGAGACGTACATTAAATTCTTATTAACGTGAAATTCGGTTTAGAGATTCTTTATTGTCTTAAGAAATTGTACAAATTTCACTTTACAAGACAACTTATGAACTAAAAAGTGTAACATAATTCAGATGTAGGTAATGAGCATGCATTACTATTTATAATTTAACATAAATGTATAGTTATATATATTAACCATATACAACATTATTATTAGTATATGCGAAACCTGAAACACGTGTCTAGTATTTTTATGTAAATAATCTATGTACAAAATTTCAAAACTTGTATCATGAAAAATCACAAAGTTATAAGCTTGTTAAGTTACCTGGTTGTCCGTACAAAAACATGCTCATCACGCGCGGGCGCCGCCCCGCGCTCGCGTCGTCGCGGCGCTCATTGATAATAATGTGGCAGTAGGTACCTACCCGTACGGCGATTTCCGATTGCATTGTATTTAACTGATGATACATCACACTTTCCACATTTTCCATCACACTTGCAGTCCTTGAACTGTCGTAATGATCAAGTGTAGGTAGACATTTATAAGTACTTTATTTGTAAATGCAGCCGTAAGTGATTAAATGTAGTCAATGCGATATGTTGCACCTTATACCAAACACTGTAAGTTCAAAATGGATGAAAAGTGTTAAACATCGCACTACTTAACCACAACAGGCTGTAGGTACAAATAAAAACGTGTGTTCATGTGTGTGACGATACTTTAATGTCAGATAGCTCCTCGTGCCGCACTGCCAGGAATACGTTATCACTTATCACCACAAACCGCTAGTATCCGTACCATTTCTTACACGAACACTATGCTTTTTACATACGATAGGTACACGTCAACCGAAACACAACTGCCGCGCGCTCGCGTTATCACCACAAACCGCTACTGTACGTACCATTTCTTAAACGAACACTATCTATGCTTTTTACATACGATAGGTACAGATCAACCGAAATGCTTGCGCTCGCGGTCGCGCTCTCGTTTTGTACCTACTTATCTGAACGGGAGCGACATACGTGCACACTTCCCTATAGCTGCCGGGCGACTGAAGTGGTTGCCTGGTTGGTTCACCCCCGGGCCCCGCCCGCCCCACTGCGCCCGCGCTGACCGCTCAGTGTCAGTGACCTGTGTTGCGCGCATATGATTGCGATTAGGTACTTAGTGTCGCTCGGTGTCCTACTCGTAACATTTTTTAAATGTTTTTGGGACAAAATATAACATGATGTAAAAATTATTGGAATCGATTCAGTTACTGATTCTGAACAAACTATATTCAGGTTTCGCATATACTAATAATAATGTTGTATATTACTAATATTTTAACTGTAGGTGTTCACTTGTATTGCAACTGTATATATTATATTAAGCTAATGTTATATTTTGTATAATATAAGATTTTAGTACTATTTTAAATTTATTTGTTGATGTTTCGGTTTTCAACGACTTGGGTAATTTATTGTAAAATTTGACTCCCTCGTACATTATATTTTTAATACCGTGTTGGCTTCTAGGAAATTCGATTATAATATTTAATTGTGATTATATTATTATGGGTGTATATTAGTATACCTCTGCCTAACCCTTCGGGGAATACAGACGTGATGGTAAAAGAAATTCAATTACGGAATTACGATTTCTCGTCAAAGGTGAAACCGTCGCTACCTCTTTAAAAATACAATTTAATATCGTCATGAAATCTAAAGCACTATGAATATTTTTAGAGTAATATTAAAAAAGTCTAATACCAAATATTTGCTTTGAAACATGTGCTATTGATAAAGTTTATTCAAACGCTGAAATAAACATTTTGTTTGGTAAAAGCTTTCACAAAAATAAGCAAGACACAAACTTTTTATAGTGGTTAATGCAGCTGTTGCTGTCAACATTGTATCATTTATGAAATGTTTTAACAGTTTATTCAATGTGTGACAGGTATTTCAATGGATTCAGGAGAAAAATAAGTGCTGTACTATTTTAACATAATATGTACGTACCTAGTATAATTCTGGCATTCGTGGAATACTTTTTAACTTATTTTATTGGCTGTCTCGAAATTAATGTGACCTTTAAGTTGCTACTGAGATTTTTAGAATAAATCAATTCCACTAATCGATTGGGAATCGAAATATTTCTTATAATATTGGAATATCGATCATATTCTTATGAATTTATAATTCGGAACCACCACCTATTTAATAAAAATCTAATTTGTAATAAAGACATGACGATTCAGATGTCAATTTTATTTATACTAACAGTTAAACAAGTATATGACGTTAAAAAATTATATACAATATGATATACCTACCGATCGATATATGAAACCTGATCTGCACTCCATCCCTAGAGGGCACTGGCGCACATTTCCGTCTGCGTGATGAATAGTCGTGGCGATTGGTCGGCTCGTCATACAACGAACATCTATTATGTGCACACTGGCCGCTGAACAGAAAACTAACGTGATACGTTACGTTTCTGCTAGATATGTGAGATTATATCCCTATCTGAATTTGAGAAGAGGGAACTACTTAATAATTTAAACGAGGCCTAAAAAGAGCTCTCTACCATACACAGTAGACGGTGGCACAACTCTGTCTCCGACGTTGCTGATGTCCATGGGCGGCGGTAACCACTTAACATCAGGTCGGCCACCTGCTCGTCTGCCACTGTAGGCAATAAAATTTTTTGCTAGATAGTCTCTTTTTTCCCAGCAGCATCTTTTTTCCCCGACATAAAGTGCTGTGTTAATGCTAAATTTCCAATTAAAACTTTTCGTTAAAACCGCCAAAACAATGTCAGTGTTTAAACTCAATTTCAATTTCAGTGTTTTTTTTATACTCAGGTGGCAAACAAGCATACGGACCACCATGTAACACCAGGTGTATCACTTGCGCGTTACCGACCCTGCTAAACGAACAAACGAAAGAGGAACAGTTGTGTTGGCAGTATAAGGGTCAAAGTCGGTACTGCCAACACAACGTTTCCTCGCGGAGTACTGGCAACCTTGCTAACCATAAGGAACATGACACAGCTCAAAGCAGTGTTATTTCACTTCGATTTTCTGTAGGGTGGAGGAACTTTCCCAGGCAGTCGGGCAGCATTTAAGTAGATTTACTCCCACTATGCCTACCTTTCTTTAAAATATTTATTTCAGTGATTGCACCGGCCTACGTAATTATATCAAAACAAGTTTTTTCTTGTTATGTGGAATGTCTTCATGGATAGTATGTCACTTGGGGAGGTGGCAGAGTATTTAACACTCGTACCGATTAAAAAACGCACTTGCCTGCCCTTGCCCTATGGATACTAGACTATCCCTATAGTTTCTTCTTCGTTCCTTGCAAGGGAAAACAAGTGCGATTTTTCACAATGTGCGAAAACCTTCGTTTTTTAGTCATGGGATTCGTGATGTTAAGCACTACCATAACAGGCCACCCTTTATGGTGTAATGTCACACTGGCCCAGCAGGGGCATCGATAGGTTTGTAAAACCACTTGTACAGTTCAAGCTATTGAAATTACCGTTAAACTTTACAATTCAATTGTAGACTCAACCACTACAAGTCTTCTGTCATAACAACCCTTGCATAGCTCCAAAAATGAACACCAGCTTAAAAACCCATGTAGACTGTGCGTAAAAATCCGCTTCCATAATAACCCCGTGGGGCCGCTATTAATATTTGACCCGGAGCAATACAAGTGCATACGTAACTCCATTATTTCCAATGCGTAATCCCGCTGAGTTCCGCGTGCGGTGACCACGAGGCACGAGGGAACGAACGAGGCGGCTTTAGACTGTTGACGTGTTAAATATATTTCTTTATTTGTGTTATAGTATGATGTTGACTGTCACAATATTTTTCGTGGCATTATATTTTACTAAAGATTTTTTTTCGGTCAAGGTCGATTTAAATTGAGCTACTCGTATGTTCGATCTCCAAAGGCATATTTCTATGGTCTTCTACAAATAGCATTAAAAACAAATTGTAGGGTAGCATGTTTGCAATCGTTGCTAAATGACATACTCTGTATTGATTTCTGACATTTACGCGAATATTATACATTGAAATAAAACTACTTTTTACGGATTTTATCGCGTATATTGATATTATTAATCCCCTGGATGGATTAATAATATCAATATACGCGATAAAATCACTCGACATTACTCTGTTTATTATTTTGTTTCACTTGGATCCCAAAGGGCTTTTTGAGACAATAGGTGACCCATGTGCTCCTTCAAGGTTCAACAGTTTAGGCGTAAAAGCGTAACAGACAGCTACTTTCGCATTTATAATATTAGTAAGGATGTATTTAAATAATCTTGAGTCACTTCTACAAAAGATAATATTTCCTTGACGTGTATAATCAGAGCTGGCGTTTTGAATGTCCCACCAACTTCGGGTCGGTAGTCAACATACAAGGCGGGGGCAGTGTATAGCTGGGGCGGGCGGGCGCGGAATCTGACCGTACATTTTTCACGGACCAAATCCCTCCCGGGAA
The DNA here is from genome assembly GCA_964056405.1 of Acronicta alni. Classification (NCBI taxonomy): domain Eukaryota; kingdom Metazoa; phylum Arthropoda; class Insecta; order Lepidoptera; family Noctuidae; genus Acronicta; species Acronicta alni. The sequence continues at coordinate 18,025,977 of OZ043916.1, forward strand.
TATTAACGCGATCTCCAGATACTTTGTGTATACTTTATATAGGTACTTTTACTCTTGCATAGTGCACTTAAGTATCTGAAGTTTCGAAAATTGAGGGTAGTTCTTTATGAACTTTGTAAGATATGTGCGGTAGCTATTCAAAGGTTTAATGTAGGTACCAAAGAGGTATTTTTACGGTGTAGATTGGAGCAGTATTTTAGTAGTGGTTGAACTATTCGTGATTGAATCTAGCAGCGGCAGGTCAAAGGTTTCTCGTCCTCGTATTACTAGCATGCCCAAACACGCAGTATGTTTGGCCTATATACGGGTATGTATTTGCAGGCATTTCTTTCAGTTCTCGCTAGAAACTAGGAGGTAAGCAACTCAGTACGTACCTACTTAATTACTAAAACCAGATCGTGTAGGTACTAAATTATATTTATTTCTGTAAATAGATCTTTTAAAGACACTTTTACAAGTCAGACGACCTCTGAGAAGAAACGCCGAAACAAACTCAGAGAATAATAGTCTCTCTTCTCTCAAGTCCAGACATAGAATAGTAACAAATATGTGTCTTACAATGTAGGGCAAAGTCTGAAATGGCCTTTTGAAGAAAGAGCCATAGCGGCTTTGAGTAGACCAGTCCCAACCGACGGCACGCATGCATCAGTCATTGTGTAGCTCAACCATAATTTAGGGAGCTCAACAACCCGTCCTACCCATCTATGTTTAAACTTAAACGTTTCAATTTTAAACAGACCATTCAACCTACTAATCCCTGCTTCCCTACTACTACCCCTACTTAATACCTATTATTAATTCGAAAGTATGTCTGTCTGTCTGTTAAGCTTTCACGCCTAAACCGCTAAACCGATTTTGTTGAAATTTTGTACAGAGTCAGATCTTGTCTAAAAATTCTTTTGAGATGCGAGTGAAACCGCGGGCAACTTATAGTTAGAAATATATCGAAATCAAATAAATAGTACCTATCTACACCCGAGTCAGAACGAGCCGAAACCTTGAGATTGGGATTTTTTTAATCCGATTAAGGAATTTATAAAAGCTATCAGGGTGTAGCAATTAATATTAAATCATCAAATCAAACTAAAAATCTTTTTTATGGAAGTAGAAAGACGTGCCAGAATATTACTACGATTCTTTTCACTCCAGTTAAAATTTTATTCATTTTTGTAAAATTAAAATGTGGCCTTTTCACAATAAAAGAAACGTTTTTTCATGTTACCGGGATTTTGGAGATTAAAATCCTAAGCTTGGGATGCGCAAAATTGAAAAAAGCTACCAAAAATTATATCTCACGTTACTTTTTAATGTCCGACGTGCTAAGTCTACATATTGTCAAGTTTGTTTTTGATTTCCATTATATGGTATGTATGTAACAGACGGGGCTCACCGTCTGCCATTAACCGGGCAAAAATTTATATTCCTAGCTGCTACTGAGAATTTCATGTCCCAGGACCTCTAGTGTATTATAATATTTATTTCATCAATGAGAAAAACTATGCACCTGTAATAAAAAATCAAAAGTATCGGTTATACTTATAGACTGACATATACTGACACAATAGTACTGGTCCTGACACCGACGGTATCGATGGCAGTCATAGTGTCCGACACTCACAGTGACTGACACTCACAGTGTCCGACTCATAGTGTCGGTGTCCGACACTCATAGTGTAGGCGTCGACACTAAATTTTTCCGCTACTGAAAGTGTCCGACACTCATAGTGTCGATGTTGACACTTAACGTTTCAGTGTCGACACTCATAGTGTCGGTGTCGACACTCATAGTGTCGGTGTCGACACTAATAGTGTCAGTGTCCGACACTCATAGTTTCAGGGTCGACACTCATAGTGTAGTGTTAGTGTCCACACTCATAGTGTCGGTGTCGACACTCATAAGGTCAGTGTCCGACACTCATAGTTTCAGTGTCCGAAACTCATAGTTTCAGTGTCGACACTCAGTGTCAGTGTCGACACTCATAGTTTCAGTGTCGACACTCATAGTGTCGGTGTCGACACTTATAGTGTAGGTGTCGACACTCATAGTGTAGGTGTCGACACTCATTTTGTCCGCAACTCACAGTGGCCAACACTCGTAGTGTACTAAATTGCGTTAGTTTCGTGAAACTAGAATTAAGGCTATACGTAATTGGTTCTATTACGTTTGTCGTCTTCCTAATAAGCCAAGACGCATTTGATTAAACCAAAAAAATATCGAGGGACCCTAAAACGCAAGATTTAATAATATTAATAAGTGAAGAACGTCAAAGTCTAGTAATTAGTCGAGACGTGGATATAATTTAATTAATATTCGCAAAGAATTAGTCGTCGTGACTAACTTGCTCATAGTTACTTATGGAATTATTTGTAAATCTATTAAATTTTTAACATTATCTAAGATAAGAGACTTAGATATTTAATTTAATGATGAAACTAAAATTTTATAACGTGATACGTACCTACATAGGCTTTACAAGGTACACGGTCTGCGTTATCAACCGCACCGACTGGTTAAACACAATACAAGAAAAATATTATGTGTTCAAAGATCAACCTGCACTAACCGCGCGAGACGTAGTGTTTCTTAACGAATCTAAGATATCTAAAATGATATAATATTTTTTTGACAATAAAAGTATAATTGTTAACTGTAATTTAGGTTTAGGTCCCATGTAGATAAAAGGGAACTTACTATCATGACTCCTGCCTTCCCCGAAGAGTTGGGCAGAGATGCACCAATAAACACCCCACAGTTCACCGGTATTTTTAGGTCCCATGTCATAAAGGCGAGCTTACTGCCATCAACCGGGCACAAATCCAATCTGAGCTGCCCCTCAGAATTTCATAGAAAACCCAACAACACTGGCTGACCTGGGAACCGAACCCAGGACCTCCATGTAGCAGTCGCGTGAGTCTTAGGACTACTTGGCTAATGATACGGGTAATAATTATGGTAGATATAATTACCATTAACCGGGAAAAAATCAGATCAGATAATTTTTTAATTCAAAAAACAAACAACGAATCCTCGACATTGAAATCGAACCCAGTCCCGATAGTTCAAACACAGTAGCCGCACTTGCGACCATTGGATCGATAAGGCAGATTGTTATTCATGAAAATTAAAATACCTTGCATGTTAATAGGGTGTACTGAGGTATTAGGAAACCTTACGTGTACCAACATAACACGCTTTTGTAACGAGCCGTCTAACAATCACGTTTAGAAGATTAACTAAGTGACTGGAGTAAATCAGTTTATGGGTCACGATATGATTTGTGGGCTTACCGTATATAATAATGAACTGGTAGGTAGGAACTGTGTAGTCAAAGTTCTACGGTGATATAACTTTCATCAGATCTTCTTAAGCCACGTCTCGATTCCGCGTCTCCTTGTTCAACAGCTCAAGCCAATTTGGACATGATTATCTCTATAACACGAGGTTGCCGCGCCAGCTAATTTTCTAGGGTTTGCCGTGCTTTCGTGGCGAATTTCACGGATCCCATGGTGTATAAATATATAGTAGACTACACAGGAAGGTAGTTCGTCGGTAAGTAATCATTATGTTGATCTATCGACCTGCGAGGTTCAGCTACTGCCGCGGTCAGTTTAAGAATGTGTGACCACGCTTAGCATATCGAGATCCCTTTTATTCCCCATATGTTCACGGTTCTCATACGAACTTCTTTGACAAGCGTAAGTGATTAAAATCAGGATACCTATTGGTATTATCAATAAATTCCGCGCATCTATAATCATCATACGATATCACTGTAATATTACACACACGAGCAGCTTACATTTTATTTATTCAGCCTTTGAAAAAATATATTGTACACTAGCCTCCATACGCGTAACAACATGATACATGTATCCGGGTGCAAATAAAAAGAATTCCGTCATGAAACATGGACGAAAATATATCCTGTAAATGCGACTGAAAAATATACTCTTGCATAGCTCGAAAAAAAAAACTAGATTTTATGATTAAAAAACTATACGAATTGTCGTTGATGTTTTGTTATACAGAGGAATATTAATTTTAGAGTTATTATTATGATTTTATATTTGAGTACTGAGTCGTCACTGATATTTAACAGTCAACAAAAAAGCAATGCCTAATTATAAGAAATACAGCGGCTCACGTTTAATTACAAACTAACAGTGATGATCTCTTCTTTCTATAGGTCTGCATACAGCCGAGAGGTCTAGCTCTATCTGGTTCTCTTCAACCATGAGATGAGATGTATCCTAATTTTGATAAAAAAGCGGGTGATATGAACATTGGACTGCCAAATCTCGCTTAAACGGTGACAGAAATAGGTATATCGTGAGGAAACCTGCATGCCTTAGAGATTTTCTCGACGGCGGCGACGCGTGAAGTCTGCCAACCCGCAATAAGCCAGCGTGGTGGAATATAGCCTAATCCTCGTTCTGAGAGGAGCCTTGCCCAGCAGTTGGACACTATAATGGTTGATGATGTACCCTAATGTAAGTAGATAGATAAGTACGTAGATAGTTTACATATTCCAACTGTGAACCCAAAATTACAATCTATTCAGTAGTTTTTGCGCAAACCTCTATCAAAAGACAAATTTAAGCCACTTGTTTTTTTTATGATTATCTTCAATGTACGACAAAGGTCCATAAAGATTTTATAATAGTATAGACTTAATAAAAGAATATGTACTTATGACTGCCTCATTAGTCTAGTGGTCCTAGGCGCGACTGCTACGCTAGAGGTCCTGGGTTCGATCCCCAGGTCGAGCAAAGTGTTATTGGGTTTTTCTATGAAATTCTCAGTAGCAGCTCGGAGTCTGGATATGTGCCCGGTTAATGGCAATAGGCTCGCCCCCTATTACATGGGACCTAAACATACCGGCGAAATGTGGGTGTACATTAGTACACCTCTGCCTAACCCTTCGGGGAATACAGGCGTGATAGTATGTGTACTTATGCAGATGCACTAACATGTAGCTACTTATCATTGCATTATTTGGTTAATAAGGAGATGAAATTTCAAATGATATCATTATGACGTAGCAATTTTCAGCTGACTTAAAAAAAAGCAAATCTCGGTATCTATCTCTGTGATTGGTAATATTCATTTAAAGTTTATTTTCATTTGCCTGTAAGTCTATATAAACAATAGAACAAGTCCATGTTTACTGTGTCCAAATCACACACGACCCAATTTATAAATTATCTTATTACTATAATAATAGTACAACAATGTCAACATTTCCGAACTAGCTCCCAATAATAACTACTTAATCAATTTACCGTTGCACGCAAACATAGGGCTCCAGCGCCATTGAGCGACCCGGGCTACTTTCCATATATTATTCAGGGTCTTGGCGACTGCCGAAACAGGGTGTGACTGGACCCTACCTATGGTTCCCTAACTATAAGATTTTGTACTAAGTGTCTGGGTAAGTACAGGATTAAAGGAAGTAATGTAATATAAGAGTAGGTACCTATATCTACTTAATAAACATAAAATATTTACGTATAGAAGAAGTGTACCAATATGTATATGTATACCCGCAGTTTCGGGCACATTTAATCCCAGCGGCATGTTTAAGTCATATTCAATAGGGAGCGAGCCTATTGCTATTAACCGGGAACAAATCCAAACTCAGAGCTGCTACGGAGAACTTCATAGAAAACCCCAATAATTTGCTTGACCTGGGAATCGAACCCAGAACCTCTGGAATAGCAGTTGCGCTTAGAACCACTAAACTAACGAGACAGCTGTTACTCTAATACTGACTGACTGACAGCACAGGTACAACGGTACAGCTATCCTGTGCTACCCGTGAAACAATTCACAGGGGATCCTGAAAAGACAACATCGTGGGTAAACAATTGGATACACAGGCAGTTAATGTAATTTTTTTTCAAATTTCAAACGTGTGTCCTGTTTAGTCCAAACAACTATCCGCAACCACCTTACTTTATATAAATAAAGTAAAAGAAAAAACATTTAACCTCTTATGATATGAGCTTTTTAAAAACTACGTTATTATGACAGTATGTCATGTAAAAAGTATGTTGTTTCAAAATGTATGTTAAGTATTTAAGTAGGTACCTATTCATTAAGTTTGTTTGCAAGTCTTTTGACAAATAAATGTTTTTTCATTCTTTCTTCTTTATTTTATATAAATACGCTAAAAAGAATAAAACTCCTTTGGTACCCATGTTGTAGGAAAGCATAAAAAACTTAGTCCGCCATCTTTAGAAGTCTGCCATATTGGATTTAGAGTGACGTCACTTTAGTTTTCGAGTTATTTTCAGCTCTTCCCACTTTCGCTCTTTTATTTGATACCCATATTTTAGGAGTGCATTAAAAATAACTAGTCCGCTATCTTGAGGGTTCTACGATATTTAGAATGAAGTCACACAGCTAACCGTGAATTATCATCCAAACTAAACGTATATAAAAAAATTCAGTTCAATCGGTTGAAGAAGTAAGAATCGACGACGTCTGTGGTCTAGTGGTTCGCACATCGGACTGCTGATCACGACGTCGTGGGTTCGATTCCCACTGGACACAAATATTTATGTGATGAACATTAAGTGTTTGATTTTGGCTAGGTGTTCATCATCATAAACTGTCCCACTGCTGGGCACGGGTCTACTTTCAGAATGAGAGGGATTATTTGTTTCAATTCCCACAGGAATTGAACCCAACCACGGTGTCATGATGAGCAGTCTGACACTCGAACCACTAGAGCACATAATGTCGTCGAATAAAAAGTTACTTTATTTCTAGCAAGTAATTATCTAAAAATACATAAATAAAAGATTAAAGGCCGACTCGCAGTCGTTAGACGGTTTAATTTTTTATAACACATTCTACATGAACATGCATACAACGACAACTACAGATACGTCCCCTCAAGCTCACAGGTCATTACTCGGCTCAACATTTTTATTTGCGACGCGTACAATAAACTCCATTGTTTTTGCGGCCGCGGGCGCACCGGACCGTCCCAGGGCATACAGAATTATTCGCATGTCCTTAGGGATAAAGAGAATAGCTTTACACGAATCGGTTTTGACGATTTTTGCACACTTTTTAAATGAACTAACTTCATAAGCGCTTATAATTTTAAAATGAAGGGCAATGCCAGTACAGACAATGCCTATCTATATTTAATTCATACTAATATTATATTTAGATGCAAAAGTAACTTTGTCTGTCTATTAACGCTTTCACGCCTAAACCGCTAAACCGATTTTGTTGAAATTTGGTAGAGTAATAGATTAGGCCTTGCAGAAGGACATAGGCTTTTGTCTTAAAAAGTAGTGTGGGATGCGAGTGAAACCGCGGGCAACAGCTAGTAGACCATATAGAGATTCTGAAGGTGTTTTAATAAGTTTGTTTAAAATATATTTTTTGTTAAATCGATGGTAAAAATGATCTTGTCAGAGGGATAGAGGGGCTTGTGGCAATATAATAACTGAGCTGATCAACCGATCTGCAAGGTTAAGCTGCGCTATTCACGGTCAGGCTGTGGATGGGTGACCATTCTTAACACATCGACACCCCTTCGTGCCTCGGAGAGCACGTAAAGCCGTCGGTCCCGGTTGTCATACGAACACCTATGATAATTATTAGTGGTAGTGAGAAGCACAAAAAGCTTGACAACCAGTCTATCCTCAGGGTATCGGTATTACCCAAAAATTGTGTTGCGGAGGTCTGATGGCAGTCGCTTCGTGTAAAATACTGACATGCAGCCGCATCTGGTTAGACTGGAAGCCGACTCCAAAATAGTTGGAAAAAGGCTCGGAGAAAGAAGAAATATGGTAAAAATGATCTATGCAGTGTACGTAATATGCAAATGCAAAAATAGTGACTAATTTAATTTAATAAGTTAGTTAGTGAAATAAAATGGCTTTTCAGTAAAACAATAACGTGTGTGATTTTGTATTGTAAATAAAATACATCTGCAAAGTGAATAATTGTTATTGCGGCCAAGCGAATGCACCGCGTATCCCGGCAGACTTCAAAATATCTTTTTACTTTACTATTTTAGATCAATCACGTTGTATTTTCAGTTATATTGAATACTTTGTGGTAACAGTGGTTATGGAATATCACTATCGTTTTTGCACTGAGTACCTATGAGGCACGCAACGAAGATGTTATTATCTTTTTGAATATTTTTGGCATTTTCCATGCTAAGATTTTTAAAGTTATTTAGAAAAGGAAAAATTCGACCGCGGGCAGGATTCGAACCTGCGTCTTCTGGTTAGGTACACCAGACGCTATGACCACTAAGCCACCGCGATACCTACCCGTCATGTCGAATTTTTCCTTCACATACTGAATTTACGTCTTTATGGTGACGTCAGTAACACCTATTGAAATGCAAGTTTTTGCTTTTCAACCGACACAACTTACTTTACAGTTAGTTTAATGTCGAACGATGCCACCTTACCTTCTAACTATCTTTTTGAATATTTTTGGTATTTTCCATGCTAAGATTTTTAAAGTTATTTAGAAAAGGAAAAATTCGACATGACGGGTAGGTATCGCGGTGGCTTAGTGGTCATAGCGTCTGGTGTACCTAACCAGAAGACGCAGGTTCGAATCCTGCCCGCGGTCGAATTTTTCCTTTTCTAAATAACTTTGAAGATGTTATTGTTTTATTTATTGTATATTATGGTTCTTATTTGGTGTTCAACTATGTTTTTTATTGCGTGCCCCTCCTATGGTAAATAAGCTTACGTTGATCAAAGAAGGTAATACAGTTTTAACCAAACAAGAGACAAACTACCCACTAAATAAATGAGTAAGAACTACAAATCACTTCAACCTCCTATAAATAATTCTGAAGCTAAATAAAATCCCGGTATAGCCAGAATTTCAGTTCGATCCGGTACGGTCCGGCTACGATTATAGTGGCAGCCACTGACAGGTGACCTTATCACTGCTTGACATAACTGGAAGCACGCGAATGTCATGCCGACTCTACCTACAGCCCATAGGTCGAATTTATTCTATAGAAATTCGGGGTATGAATGAAGTTATTTTCATATCTACGTTTTGGTATCGGAGTTTTATGCTATTCCTCTTAGGAAGCATTCCATATGTGTTGCAGTTACCGACATGGATCACGGCCCTCCTTCTGTCTCCCGTCTATTAAAATGTTATCTGAACGTATATAAAATAGATTCCAACAGATAATAACAGCCTCGAGTGGTAAATGCGATATTATGTTCATGCCGTTCGGTTTTTCTTCATATGTTTGCGTATAATACTAATGAACATGCAAGATAACAGATTTTTTTATATTTAATTACTATTTTAAATATCAACTAGTCTTAATCCTCCGCCCGGCGCCCCATCGGGATGAAAAGCAGCGCATTTTGCTTTTGCGTCTAACAATTGTAAACATAAGTAAACTAGCTCTCAGTTGAAACACACTAATGTTTCATTCGCGCTGACAGGTAGCCGTATCTCTGTTTGCATCCTATTTACAGCTCCCTTGGACAGTTAAAAGGAGTCAAAGAAAAGCCTATCTTTTCCGTTTACACGTTTGCTGTGCTAACTTCGCTGGGGCGATGTCTGCGCATGTGTGCGTATGCACCAACACACTGCACTAGTCTGCGTGTCGCGTACCAGGGCTGCCACTGGCCTACTTTTCGGCGTCGTGTCCGGGAAATGGGACGTTTGTGAAGATCCCTGGCGCTAATTACAAGCTTCCTTTCACACGCCCGATGGAGCTTTTTCGAATGTTTATCACGTATTCCGTATGTCACAGAGTTTCTTTGGAATTAGGGATTTGTTTAACGTTTTAATCAAGTTTGGAGCGAGAACCCTGCGCGTGTGCCTGTGTGCTAATGTGTGTCGGCGAGAGGTACTTTGTCGTGCATACAGCGTCATTAGTGCGGAGCAAGTCGTGGATGCACTCATAAAAAATTCATTTGTCAATCTGCAAGCAAACCGTACGCGGGTCACAGAACAACCGCGTGCGAGTGCTGGTATGAGCATACATTTAAATGTTTTGAAAATAGGCTACTAAAAATTATTCATAGTAATATGAATAATTGTAGTAGTAGTAGTGTAGTATTATTATTTTTATGACTTCAGCTTAAATTATCACAATTTGTGTGTGATGCTTTGAGTGTCATGAATATAATGTAGTTCGGTATCGTTCAGCTCATCTGGTCATTTACAACGATTTAAACTTTTTACCATTTCTGAATTAGGTATATTTTCCACATATTAATGACATTATATATAAAAAATATATTATTGATTACATATTGCATTCAATTGATTACTTACCCATCTCACAACCGTCGTGTTCAGTTATACGTTTGTGATACAAACGTATAAATGAACACGACTAGTTACAAATGTATCGGTTCACTTTAATAAATCCTTTAATTTTAGTATAAGTAGTTTATTGTTATATACACAAACTATAACTGACTAACAATAAGTTTATACGAGATCCTGAGAATAGTTTAATGTCAGAATAATAAAAATAAAAAATACCTGATAGAGGCGAATGAAATAACTTAATTATACATTTAATATAATAATAAACGATATATAAATATATTTTTTTATTAGTTTTATACAACACCAAATAGTCCCAAACTAAACAGTGCTTGTATTTTGGGTACTAAACAGTGGATAAAATATTTATATTCTTTTTTTGTCACTATATACTTATCATACATAAGAAACACCCAGACAAAAACTGACACTTATTTTCACCATATAAATAGTTGTATCCTGTGGGAATTGAACCTACGACCTCGTGTCTCTAGCACACGAAACACTACGTACACCAGAGACGTCGTCAAAATCAAAATTGTTTTTTATAATTCATTAGATAGAATACGTTTTTTTTGGAAAGATCTAATGTCAAGGTGCATCACACTAAGAAACGAGATTACTAAACCCGAACTGCAGTCAAAGATAAATAGCTTTATACTTATAACAGAAAAAAACATTCCTTCAAGTATAATTAAAATTAAAAATAAACGAAGTATTTATCGCATATAATGTCTTGTTTGGATATTTTATCAAGCTTATAAAAATGTAATGTAATTAACAGTTGTAAATTTAATGTTAAACTTAAAAATTAATCTGTAGCAGCAATTTCACATCATCTCAGAAATCGACACGAAAGAACTAATAATCGTCGTCTTCGTAGTAAAACGCGAAAAGAAACAGGTGAAATATATTCAAAATTCGCAAATGATTAGTGTGCGCTATCATCTAACAATTCTACCAATCCGGACGGTCGAAATACTCTTTGACGCGGGCCGCAGAAGCTTGCGCGGCGCCAGTCAGTAGTCGTCGCGACTTGGTGCTGAGCGGACGTACCGCACACGCTCTCATACATCGTCTGCATCTCGCAGCGAGTGAATTGTGAAACGAAAAAAATATAAAACAACACCACAGTGAAAGTGCATGTGTCAGTGGATTTAGATATGCATTGTGTTTGATGTGTATCACAAACGTGGATTGAAGGTATTGTGTTCGACAATTCTGTAGTTTAGTGTGTCTGCATCTCGTATCTCAGGTAGGTTTAGATTATATCTTAAATGTGAACCAATTATCAAGTTGTGATTATGTAAAAGGGTGTTAAAAGCTGTTTGTAATCAAACGTAAGTAATGGAAATTCGATTGCTGGTGTTTCCCATTCAAGTAACACGATGAGTATGCCTTTTTTCACTATGCACGTTTAAAAGGAAACCAACTTAAATAGCGAGCATGGGTTAACAACGTGCGGTCCCGCGTGGGGCGCCAATTTTCTCTGGGTCCCACGTTGGGTGCCAATTACTTTCTGTGAAAAAGGTACCACATGGAACCTTAAAGGGAGTTATTTCATTAGAGGCAGACATGTTATCAGTATATGTTACGGCACAATTTAATTTTCTAAACAATGTGAAAGCCTTTTTAAAACAAAATTATTTTCGGAGTATACGCTATCTAATGCCTTGTTAAACAACAAAAGGCTTCATAATCGAGTAAATAAACCTTTTAGGCCTATTTTAACGTGTACTACGTGCGTAAAAAGGTAGAAAATATCGTCAGTCAAAAACATTAAACGTTTATGTGAATCTTTAATGTATACATATACTGCAACATTTGGCATTTTGCTTCAGACCATTTTGTAAAGGTAAGTTTTCAGTATTGTTCTTGTTTCAATATGTCAAACAGGAATTAATTTTTATAACTTAAGAAAATACAGTTTATGTATGTTATTAAAGCAACAATTAAGTTGAGTGATTACATTTATGCGCTATATTTTTAAAATAATCTTATTTTTATTTTTATTATACAAACTGTTGCTGTTTTAAGGTTTTTGTACGAATATTTTTTGCCTAAATTATATGAAATCAAAATATTGTTACGATGTTTGACTCAAAGAAGAGACCAGGTTATTTTTTATACAAATTACCAATTTCTTTAACTTGTGATTCCGGCTGGATAAAGAATCAGATACATACATGTATACACTTTGATTGTGAACTGTAGAAAAATATTTTCGTTGACATTGTATTTTACTTAGAATAATTTGATACTTGAATTTACCTTTCTGAGATCCTAATAGATAGGGTCTTGACAGTCTCATTGACAATGCCTACAATTCACTCCGGGCAATGCAATTAACATTAGCATTATGTGTATGAAAATAAGTAATCTGATTGTTCATCTTCAAACATATACGTAATCAAGCAATTATTTATTGCTTTGTAAGGTATAAAATCTATATTTTCTTTGTTTTGATGGAAAATGATAGACACATATTAAATTATATATGCTCTGTCTTTCTTTTTTTGTGTTACTTCTTCTGCATTTTCTAAATAGGGTTAGCAATATTAAATTAGTTTTAAAACATGTTTAGCAACCATCTAAAAATTAAACCACACCCCTAATATACAATTCGGCGACTTTTTGCAACAACAGTAAATACTTCAGCTTTTATCTCCTCTCCTGCAGTTTTAACTTGGATCATTACTGAACTTTGAAAACGTGTTTTAAAATATTTGATCAATGACTTTTCCTTAACTTTTTCTTTTGCATAGAACGGTGTTCCGAAGTTCAATTTAATGTTAAACGTGCGACTGGGCCACTAGGTTAGGGAAACTTGACATTATGTTTACCAAGGATGTTATTGATGTTGCTTTTAGGTAAAAATATGGTTTTACTATCTCTTTTCTAAGTTGAATTTTTACATAGCCTTGTCATTTAGTAAGAGTAATGTTATGAAAGTCGTTACGTAATTACATTTTGTTAGACAGCTAAGAGAAATGAAAATAATAACATCGAAACTGTTATAAGGAAACAGGTTTTGTAAAGTAAGCATGTACGAAATCATTAAGATAATCATTGTCTATAAGATAAATAACGTACAGTAAGAAACTTCAGGTTTTTATACATTTTTAAACCATCTTATTTTTAATTTAAATTTTTCGACCAGTTACAAATAAATACGAGGGACGCTGGCGTTTTCCTCGATATTAATTTTGGATAATATTGAATAACTATAAAGAAAGAGTACCTAATGATAGTTTTACGTACTTAGTAAATAAGTAGACCGCATTCTACACTCGCATAAACATAACATCACGCAGGCAGAGGTGTACTAAAGTACACCCAACAGTTCACCTGTGTTTAGGTGCCATGTAATAGGGGCGAGCCTATTGCCCAAATTTACCTGGTAATGAAAAGTTTTCTCTCGTAGACAGTAAACGTACCTACCATCACGCCTCTATTCCCCGGAGGATTAGGCAGAAATGTACCTACCAATGTACATCCACACTTCGCTGGAATGTTTAGATCCTATGTAATAGGGGACGAGCTTATTGCCATTAGCCGGGAACAAATCCAAACTCTGAGCTGCTACTGAGAATTTCATAGAAAAACCCAATAACACTTTGGAATCTAACTCAAGACATCTAGCGTAGTTAGTCACGCTTAGGTCCACTAAACAAATAAAGCGTAGTGAGACAGCTGAAATAAGCGAAAACCTATCATTTAGGTCGAAATCTTATCCTTCATATAATAATGTAGCGCTAGTATGTATGATTTAGAAGACGCCTCAAAACTAATTCCAAGTAATAGAAGACCCAAGTTATGTGTTTAATAAATGATTAATTTGACGCCCCGGCCTACGCAGGCACTTATGTGCGGAATGTGTCCTGAAAAGGACACGCTGTATTGCTAAACTTACACTTTGAGTTGGAGGAATCATGGGCAACTATTTATATCCAGGCAATGTAATCAGAGGAGGATTGAGAAAGTTTAAGTTTGTTTGTAATGTCTGCCCATTGTATATAGCGGTTAAGGTGGTGATCTCGCTAGTACAGATGCGTGTCGTAGTTTCGATAAGCAAAATATTGTTTGTTTCACTATTACAATTATTTAAGATTTAATACTAGATGGCGCCGGGGTTTTCCTAGCTGACGAAACTACGAAACAAACACAGATAATCATGGTCTCTTCTAAAGTCCAGGTGGCAGCAGTATTCATGCTTGTCTCATGTCATATGACGAGAGTTTTACAATGTAAGGCAAAATCTAAACTGGGCTTTTGAACAAAAGGCCATAGCAGCTTGAGTTGACCAGTCCTAACTGAAGACACGCACTTTTCGAGTCTGAGTGTAAAATTAATTTGTCCGTTAATTGTATGTTAGTGAAGTCTACTACAAGGCTTTTTCACTAGTGACGGAGCTGAAATTATTTTAAAGATTAAAAAAAAAGAAATGGAATTGCCTACATGAGAGAAAGTATTCCGTCACTTTACAACGAAGTATTATTGTATTCTTTAAAAAAAATCATTTTTTTGTGGTGTTTTTTGATGTGTTCAGTCATTAAAAAATTGTAACCCTTTTTATTTATAATTTTTCTATTATCTGTTATTTGTTCCTTATTAGGTTTAAACTTTGTATTCCAGCATGTTCTCCAGTCTTGATCAAAGCAGAATAATTCAGTAGCCTAAAAATGTATACAAGGCTCGCATCTGTAGAGTGAATGGATTAATATCTTACTTTTCATCACCTAGCCTTTTCCAACTATGTTAAGGTCAACTTCCAAACAAGATGCTAACCTTTTTTTTTTTTGTTTAACGTATGGAAAATCCTCGTGGACTATCCGCCACCCGGGGAAGGCGGCGGGGTGTGTCGGACTCCACCCAGAGTGGGTGACCTACCGACTAAAAACCACACGGTGTTTACAGCTTACCACCTTAGTGCCGGGGTAACGGGAGCGGTGACCCAATCATCCGCGAAACAAGATGCTAACCTAACCTGACCTCTCTCACTCTGTGAGGAGATCTGTGCACAGCAGTGGGACAGTATATGGGTTGATGATAATAATGATGACCTGCTATATATTAAATATCTACATAAGACTTATGTCAATGCAAAAAACGTAAAAAAAATACCCTTATAAAAAGATATCTTGTTTTTCTGTGTGAACGTAGTACTGAAGGGTTCATATGTGTCGATAGTGCACCCGGTATTTCGCAAGCTCCCATAAGTAGGTCAACCGTGCCATCTTCATATTGACTACTCGAAATCAGAAAAACACACGGAATTATGTAACGAAAACCTGTTTAAAAAAGTTCGTCAGATGTTGACTAAAATGTTTTGTGTGTCATAGGAGGTCATCATTCAATCTATAGATGATAGAAAGCTACTATTCTGAAAATAGATTTACATTGATAAAAACGCTGAGAGAGAAATATATTTAATATGGTTGACGTCATGATGATTAAAATATTTACAAAAAGCTTGTAAAATTAACATTTTGCTGTATAAGTTCAATAGACTCCGATATTAAAAATATCACATAAATATAAAACGAATAGGTTCTCTCAATATTTTGTCATGGGTAAAATATATTTGAATATAAAGTTTGACGGCGGACAGGATCGAATTCGCGGCACCTCATCGATTACTTTGAAGTCGAAGCGAACTTGTGGGTTGTCGATAATTTCTCCATTGATATTAGAATCTCGAAGTTTGCTGTCGAAACTCAAACGGGAATATTACACAAAATATTTTTATACGAGTTGAAATAGGTACATAATGCTTGACAATACAGTTCTGAGAATTATATAATGTTGTTTTTATACTTTGCTTGGGTTTGGATTTCAATTAGAATTGTTTAGAAATGAAATCTTGCGTAGATATTACTTTTTAATTTCGTTATATTTTCGATTCAGTCAGTTGGATGTTATTTCTACTCTAAGTTTGTTTTTCAAAATTAATTTTAATTCAGTTATTCTTTGAAATTAATCTCGTTTTTTTCAAAATAATCCACGAGACTGAGTTTAGCATTGTTTTTGTTGAGAATTACATACATAATATATTAAATTTAATGACTGACATTTCTTGTGGCAAGTTAATTACCTCTTACAGTGGAGATTCAAATGCTTTCATGCCCGAGAGCTTGAATATCATATTATTAATAAAATATTTCGTTAAAGAAATTTCTGTGTAGTTTTACTTGTATTATAAATAGTAAACTCGGTAAGGTAAGTAGTTTGGTATGATTCATTATCAAAATCGAAAATGGAAACACTGAGCCCAACTAAATACAACTGACATACCTAATCAAAATGGCGATATTCAAATCGACTTTAGTTCCAATTATGGCCACCGGTACAGATACCCTTGTTGCGCCACAGTCTTCTTATCTGTTCCTGGTACAATTTTGCTGTGCAATTTATTATTTTTAAAATAAATAAATATAAAAGTACCTATTACAAAACGATGATGTCAGATGAATCAATCCCCGTCGCTCGTGCAAAGGATTCTTGTCTTTGAGAGTGTATTATAGTTAATTACATACTTAATCTTGGCTATAATGAGTCTAAATTCATAAATAACTAAATTTAACAAATGAATCCTATTTACAGACACGTTATCATTAGCACGAGCTTATTTATTAGCATTGCTAATTAAACAACGGCTCAGTGGAAATCAATGTAATCCTATACTCATGTGAAGCTGTTTAGCTTGCTACGAATTGTGGTTGATTTAGTTTCATACGATCAGACTATTAATGATCATGATGCCAGTGGAAGAGCTCAGATGTGTCCACATCTGAACCCTTCCACCCTAGTTTAGTCCTAAAGTAGGCAGTCCACAACGTTGGCCTAATGTGAGTAAAAAATGTGCCTTATTTTTGGTCCTGTGCCATTGCAGTTACGAAAATACATAGAGCTTAATTTGTAAAATTAAACGTATATTATTTTTGATTATGTTTCAGAGAAAAATTTTAAATATTAAATACATCCATTTGCACTCACTTAAAATATTAAATTGATTGCATTATTTTGTTATTAGTTTTTTTTATATTATATTAAAACATTTTATTATTCTTAAAAAATACTGAGTTTCTAAAGTTTTATTAACGACCATAAGGTCATTATAGTTATAATTTCATTATCTTATGAGAATAAAGTTCTGGTATAGCTTAATCAAGTTTAGACATATGCATTTATGAAACGTTGAGACATTTAAGTTAAAATTTTTGGAACCATGCAACTAGTCTCATTGTTTCTATGGAGTAGAAACCAGCAAGAAATTCCATAGTATTACAGTCTTCACTGATAGAATAATGTGATAACGAGATAAGCGATGAAGAATAATGTCTTCAACATTATTCTATACCTACTGCTAAACCGAACTGGAAGCTTCAAAATTAGCAGGTCCAAAATTAGCCTACACTTCATTAAGAAGTTGTGAATATAAAATGGTGCTTGAAATAATAAAAGTTTGATACCAAACAGTCCGTGTGTATCGTACTGATAGTTTTCTATGAATAGAAAAGTTTCTGTATTGGATCCGGGCGAACTAGTACCTATAGTTACAAACTGACGATTATACTGAGGCATGGAATCGAATCGAATAAAACTTGATTTCATGTAACAATTGTAATATTATTACATTAGGTATAGAAAATCTGTCTTCAAGGAAATCGGCTAGGGTAACCAACTAGAAACGGTGCTTTTATATATTTTAAAAATCTATGAATAGGAAAAATCGAGAGACGAACAATCATTGTTAACTTTATTATTCCGCGACTATACTTACATAAGTAACCTAATCAGCAATTTAGTGAGTGATAGTCGCGAGGGAATCAGTTCAATATTTTGTATGGATAGCGTGTAGAGCGCCTGTAGTGGAACTATGTCCGTAGCTACTATACATATAATGTAGGTAGAGTCAGCAACAAAAGTCGCTGAACACGATGCAATTTTTAAAACGCTTTAACATTTTTTACTATCTAGAAGTTCCCGAACTGAGAAGGTAGCATGAGTTCTTTGTCTGTAAGATAATTATAAGCTTTACCTTAGCTAGAATAATTTAAAGTTTTGGTGCAGATATGTTTTCAAAATTTGGTTGTGTATAGCGACATTCGTTGGTGACCGTACAGTAGAGAAATGAAAAGTTTCCTCAATTTTAAAATTGATTCATTTAACGTTTACGTTGCACATGATGGTTACTTTTTTAAAGTATAGAAAATTATGTTTTACTTTTTGAAAACTAACTTTAACTTTGCTCAGATTAAAATAGTTTTTTTTATATAGTCATATTAATTTGTTTTGATGAACTAAAACCTTTTTTTTGGGTTTTACCTGCCACAAAAAACATATAGGTTATAATATAGTTCCAGTGTTTCAATAAAACTATGCAGTGACAAATGAACAAACTAGACCACTATTTTATTAAAATAACGAACTTAAGGTGACGAACCTTTTTATTCCACGAATGTAGCCCCTTATTTTTAATTACTGAAAATAATTTGAGCGGCCATTGTCCTCATGATTATTGACCACTTTTACAATGGACAAATCTTAATCGCGAAAAAAAATCGTGTGAAAAGGACAGTTGTGTGAACACGAAAGTTGTGTGAACGTATTTAAAAATGGTTGTAAGTCACGTGTGATTTCGCAAGACTGGCTTAATAAAAAAGGTATGCGCGAGGAAACAATGCGTGACTGAAAGATTTTCTCGAACGCGCAAGTGAAGTTTGCAAACCTGCACAAGGCTAGCGTGGTGGACTACAGACTTGCCCGTTTTATTCTGAGAGGAGACCCATGATCAACAGTGGAACAGTAAAATATATTTCTGCTAAGATATAACTACAAAATTCGACATGACGGGTAGGAGTCGCGGTGGCTTAGTGGTCATAGCGTCTGGTGTACCTAACCAGAAGACGCAGGTTCGAATCCTGCCCGCGGTCCAATTTTTCCTTTTCTAAATAACTTTAAAATCTTAGCATGGAAAATGCCAAAAATATACAAAAAAAAGATAAATTCTTTCTAATCATCCTTAATCGCAACAATTATGTCTATTTAAAATATTGTACAACTTTTTCACAATTTCATGGTGACTCTACAATTTTTCTCCTTTTTCTACCGTTTTGCTAATCAAAGTCGGCTGTTTTGTTTTCACGATAAAGTTTTATTGCTCCAATTTATGTGGAGTCCCTTATCCTACAATTAATTGTTGAGGATTATTTGGCGCGCCTCAAGAGAGGCTTGATATTAATCTTAATGAAGTTGCCTGTTACACATTGGATACTTTATCTTCATTTTTATTTAATACTTTATTTAATAAAATATAAATAACATCTTAATAAATAATATAGATGAATTTCAAAAAGGTCTTGCAGGTCTTGGAGGAGTTTCTTTATAACGTATTCGTAGACAATAATAATTAATATTGCAAACGCAAATGTAACCTTTACTTCAAAATACTTACTCCAGTCCAAGGCTCAACCGCTACGCCTGAGACCCTGGGATCGACATCCGCTTGAACAAAGTGTTATTGTAGTTTTGTATGAAATTTTCAGTAGCGGCTATGAGTTTGGATTTAGTGACCGGTTAATGGCAATAGGCTCGCCCTCTATTAGATTTGACACAAATATATCGACGAAGTGAGGGTGTAGTACACCTCTGCCTAATCCTTCATACAGGTGACGGTATATGAATTCAAATTCAATGCGATAGTCTGGTTTTGATTTTTAAATGTAATTTAAAACCTTTTTGCGGCCCCTGTTTGCCTTAATTTGTCGGTTACCATGTAATTTTTTTATAACCTCGAATCAAATCCAATCATAGACGGATGGCAGAGGATGATCATAATGTGCGACCATAATTATATTTCGTCGTCTTTACTTGGCCAAGAAGTATGCAAGAAACCTCGCAAATGATGTTCTGTAGTTTCTGCTACTCCTATGGGAAACAAGCGCAAGAATTATGTATGTATATTTGGCTATGACAATAAAATAAAATATTACAGAACGACTTTAAACAACATTTTGTTTACATGCAAAGTTATACGTCCGTCAAAGAAAAGTCAAGGAAGTTAGGATAAAGTCTCATTAGAAAGAATTTGTTTGTACCCTTGACGTCATTATGAGTTTCTTTGTTGTGAGGATACAGCTTAAGAACAGAAAAAGATCTCAATTTAGAAAATTTATTCGGAATAAATGTCATATTTCTAACATTTATAAGTAATGAGGATACAACATACCTAGTTGAAGTTAATTTAAAAAAAGCTCGAAATAAAAAATAATATTGTCACCTGTGATACCTACACAAGTATCCTGACCCAGACCAACTACCATTTGGGTATTTTTTTTTGTCGGTATCGAACCCGTGGCCTACTGCGCAGAAGCCGATCGTGTCGCTAAATTCGACAAGACAATTGTGACAAGCTATGATATTCCTTTTTTTGCAATTTCGATTGAAAAAAAATCTGCATCGTCAGTCTAGTGGTCCTAAACGCGACTGCTGCGGTAAAGTTCGATTCCCACGTCGAGCAGTGTATACCTATATATTGAGTTTTTTAATGAAAATCTCAGTAGCAGCTCGGAGTTTGGATTTGGCTCGCCCCGTATTACGTGGGACCTAAACATACTGAGGAACTGTGGGTGTACATTGGTACACCTCTGCCTAACCCTACGTGCCTAATTACGAGAATACAAGCGTGATGGTATGTTAGGTGAAAAAAACAATAAATTCACTTCATTTATATAACATCATTTTCATTTAAAACAAAGACGTTTCGTAATAGACAAGAAGAAACCAGTAGGTTTCTCAGTATCATCTTTATTTGCTGTCAAAATTTTACCTAAAATAACACGTGGAAACTGTTTAATTAGAATGAAATAAATTTTAGTAGACTACCTCCGTCTACGTCCGTGTTCTCGTAATTATCAAGTTCTTCTTTTGTTCCGCCCGAAATAATTAATTTATCAACGTAATTATAGTGCGGTATATTTTCACGTATTATTTTACTTATTATAACTTCGCTTGGCTAAGTTTTAATTGGGAAAAAGTATGTACTTGTATAGGGCCGTGAAACAAGTTCATAGGATCCATTAATTGGGATATGTGACTCCCGCAGTATGAATAAGTTCCGTTAGTTTGCAAGGAAACGCGACGGCTTCAACACTCATTAGGGAAGTTTAATTTTCTTGTTTCTTTTTGGCTTCGACTAAGTATTTGTTTTTGTGAAGTATTTTTCTACTATAGTAGCATTAAGAATCTTTTTGGGCAAGGTTGTTATATCTGTTAGTTTTCAATATATATAAAAATATTTGTTTTTAGTTTTTAGGTACCTATAATTATGTTCCATACGTTACTATGCCAGTCATCCCATTACAATAAAATTTTGGTAATATTGTGTGACGGTTCGCAAAGATTCTAGACAGAAAAAACGCAATTGCAAAGTATGCCTAGCATAACTATTTGATTTAAAAAAATTTAAACCGATTGATGAAATAATGAGAATTTATAGATCTATTTTATAAAATCAATACCTTTAATAAATACCTATGTACACTTATACCAATTTACTTTCATGTGGGTAGATTTCTCAGTATTGATAAAAACGTATAGATAAACCAAAGCCAACAAAATTCTTTGTTCAAGTAAAAGTATAATATAATAAAAATGTTTACATGTAAGTAGGTAGGTACACGTGTACGAAAAAATATTGTAATATCGGTATTCTCTCGGGCTTTTCGGTAAGACGGTATTTTTAATTTAACTGAACACGGCTCGTTCCTTTCCCTAAGTAGTTCTGTCTTGCCTCTGGAATCTGCAGGCTCCTCTATAACCATATCACGCTCTGATACTGTTTTCTTTTTAATTTAATCAGTTTCCTGGTGTGGTTCTGATAATTCATCCAGTTGTATTTACATTTGTGTACCTACTGTACCTAACAGGTCGGTAAAGGAAAATCACATCGCTGCGACTTTTCCTGGTTTCCTTATTGTCTACATATTCGCTTTTTAATACGTGTCAGTGGATATATTTTATATTTCTGCATGATTACTATTCCTCTGCATAATATTATGTTTTACCTCACCTAGGGGAAATTATTTTTATATAATGTAATTATTGAAAGCTTTTCCATTGGGATTTCTCTACTGAATGTAATTACATCTCATTCGTATATGAAAGTAGTTGCCCTCCTATTTTTTTTCCAAAAAACACTATCATTGATCCCAGAAATGTGACAATTTGGAATGTAGAATGAAAACAGTGCCGTGCCACTCACTGGTGGAACACGAAACTTTTTCTGTGTACATGGTTAACAACTTCCTACCATTCTATTTTAACGAGAACTAATTATATACCGTCCTCACAAGTACCCACTTAAAGGCTACGCAGCAATACATCCATGGCGTGAACTGCACGCCCGTCCCTTTGTTCCCGACGTAAACTTGGAGGAAATTTGACAGTTTTACGGTATATAAAGGCTGTAATGGATGAGAGGGTGTTTAGCGATAATTAGCGAAGCAACGGCGCGTGCATAAATCATGTGACCATTGTTATAAGGATGCTCCGAGATCGGAGCCACTCTTATAGAGTGCGTGGAATATTTCAACACTAAAAACGCGAAAATATGAGCTCGTTATGACCCTAAGTGATAAATTATCGCTTACACATTCAAACATTTTTAATTATTTTTTCTTATATTTTTATGACTAGGAAAGTGCAGTAGGCGGTAGGTATAACGTTTGTCTGAAAGTTTATGCTGCTAAGTTTAAAACATACTTAACCAACGATAACTGAAGAAAGTTTATAATTTGACATTTCACTTTAAATCTTTCTTTTTTATTATAGTAATGTCTAGTACGTAGGTAGGTGGTACTAGATACCCAGCAAAAAAAAAACAGTGTTACTCCTTAGAGGTTGTTATTGTTAGTCATTCGAGTCGGTAAAACGAAATAGGATTGTATGTAAACCGTATAATAATATGATCTATTACCAAATATGATTCTTTTCGAAATAGGCTCAATACATAGAATTTAGTTCTTTATACAAATAGAAGCGTAACAAGTGGGATGAGAAATTGAGTAGGTAATATATATTTGCATATTTTGTTGGCGTTTGGGATCTGGATTTGTTTTTCTTACTTATTTGCTTCAACAACAAAATGAGCAACTGTATAGGTACTTTTGTAAAGGTCAATCATAAAAAAAATATTAATACAAATTTTTTCTTTTGTATTTTGTTCGTGTGTGAGCAAAAGTACACGAAACCGTCTGATCTTCGTATCGGTGAAAACCGGAACTATGAGAGACAAAACACGTGGTTGTAGATGGAAAAATAAATTTCAACAAAATGTCGAGAATCGATAATTATAAATAATCTTTAATTAAAAAATAATAAAGTTAAAACAAAATTTAAAGTTTCTTCGACATTCAAAACGAATTACTCTTAAAAAACAATAAATAAACATCACAAAACAAAGTAAGCATGAAGGAAGAGTCGGTCACAAGTGTGTTCAACTATGAAGTATCGGCCCTCACCGGTTTCCAACGATGCAGTAACTATTGAAATGCGCGATGGCGTAGACTAGGGTCTGCCTTCAAAACTTAGGCACGTGTGTGAACACTTCAGAGAACACTCCAATTAAGTTTGCAAAAATCGAGAATGTGTGGCAGTATTTTTGTACTTTCATCATAACACTAGGGCTAAAAACATTACCGTCCTTCGGCGGTTGGGTAAAAAGGCCACATTTAAGTCGGAGAAATTGTTAAATGTGGCTTTTAGAACCAATAGAAAAATGTTAGCATATATTATTTTCTGTAAATAGATCTTCAATTTAACATTTTCTAAGCTTGCATTTTCAGGCTAAAGCTATCTTGAGTCTTCTCGGCTATATTTTGCTGAATCCAAATAAGATACTGCCCAGTCTCTGGCTTAATGGACGTTTTACGGAGCTTAAATATTAAAACGGTTTATGCACTCCTTTCAGATAAGTAAACGACTTTTTATTATTAATGGAACATATTACGATGTTCTTTATTCGCTCTGTTAAACTTTTTATATTTTTATAAAACGTAATAACATTATAGAACGTTATTGAAATTCTCTTCTCTTGATGGCATCTCTAAGTTAAAAGTAAATGATCAGACGTCGTCTGTTCAACCCAAACGCAATATTATTATGAACGAAAGAAGATGAACGAAGACAAATGAGTGAATTTGACTAACTATTGACTGAATTCCGTAGATCTTTCAACAAATTGTTCATGTTTATTTATCCTCTGTAATACGGAATGAGCTTCTTCTATATATCGGGAATAAGCCCAATCTCTGAGCTGCTACTGAAATTATTTAAAAAACCCTATGCTTGGCCTGGGAATCGACCTTAACAGACACAAATCCACAGCCTAACACACATATTGTAATAAAACTGCACTTATGACTCAAGTACCAGGCTTTATAGCCAAAAATGATGATAAAAAGTTGTGTTCAACATAAATTTTATAGTATTTATATGATACGGAGCTAAAACAGACAAAATGGCTTAGTCAGCTCGTTAGCGAGGCGACGAGTGACGCTAATATCTCATTATAACTATACGCGAAGTAATACATTTATTTGTTAATTTATTAAATGTTCTGCTGGGTAATTATATTTGCTTCAATATTATTATTGGAGTTATGTGATTAAAGTTTAAGTGTTTAACTTCGAATCCTAGGCACGCACTTTTCAAATTCAAAGTCAAACATGTTTTATTTCAATTAAACCATTAAAATGACCTATTTTTACCTTAAATTACATTACCTTATTGAAAGTCACCTAAAAAGTGGGTCTTATCTATAAGGCACATTTCAGAAATTGATTGCCGTTATCCCATCTAAGAGTTATTCGTATAATCTTTAACTCGTATGAATATTTATAGCTTATTTGATTATTACTTATTTTCAAGATGTCTTAACGATAAAACTACACACGAGTAAAAAGCAAACATCACTACATGACGTTGGTAAGAGTAGGCTTAAATATTACAGGAAAGATAAGTACCTATAAGTTGTCACAATTATTTAGTACTTACCGAACATAAAGTAAATAGATCTCATAATTTATAATATTAGTAATAAAAAATACATTCATAATCACCATCAACCCATATACTGTCCCACTGCTGGGCACGGGTCTCCTCTCATGTTGAGAGGGATTAGGCTATAGTCCACCACGCTGACCTAGTGCGGGTTGGCAGACTTCACAAACCGTCGAGAAAAATCTCTAAGGTATGCAGGTTTCCTCACGATGTTTTCCTTCACCGTTTAAGCGAGTGATAATTAATTATTAATACGCACATGAATTCGAAAAGTCAGAGTTGCGTACCTTGGGTTCGAACTCGAGACCTTCGACTTGGCAGTCCAATGGTCATACCACTAGGCTATCACTGCTATACATTCATAATAATACATACATTTTCTTTTTTCTTTCTTTCTGTCTCATTAGTCTAGTGGTCCTAAGCGCGACTGCTACACTAGAGGTCCTGGGTTCGATCCCCAGGTCGAGCAAAGTCTTATTGGGTTTTTCTATGAAATTCTCAGTAGCAGCTCGGAGTCTGGATTTGTGCCCGGTTAATGGCAATAGGCTCGCCCCCTATTACATGGGACCTAAACATACCGGCGAAATGTGGGTGTACATTAGTACACCTCTGCCTAACCCTTCGGGGAATACAAGCGTGATGAAAAAAGAAAGAAAAAGAAAATTAATTTATTTGCGTAGAATACAGGTGGTACCAGATATAAAATTGGTGGTTTTGGAACAATACCATAGTCTGCCTACATAAAGCATGCAAATTAATTTAACATTTATATTCATTATAATTATTGAGTTAATTATTATTAATAAGTATTATTATTATTTATGAAACACTAGACACAATAAAATATAGAACCACATATGTTATGTTATGTTACGAGTATGTTCTTTCTTTCTAAGTTAGTCAAAAAGTCATAGTTGTGCGAATATAAAAATAATTTACACGTTTCTCTCACTGCTCTCAATCTGTATCTTTTGAATGTCTATTTCCGTTGCAAATGTTTATAATTCCATTTACAAGCTTATAATATTGGTCTATTGCTGCCTGCCCCCACGGCCGCCCGCGTCATAATACGCTCATAATCCGAAACATTAATTACGGCAAGTGTTTTCGGATAGTTCCCGGAGTGCCCTTGTAACGACCAGACCCTCCTGAACATTGTTGTTATTTACATGCCTTAATAATACATACACGTACCCACTACTACAGAATAGGGTCAGATCCATGTAACTTGAAACTTCGGAAGGGTTTTTAAGCCTTTGTAGGGTTCCCCAATTAGCTTCGTCTATTTTTAGATAAAGTTTCGTTTTCAATGTAAAATTATAGTACAATGACAAAGACTGGTCAGTTTGCGCGCAGGTACCGGATTTCATTTACAATGAATATTTTTTTTTTAATGGAAGAATAGGTGCCAAAGTGTCCAAAAACAAAACGGCTAAGAGCAGCCTTATACTGCTTTTAATAAGATATTTTTTGAAAATTATTTATCCTAAATTATAAGATCTAAGTTTTTTTTTAAATATTAACAATTTTAAAATCGGAAAGATAATAAGCTCAGAAAGACTTCAAAAAGCCACTCATAACTATTGCGTCCAACTATAATGAACTCCTTCCTATTCTAATGTCACAGATAAGCAGCAAAACTAACAATGGTTCTATTTTTATCAATCCTCCCCTTTTCCGCATATCTTTATGAATGCAATATATCAGCGTCGTTCCATCTTACGAGCTCTGAAGTGATCAGATAGAGGAGGCGAGGGTCGCAATAAACACATAATAAAGCGTGGCCACTTGGGCCGCACCTCCCCGCAAGAAATGCGCTCGTACGTGGCGGATCGCGTCCGACCGACGTGCGTGGAATGGGTGGAGCGGGCTATTCTCAACTTGAGAATTGACGGCGATTATTTCGAGTAGTCCTTGATTTTGAGAATTCTGACCCTTGTGATAATTTTATTGTGACGAGGCAAATTGTAGTGGATATGTTTATAAACCCTTCTACGTGCGTAAAGTTGAAACAATCTATTGTTTGGCGGTCCCGGAACCAGAACCAGCTTCATGAGTGGGTTGGAGTATTGTAGTGGTTAAATTTAGACGTTTATTTATGGAGACATTATTACATTCCCTCTAACAAAACGAGGTTCTACTGTAAATATTAGCAGAGCATCAAATTTTACAACAAGAACTGCTCTTAGTCTTAAGTCACCGTGATCGGTCAACTTGGCAAATTGAACTATTTTTTTTTTGTGAGAGCCATAATACAGGTGCATAAGGCTCACTTTGAAAGTGATGCAAACGCTCTGTCTCTGTCTACGCGTGTCCAGATAAAACAAAGTATGTTTTTATTCACATTGGCTATTTCAGAAACTCACACTGTGTTAAATATTCAAAACAGAATAGACCTATTGTATAGTGGTTGTACTTTTGGCAGTAAAGGGTAGTTTCTCGGAAGCCTTTTGACGTAAGAGGCAAAGGTTTTCGCGGAATATCCTAGTTGTATGTGTTGTGAGACCACGTCAAAGCAAATGTTTGTAAATAATTTATGACTGAACAAATTTTGATAAAACTTAATATACCTTTCTGAGAAGACCACATTTTAGTGTAACCTCTTAAACTCAGTATCCACCTTTCAATTGATACGTCAGCAGCCTATCTGTTCCGGTAGAAATTAAAGCTTATTTTCTTAGGGGTTCAGACAACTGGTCGTGGCGATTTTCACGGATCCAATTGCCATGACTATAGGGCAAGTGAACGGTTTTTTAATCGGTACGACTCCAACATATCCTGTCACTTCTCCAGGTGGCGGACGATCCATGAGGGCACTATTATAAAAATATATATGTATATTACATGTAGACAACTCCGTGAGGTCAATTCGAGTTTCAGCATTTGATTTCCTAAATTAAATCAGTCGTGACATGGTAATATTTTCATTTATTTACTGAAGATAAAAAGCAGTGATAGCTCAGTGTAATGACGACTGAATGCAAGGCCTCTGACTTTTTCAAAATCATGTGCGTATTGGTTAATTGTATCACTCACATAAACAGTGAAGAAACACATCGTGAAAAAAGCATGCCTGAGAGATTTTCTCGATGACGTGAGAAGTCTGCCAACCCGCATTAGACCATATCTCAGGTGGACTATATCTCAGGATATAGTCCACCAGAATCCCCTGTCCTATCCCAAGTCCCTGCCAGAATCCACCTCTGATCAACCCAAGCTGATCATGATGTGAAGTAACTGATTTATTGAATCAGTAGTGGCTCATAGTTTGGATTTGTGCCCGGTTAATGGCTCGCTCCTTAATACGACTTAAGAACATACCGTTGCACTGAAGGTCAACATTCGTAGTCAGTACACATCTGCCCTAATCCTGCCCTAGACAAATATTGTCGTGATGGTATGTTGAAATTTTGAATCAATAATCAATGTTCCTCCTAAAGTTACGATCGTCTAGATACAAGTCGCAACTTTATTTAATATAAAAATCTAATATTTAAGGTTCTTAATTAAGTTAAAACATAACGAAATGATCACATTACTCGTGAGTTTCAACAAGGAGCCGTTAATTAAAAATGTGCCACAAATCGCCGCCCTTACATAATTTAATTGTTGAAAGAGTCCAAAGCCCGCCTTAAATAATTGATATATGACCGTGTAATCCTCGTATATTCGTTCTCGTTTGCTTAATGTTTTTCGCTTTTTGTTTGGTAACACGTAGCTTAAATTACAGTACGATGTAATTAAGATTTGCTTATAACGAATACTTTTGTTTCGTTTGTATATGGATTTTTATTATTATTAGATTTCAGCTAAGCATTTTGTTTCGCTATTGTTAGTAACTATTCGTAGGTGCGCAATATAGGTACTACCTACTTATTGGAAGGAGTTTCCCACCAATTGTTCCCTACGTGCTATTTTGGAATTGTGTAAAGAATATGTAATTACGGTCTAAACTACAGCATGAAATTTACAGAGTATTTTTGCGAAGAATACTCATTGATAGTCCATCGCTGCCGAGGAGGTGACTGACGGGGTGTCTATACAAGTCCATACGGACGTACTCCGCCATAGGCCACGGGACTCGTAGTGACGTACACTAAAGCCTGATAGCGAATACTGCAAACCTTACCGCGCATGCTTCTTGAAGGCGTGCGTGTGGCAAAGCCTCGGTCACCAATTACAGCTCATGGAACCCAGAGGTGTGTTAGGTCTGTGAACTACCTCAACCGAAAGAATAATTGGTTGGCAGTAGTGTAGTAGTGTGGTTGCTACCTTCACGCTCTCCATCTTACGCTCGCCTATGTGACTATCAGAATAGCAATAAATTTCTATACTTAAGTACTTTATACATACAATATAACATACATAACATACCATCACACCTGTATTCCCCGAAGGGTAAGCAGAGGTGTACTAATGAACACCCACATTTCGGGGGTATGTTTAGGTCCCATGTAATAGGGGGCGAGCCTATTGCCATTAACTGGGCACAAATCCAGCTGCTACTGAGAATTTCATAGAAAAACCCAATAACACTTTGCAAAAATAGTAATGAGGCAGTAGACTGCCTCATTACTATTTAGATTTAGACTAGACTAGAGCCTAGTCTAAATCAATTTAAATTAGTATAATATTTAAATGTGTGTATTTATAAATATAATAAATATACTCGATATTATTGTTGCAGTAATAATTTGTCTATTATAAATAATGTGAATAAAACTATTTTAATTTTAAATAAACTGATAATTCTATTGAAACGTTGTCGATATTAAATTGAGAGATATTTTCGTGCACGGGACGTGCACGAAAATGCAGTGGATGCGGTATTATGTTTAACGTGCTGTCGAGTAGGTAACAAAACTCTGCCAAACTGTACGCGTATGTACAAACTTCAGTTTATTTATATTTTGAAGGTATTAAAAATAAACATTCGCCTATATTCCCCAAAGGGTTACACAACGGTGCAAAGAAAAAATGTTTTAATTAATTTGAGTTTATAGTACAGCGGCCAGCACATCAAGCTACCACAATCTGTCAAATTTCTTTGATGGTTTTCAACTTTAGTTTAAAACAATAAGGCTCATATTCAATTGGAAAAATTTGACAGTTTTGGCTAGCTTGACCTGCTGACGTCTGTACACCCACAGTTTACCGGTCATAGGGGGGGGGCGAGTTTATTGCTATTTACCGTTCAAAAATCAAAGCCTGCGTTCGATTCCCAGGTCAACCAGTGTTATTGAGTATCAATGAAAATTTCAGTAACAGCTCGAAATTTGGATTTGTGCCCGGTTATTACATGGGACCTAAACATGTCGGCGATCTGTGGGTGTACATTGGTACACTGCTGCCTTACCCTTCGGAAAATACAGGTGTGCAGGTATGTTTATATTCTGTCATGTTTCTTGTGTCACATCTAACTTTCAGTAGAATGCACTACCTTAAAACAGCAAATCGTGCCTTTTCGGACACTTTACGGCTGTTCGTGAAAGTTTATATTACATTTCCAATAAATAACTTCACAACAAATTCCTGCTTACACAAAATGATAACATAATTCACGTGAGAGTATAAGTCATTATTATTGGCGGTGTAGTGTGTGTATCAGTTTATTTTGGCGGGTCGCGGGCGGCCGGCCTTTTATTGCCTCGGTTATGGCTTATGGACATTTTCGGTGCCCAAGTTACGTCACTACTTGCCAGATATTGAGCTCAGTACGGTGGCCATGTTGTCTTATTAAAAAGTGAAAATGACATTAAAATACACAATTAATTTTTCTTTATAACCTATTTCTGTTTTTTTGTGTATGTTACGCGTCTCAGTTCACAATCTTCGTCGATTATGAACCGATTTCAATATTTCTTGTCATCAGTTCTAAACATAAACGACAAAATGCTTGAAGTCAAAAATACTGTGAATTCGGGCACTGAGTTAAAGAAATAACCATATTCTATAGACTTTCTACCCACATCTCCAACGTAAATTCAAGAACTTAAATTACAAATTGTCTCCACAACACACGTAATTTACTAATCTTACGCTCTATTACCTTCATTTCTAACTTCAGAACTCTAAACGCCTCCAATTAGGCGTAAAATTAACGCGCCAACTTGCTAGATTTAGTGCCGATTCATAGTGGAGTACCTTCCGATAATTGCCATGGATAAGTTCTGGCTCAGGGACAAACTGCAGGTCGCAACTGATTTGTATTTGTATTGAGTAATATCGCGGCTATAGGGTTCATTAAGACTTAGTTGGCATTTGATTAACTACAACTTAAGCTATGCTTTATGTACGGGTAGCGTACATTGATTGCTAAATAATAGATATTTTGATTGCACACTATATTTATTTACAACTACTTATAAGAAACTTGATTAAATATGATTGATGAGTACACGATACGCTTGCTGAAAGTGAACTTACTAATAAAATGGTTACAAAATCGTCTGTACGGTCTATGTACAGTTACTTCAATATGGTAGTTACTTAGCTGCTAATTATAATTACACGGAATCTCTTACTGTTGCCGTAACTAAACTGACCAAAAGTGTTAAGTTTTATATTGCAATATTAAATAAGATTAGATTTTTCAACCACCATCTTAACTTTTATTAGGCGACGATGCGGTAGACGGTGGAGCTCGATCAATGGTATTTTGTGGCTTGAAGAGACTTAATTTAAAAGATATAGGCAAGTTCATGTCAACATCACGTGATAAAAATTAAAAACGTCTATGATATCAGTTGGAGTGAGTTGGTCACCCTAGCGACTTGTCGGGACTAGGTCGAGGGAATAATATATGAGAAAAAATACACAACCTATATAACTTTATGCAGTACGCGGCGAATAACTTCACGCAGTACGCGGCGTATATGTCGCGCGGTTGATGAGATCGTACTTGATATGTGCCACGGGTGCTTTTACATGTTTCTGCAATTTTAGTGAATGGACGACATTTATGTGATCATACTTTTCTTTATTAGAAATTACCATGCTCTGAAGTATTTTTGCTGTAAGAGAGCTTTCCTTCTAGCTAACTGATACAGTAAAATTTTGAAAAGACGACAAAGGCAAGTAAAATAAAAAGAATTCGGATAAAATACTTATAGTCCCCGTTGTATAAAATAAGCAGCTTGTCTGTAGCAAACATACTACGCTCATAGTCGCACTACACCACATTGATCTTCATTACTGGCTAATAGTGCTACGTCCTAATCGAGCTGCTACGAACTACGAACAGTTACGCACAGCTACGAAGCTACAGCTCACGGCGACGCATGAATACATTCAAGCTAGCAAAATTGTCTTTGATTACTATAGCCTATTTTGAGTACGGGTACATTAGTACAAAGTACGTTAACAAAATACTAAAGAAAAACTAATAGCCTGTTGCTATTACTGGTGTTGTAACATTTCTAAGCATTTTATTATCCATTTCTACTCCGAAGAATAAATGAAAATATTTCAATTCAAACAAAGGCGTTGAGTATTTTCGTGTTTTTGGTAGCCATTTAACTAATTATGGTTTACTGTTAGCTCAAACTTCAGAGATGAACATTAAAGCATGTAATTTAAAATTATTTGGCGAAGAATAAAGGCGACAAGGCTTTTACCTTAACAATCATATTATTTGGCTTAATTTATTTTTGTATATTTTAGTTTAGAATTTGTTGTAATGTAGACTGTCTTTGCCTTTTGAGGAAGCCAACTAAACTAATACTTAGATAGTAATAATAATTTAAAGTTATATTGTTGCTGGTTCACGGCGCAGGCACACCACAAATGATGGATGTGCCACACGTAGGTATCAATATTACACGTACGTGTATTTTTTATATCAAAATTTTACTGAAATTGGAACAAGTTTTAGCATTATTCAGCATTGATTCAGAATTTGAACATTTTAATAAATAAATAATCATCACATATGCAAAACAAGAACAAGCTTTATTTTGCGTATATTTTATTTGTTAAACAACCTCGTTAACCTAGTTGTGGTAAGCACGACTGCTAAACTTTGTTCGACCTGAGGGTTCGATTCCCAGGTCAAACTGTTATTGGGTTTTTATGAAATTCTTAGTAGTAGCTCAGAGCTACATGGAACCAGCGAACTGTGGGTGCACATTAGCATACCTTTTCTATGCCTTCGGGGGAATACAAGCGTGATGGTATGTTTGTTAATCTGTTAAGTCGTAGGTATTTAAAGCGCGTATTCACAACGATCCATATTAATTAAAAATAAATAATTTTTCGATCTAATTGTCCAAAAAATTTCCATCCACAATAAATTTATTTATTCAACAAATAGCAGTGATAGCCTAATGGACTGCCAAGTCGAAGGTCTCGAGTTCAAACCCAAGGCACGCACCTCTGACTTTTCGAATTCATGTGCGTATTAATAATTAATTATCACTCGCCTAAACGGTGAAGGTAAACATCGTGAGGAAACCTGCATACCTTAGAGATTTTTCTCGACAGTTTGTGAAGTCTGCCAACCCGCACTAGGCCAGCGTGGTGGACTATAGCCTAATCCCTCTCATTATGAGAGGAGACCCGTGCCCAGCAGTGGGACAGTATATGGGTTGATGATGATGACGATTCAACAAAGATTAACTAATTAAGGTTATACCAAACTTAGCAAACTATGTAAATGCAACCTTCCTAGTTTTACCACTCAAACCGCACAACCCTAGAAATAGATTCGGAATTCCTCCGTCTCATCTGTGACGTAAGATAGGCTCAATATTGAACTTTGTAAGCCTCCAAATTTATTCGGAGACGCGCACTCGCATGATTATGATGGGATATAGATAAGCTTAAGTTTAATGGTACAAAGCCAATATAAAACGGGGTTTAGTTGCGTACTTTGGCGGTGCAGTGAGAGTCCCTGAAGACGCCACATGCTTCGGGCGCGTCGCGCGTCGACGCGAGGAGCATACTAACGCGCGGGTGCCAGCCCTGCCCCCCGCGCCTCTAGGGCTGCCGATCATTTTACTATATTGTGTGGGTACCGGAATTTGAGGCGGATGTTGTGTTTGGAATATGTGTACTGATTTCATTTGACATTTATTATGTGAACCTTTTGGTTACTTATTGGTGTCAATATTTCGGTTGGTCGGTTTCAGATTCAGAGTAAATTACTGCCAATAGTGTATTATTTAATTCAGATGTGACATGACCATTCATGTTTACATTGTCGTGCAATTTTATATCGTATGGTAGCACTCAAAGCTATGAAGCATTCGTTGTACAGTTTTGAGACCATATTTGGGTATTTTTGCAATTGTTCATTCCTTTGAGACGTACTTCTTTATTGATTTTATTATAAACTTCGATCTTCGAATCGATCACCTCAGCTCTACTGCTGTGGATCACTTTCTTTGATTGTAGACAGCCCTGCAGCTAAGAATTCCAACTCCCAGCGGAACTATAACGAGAACTCCTAAATTTCAATGATGCATTAACAAGATACAAGTGTAGGGCTGCCGGTAAAATTTATTATACATCACACGCGGTTTCCTTATTGTCGTTATCATTCGTATCTCCAAGTTTTGATAGCATGCTCTTAAATGCACGTGGCGCCATCTAGGGGAGCTGAATATTTAATATACATGTTTTATTTGTAACATAAAGTAGACAATTTATGATAACATGAATGGCACCGTGTTTGGGAGATTGGTTTCTGAACTAAGGGTCGTGAATTGGATTTGTAGTTGGTCAGTGTGTACCGAGACTGAGTATATTTATGTTTGTAACCACGATACTAGAGAATAACTAATGTGAGGCAATGTTGTTTTTAAAAATAAAAGTTAATTTACACTGAAATCACCTTTCCCTTAAAATTGATAATGACTTGGATAAAATATTCCTTGAATTTTCAACGTTCACGTTACATTAACAATTACCTGATTTACAGCTTCCATAACCTCACCTTCATTCAGCCATAAATCAGGAACATCCTTTTTTATGGAATTACAATATATTACCTCCTCGTCGTCATCCGTTAATGGGTTGGCGAGTTTAATGTGCCGTGAGGACGGCGAGTGGGCCGCCCATCAGAATAAATTCATGCTAGGCGGTTTTAGACACTCTATTACTCAAGCCTGGTGGATACTAACAGCCTATCGCAAAGCAAACAAACAACAATGACTTAGAAAATATTGACGCTAATATAATTATCAACACAGTTGATTGTTAGGAATAGCAAATTCAATTATTGTTGTCCAAAAAGTTCTGTTAAGAGTAAACTTTGGAGCAATTTTAGTCGAAAAGTTTAATTACTCCTCGAATAAAATGGTCCAATAAGTTTGATAAAACAAACTGCCTAAACGCTTTCGTGTATCTTAACTTTTCATAGCGCTTATTTTGATTTCCATTAAATCGAATCCATTTTATTTTGTTTACAAAATGCCAGTCACATTTGTACAACACCCATGCTTCCACGACGTTTGTATTAACCGCACGCCTGTTTTATTTAATAACGTCAGCCATGGCTGCGGTTATGATGAATTCAAAACGTTGACAATTACAGGTGTGGGTGACTTGTGACGTCACGTGGCATATCAATTCGCTGAGCGGGAAATATTGAGGCATGTCGCATCGCCCCCAAATAAACTCGCGTTTTATTCCATCCGTCAATTTATCGAATTTAGTCACAATTTATTGTCGTGTCTCATCGATAAAAATATTTATTGGTCGTTTGTCAGTTTTTGGAAAATTTAGAGCGCGTTTCATATTGATATTATTGGTTTTGTGACTATGTTATCTGATAGCCAATCTGTATTGGCTAACGATTTTGTTATCCGACAAAATTTTGCTGTATTGGAGAAAAATATTGAATGGAAATTCAACTATGCGGTGCGTGTACCAATAAATATTATTCTACGAACTACTTCATCTTCTTACATAACAATGATGTAGATACATCTCTAGGATATTTTTCTTCTGTTGGATATTTTCATCGCTTCAGGCCTTGATATAATTAGTTTCTATTTCAAAAACAACTCATCTATTATTTAAGACGTAGGTTATGAAATTATACTTTTATTGTATTACTAAGTATTTTTAATGTGGACAAGTTCGCTAAGCTCAGGAGGTTTTTTAGCCATTTGAACTACCACTTGTGATTTCTATAATAATTAATTCTGTTTTTTGTCAAGCATATTTTTATTAGATCACCGAGAAGTTACACTAGAGAGCATT